>JASEVX010000412.1:0-138007 GCA_031761405.1 Serripes groenlandicus | reverse complement strand
AGGAAAACATCAACCCACGTTTTGGTTAGCTACTATACTGGATCCAACATTCATTAACAAAAATTCTTTGCGGCACAACACCATTGCATAATGTAAATGATACTGTAACTGCTAGTATTGTTTTAAAACCAAGCTGTAATAATTTCTACATTTGTCATACATGAAACCGATGTAAAATTAACACCCCAGTCACACTTTCACCTTGAGACTAGTTAATAACTGGACAATACTATATGTGACCTGGTTGTTCGTTAGTCGCACAACTGTCTAGCGTGGGTTACTGATAGTCTTCAATAGTGCCTCTAAGTGTGCAAGAATGACAGCAATTAAAAAATATTCTTTTCACCAACAAGTTTTGTATGAAATTATTAATAAAGGTGCATATGCTGTTAAGTTTGGTTTCGTGTTAGTTAGTTAATATTTACTAAATAAGTAGTTTGTAATTTTCAGTGATGATGTGGAAGTCATTGGCGACAGTGAGGACGAGAACTGCCGTAAATATTATTATTTTGAAAAGCGTGGCGGAAAACTTGGCTAGGCGAGTTGTTGTAGTGGACCCCTTGGTCTTTGCTGTGGCATAGATTGGCTAAATTGCTGTCCCTTCGGTCCTTGACCACGACAGCCTAGAGGGAGGTGATCGTTATTGCATTTTAAACAAGCATGTCGAAATTTACAGTTTAGTTTAGAGCAATATCTGAAATTAAAGCTCAAAACATTTCTTGCCTAACTTCTTACTGGCTTTGCTGCTGGCATGGTTTGTATTACTATTAGGAGCGAGCCATAAACAGCAGTCAAAGTTCATAATCTATTTTCGCAAAAGATCTTGGCGGGGTCTGCTGCAAGACGCAGTCTGAATTGTTGGTCATAAGCCCTGCCAACCCATACCGCCATGTTGTTCTCTGCTCCAAGACGTAGTGCTTACTTATATATTTAAATAAGTCCTGACATTTAATCGGATGTGCTGCAGTGAAATGCTTGTAAATTAAGAATTGCATCCGTCCATGACTCAATGTTTTAAGTATGTGTTGTTCATGTAGGTTGGATTGCAAAAAAAAAGTCCCCCCCCCCCCCCCCCCCCCCCCCCACATATTGATATGTTTTAATCTTATCCTTCAATTGTTGAGGAACTTGAAAGCCAATCTGACTACGCTTTGTGTCACATTGACCGATGCATCAAGTCAACGATTAACATCAACTAAACCTCTACCTGGATCCGTGGTTGTCTGTGTTACCCCAATGGCAGGCCATCACTGGCGAGTTCAGCATCTCCCAAAAGATCCATGACAGACCCAACGTCCTGATGTTGAAGAACCAGACCCAATCTTGTGATGTTGAGAGGACCAGACCCATCTTGAGATGTTGAAGGACGAACCACCGGTGTTGTCGATCGATACAGATTCAGGCAGCCGCTTACCACTGCTCTTATCCTTTTCGCCCCACCCAGAGCTCTCAGCAGTCCCTCTCTTTGGCATTATCTCCGCGTATGTACCGTAAAGGAAACATAAATTGTTATACTTTATAAACTTCAATGCCGCAAAAAAAATGGCGATGTGTCCGTGTACAGGATTAATTCCCTACTATACAAACCCTCCAATATAGATCTCTCAGAACTAAACAATTTTGTAATTGCCCTTGGAAGCACCCACAGCCACCAGAGCTATATATATATTATCATTTAGTATCCTAGGGACTCAATTGTAGTTTGTTGTCCAGCACCTATAGTCTGATAATTGAGCGATATCGCCAATAATGCATAAGTTCTAAATTGGCGTAGGAGCCAAAAACCTAGGGGAGTCTGACAAAAGATCTATTTCGTTTAAATAATGGTCCATGAACAGGCCAGACTCAATTGTAGTTTGCTGTACACACTGCACCGTTTTACTCCAGGAAAACCTCTCAACATTGAGAATACTGTTACAGTTATACGAATGATGTCTGTTAAATTATCAAGTCATTACTAGATGCCACAGGTCAATTAGGACCACTAAGGCACAGCAAAGGGAGCCATAAATTACATAAACACTGACCACCAGACTTTGCAGACTCCGTTTATTGTTTGATTTGCTGTTGACAATATAAAAGTTGAATGTAATCTATGATGACCATTATTGTTTTTATTAAATGTTATTCGGTACCATGAAGTAGGTGACTTTTCAAAATATCAATTTGATATATCTATATCAATATTGCATACACTGCTCCCTATATATTAAGCTTTTTTTTTTTACTGTAAATGTATTTCTTACTCTGGAATGTTACAAGGAATTGTTTGTTAATCTTATTCAAGTTAATTTTTTATCCTAATTATTATAGTACGGATTTAATTAAAATTTGAGTGAAAATATGTAAGCGGCCGGTTAGCTCAGTTGGGAGGTCATTCTCCCCTACATTTCTGTACTCGCAGGGCCATGAGTTTGTGTCTCGGTCAGGGTGCACATTGAGTGCACATTTTTTCTTACTCTGTGACATTTAGCGCCTTCGGACTTTTTACTATAAAATGTAGCTACCAATCGCTTTCATATACTCAAAATTGCGCCAACAATCTTTTTGAAAGATAGTTCTTGTTTAAAATATTATCTTAGTTTATATTATGTTTTTCCATAATACAAAAAGTATTTCCCGGGAGTTATTGAAAATGCATAAAATTATAAGCTATAGTGCAGAAGGACAACCACAACTTTCATATAAGTTGTACCCCGATTACAGCTGGAGGTTGTTTAAAGGATGATAATATAAATAAATTTGTACTTTTCAGTTTCAGAATGTAGCTACTGAAAAGAGCTATGTAGTTTTCCAAATTATTCGAAATATGCAAAGATGATGGTGACGATGAAAACTATATTTGTATATAATTTTTGTTTGATATTTTGAAGAAATATAATGACAATGAACATAAATATATCTTGAAAAGATCTCTACAAAAGTTTCAAGGTGGCTCAAAGAAAATATGTGGAAATGACAGTGCTACCGGTTTTTCTGTGCTTAAGTATCTGTTTGTGATTGCAAGTTTGAAGTCGTGTGAAACCATTGTAAAAAATGTAATAAATCATATTATCTATTGGTGGGAATGACTTCATACCAAAATATTTTGCAGTGTCACATGATACTATTTGCAAGTTTGTGTTACAGAACAGTGACTTTAGACATATGTAGTTTGTCTTTAAAGATGAACGGTACTACCTAAACAAACAAATGTATTTGGACCTTATCAAACATGTATACACACCCAAAAGACTTAGGGGTTCTAATATTTCTTATGAGGATGTCCGTGACTTAAGTATAGCCAAAAAAGAAGCTACTTACACAAAGTCAGGTTTAAGACGGCAGATCAGAGAAAATGGCTACCACCCAAATAAATCAGCAATTGGGAGAATCTCTGACTTAATTCAATTTCAGATTGATTACTTACAAAGAGCAGGGAAGTATGAAAGCAAACCTTTAAATTTCCTTGACTGTAAGTGCGTACATAAAACTATTAATGGAGAAATTGAATACAATTTTGGTACGGAGGCACATTTTCTGTGCATTGCTGATTTGCCATCATCTAACACATAAAAACCAAAACGGCATCTCATAGATACACCACAACAAGGTGCAAGGAGAAAGAGAACAATGACTTCAACCCCTAGGAAATCATAAAAAGAAAATAATACATGTATATAGCGGACATTGTTTTATTCTGTAGCGATGTTATACGTGATGTGTTGGTTCAAATCGTGCCCAAGCAGGGCCCCTGATAATCGTATAGTGGATTTGATCAAGTTTTCTTTCTTTGTATAAGTTAAAGGAATTCCTACTTTAAAAACAATATATCAGTTTTTTAATCAAGTAGGAATCCGCTGTCAGGGATTTGGAACCGGGCATCCAGGGTTCAATCCTCCGATCATGGTGGTCATGGCAGAGTGCCCTTTGGCAAGGCACATTTCCTTGCCAAGTACTGGTTTGTTTACCCGAAAGCATGAAAAGGTGAACTGTCAACATGATATAACTGAAATAATGTTGAAAATGGTTTAAAACACCAATAAAACAAATAAATACCATTAAGCATTTTTTTTTCCAATAATTGCATTATATTTTGATACCTTCCTCACTTTCAGATATAGGTTTCAACATTATTTCAGATATATCATAGCAGCCAGTTCATTTAACCATGCGCTGCCTAACTTTCTCACACCAGTATTTCATTCACAAAAAAATGCTTCCAATTTCAAAATGTTTTCATATTTTCTGCAGATATTTTCAAATCAAACTTTTTATATTTTATCTTTGGTGCAAAGTAATATTGGGATAGCATTTACACTTCTGCATCAGTGTGCAGAAAGATATGACAGGTAATTATTGTAATGTATAATGATATAACGGAAATATTGTTGAAAGCAGCCTAAAAACATTCAAACAAACACATAAACAACTCTTAACCCTTTCCCAACATATGTTCTGCAGCAAACAAGTGTTGAGACAAAATTACGCATAAACCTATAAATGTATATAAGTGAACATTTATTTATTGAATAAGAGTTGAAATCATTGAAGTCAAATTAGATAAATTGCTCTTTTTCAATGTATTGTACTATCTGTAAACAGCACCAAAAAATAAGAAAGGGATTTTGAACCAAGACTTGTTACTTTACAGGCAGTTTGATTATACTTTCTGTTTCTGTGTGAAATGTGCAGACTTAGATTGTCATTGTATTTTTGACTACTCTAGCAGAAACTGATATTAAATAGCACCTTTTTCTGTCTGCAAAAAAGAGAAATAGTTGAAATAGTTTAGTACAAATTAATTTTTGCATGTTTTCCTTCATTCTTATATTACTTAGTAATCATCACAGTAAAGAAAAAAAAAGCTTGAATTCTAATGAAATAAATACTCGGTTTTAACTTCACTAAGACTTTCTTGTGATTCATAGAGTAAAGGTTATAATGTAATCATGCCCTGCCCTGTATTTGATAAGCTTGACACAAACAGATGTGCGAAGCTAATACACCGTGAAGAATATGGGGTCACTGCCAGGGTTTAATTAGGGATCCTGCTGAGGTGCTAACTAGTACAGTTACCTGCTTTTTGTTTTTTCTGGGTTTTCCTGCAGTAAAATGGTGCAGTGTACAGCAAGTCCGATATCGCCAATAATGCAAAAATCCTACATTAACATAAGAGCCAACAACCTAGGGCAGTCTAACACGCCAGACTGCCATTACATATAAACAATTAAATGTTGAAAATGGCGTTAACCAAGTCCCCATCTGCATAGTACACTTAACGAACTTTGGGCCAAATTGTTTTTCACTGATATTAAATAATAACGAATACCTCACATGACCAAGTGCTCTTTACCAAAAACGTTGAAGGAACGTTTTGCCGTTGGCTCCACAAAAATCCATTTAAATGCTTAAAATCGTCAAAGATAAATCTGGACGATTCTGTCATAGTGGGGTTATAGTACGACAACATATTTTCACAAATGTCCCTTTACCTGACATAACCCCTTTACAAATGCACCATGCATTCATAAAAATTAATCCTCTACCGCTAAAAGTATTGGGGTGCGGTTTTGTAAGTGAATCAACTAAAATCCTTATAAAATTCATTAAATGTCCGCCATCTGAACGTGAATCTTCTTGATAATGTAACAATAATTGCTCAAATATACACCGGCAGCTTATCAGACCTACCGTTATTCTAGTCTTCAACCAAACTCTCTTTTTTCTCCCTCAGTTATTCCCTGGGTTTTGCCAAACAATCGAAGAAGCCGGTGTCGAATGACCTTGACACCGGACGAATTACACGCGCGTAAAACGCGTCATCGTAAGAAATACCAGCAATAAAATGTTCCATCCGATAAGATCCATTATGACTTAAAGCCATAATGGGTATTTACTTATGATACCCAATTTCGGCTTCGGGTTGCCGACAACCCTCTCTATAGATCGTTTGCAGAGGTGGACCAAGAGCTGTGGCTGCTCTGCATGGGCCCATCTGCTATGGTCAACCAGGCGGTTGGTACTACTGCTCCAAGCAAACAAATGTTATGACTTCAATTACAGAGCCTGTTCCCGTAATTACTGCCCTTTTGTTCACCAATGTTTAATTTGTAGTGGAAACCATCAATCCCAATTCTGTAGACGACCGGCTAAATTTGGGCAGAACCAAAGGCAAGCCAGATGGCCAGGTCCAAGAACACCCAGACACTTAGCCAAATCAGTCACTCAGATTTACCGCACCATAATTCCTTAATACATACAGGTCATTCCCCCATTAATATTCCAAAATTTATAAAATTCGTTGCCAATTATGACAATTTTCAGGATGCCCATATATTAGGGAATGGATTCCGGAGTGGTTTTAAAATAGAATTTAAAGGCACAAGGGTTGCATGCGAGTTTAAGAATTTAAAGCCGGCCTTCGATCAGGAGTGCCATCTCTTAGATAAAATAAATAAGGAAATAGGTTAGCAGGTCCTTTTCCCCACCCACCATTTTCAAATCTGAGGGTTTCCCCAGTGGGCGTTGTACCAAAGTCGGAAGGGGGTTGGAGAATGATAACTCATTTATCCTATCCAATAGGATCAAGTATTAACGACGGAATAGATGTTGTTTTTTGCTCGGTTCAGTACACCCGGTTCAGTACACCTCGTTTGATGAGGTGACGGATATGATTTTTAAGTTAGGCCCATCAACACTTCTTGCAAACAGGGCTTTGAAATCTGCCTATCGCCTGTTACCAATTCGCGATGAAGATTTCCCATTATTGGGTATCAAAGTAAACAACAGTTATTATGTTGATAAATTTCTACCAATGGGTTTAAGCCAGAGTGCTCAGTTATTTGAGAAGTTTTCTACTTTTCTACATTGGCTGGTGGACAAAGAGGCTGGCGATGGTAATCTAGATCATATGCTGGATGATTTTATCTTTGCTGGAAAGGCAAACTCGTTAGACTGCCATCATTTTGTAAACACATTTGAGTTCCTTTGCTTAGAATTAGGTGTTCCCTTAGCAGTCGAAAAGTTCCTTAATCCAACCACGGTTATGATATTTTTCGGGTTGGAAATCGATACTGGGCAAATGGCCGTTCGAATACCTGATCATAAGGTGGAGGAGTCATCTAAATTGCTCTCTGAACTATCCAGTAAAAACAAAATAACATTACGCCAGCTACAGAGCTTCGATGGAAAGTTAAGTTTCTTTAGTAGGGCCATTCGTTAAAGACGGGCTTTCCTGAGGAGATTTTATGATGCCATGAGTCATTTAAAGAAGCCCCACCACCGTCTACGCATTTCTAAAGGCATGTTAGAAGATATGAGGGTTTGGAAAATATTTTTACGCGATTTTAATGGTATAACTTATATCCAACTTTCCCGGTGGTTTACCAACGAGGACTTGCAATTGTTCTCAGAAAGCGCTGGTGCAGGTCATCTCGGGGCAGGCTGTTACTTTGCCGACAGATGGAGTTATTTCCCATGGCCAAGGGAATGGGAAAGTTCATCAGCTCTAAAGGATCTCTCATTTTTGGAGATGGTTCCTGTGTTACTAGCTTTATATCTCTTGGGGCCGAATCTTGCAAATAAAACAGTATCATTTAACAAAGACAACGAGGCTTTGGTGTGGGTCCTGAATAAGCAACCATCAAAGTCGAAGAGGCTCATGCAATTGGTCAGACCTTTCGTTCAACTTTCTATGTCATATAATATTGTTTTTAAAGCTGTGCATATTGCTTCTAAGAGCAATTCTATAGCCGATGCTATTTCTCGTCAGCAGTGGAAAAGATTCACGGTACTAGCACCAAACGCTCTGTCGGACCCTGAAGCCATACCCCTCGTTTTCCGACATCTGATCTCCGGTCCGAGTCTAGAAGATTGCTAACTGCTTCAGTGGCGCCGACACTGGTTTAGCATCCTTCAAAAAATTTCGCGCTATGTACCAATTGCGCGAGTTTTGGCCCCCGCCAGTGGAGCATATCTCCCTTTTTGTTTCCTATATGTCCATAGAGGGTTTTAGTCATAGAACGGCTCATCTTTATTTGTCAGCCATCATTTTTCAGTATAAAGTATCACATTGTCAAGATAATACGAAGCATTTTCTAATTGGCAAGCTTAAAGAGGGTTTCAAACGTAATGGGAAAGATAAAAGACTAAGGCTGCCTATTACTCTTTCTTTGCTGGGAGGCATTCTGACTATGACTTCAGCAGTTTGTCGGGATCATTATGAATCGATCCCTTTTTCAGCAGCGTACACTTTCTTTGTTTCTTCCGAGTAGGGGAACTTACAATTCACAAACAAGGGGTAGTCGATTTAAAAGTTTTGAGTATTCAAGATATAACCCATGCATGAGGGGGCCATTCTAGTGTCCATTCGCTTCTTTAAGGGGGACCAATTAGGTGCAGGCACGTCTCTTAACTTAGAACGCACGGGGGCTAGTATATGCCCTGTCAAGTCTTTGCTACAGTACCTTGAATTTCGTCCATCAGTTCCGGGGCCACTGTTCTGTCATTTTAACGGTAAACCACTTACTCGTTACTAGTTCAACAATATTACAGAAGGCCTTGAAAGCTATCAATCCCAACCTCTATGGATACAAATCCCATAGTTTTCGTTTGGGGGCAGCTACTAGGGCAGCCGAAATTGGTTGGTTTGTGGACAAAAATAAGGAAGCTGGCAGATGGGCTTCAAATGCTTACAAGGCATATATATGTCCTGAAAGGGACGTCGTTGCCGCCTTTACTTTTAACGATAGATTTACGAATAGGTTAATTTGAAATTATTAGTTTTCTTACTGTTGGCTAATATGAAGCAAGTAATTTCAACTGTATTTCAGATCTTGCTGGTTGGATCATCTTTGATTAAAAGAAGTTTTCTAGTAGTATAACGGTTATATCCACGTCTGAACATGGGAGTCCAGGCAGAGTTGTGGTGGCAAGGATATGGGGGACTTACTTTAGAAAAGACAAAGGCTAAATTAGTTACCTTGTTGAAGATAAGGGACCCTCTTTCCTTTTTGCTGTTGCATGTCGGAGGCAACGACTTGGGCACCAAACCATTGAAGAAGCTACATTCAGTTCTTTTATGTTTAATCGAGTTTTTGAAATCTAATTTTCCAAAAACTACTATTATATGATCTGAGGTCCTTCCACGAGAATGGTCTGGTAACAAAGTAACGCAGCTAGGAAGAGGATGAACTCGTTAGCTGTAAAGCACGTCAGACTGATTAACGGGTTTTATCTTCCTCACAGGTATCTTTTACCTGTTAATTTCACCCAGTATGCTTCGGACGGGGTCCACCTGTCAGAGGCCGGTAGTTATATTTGTGTTGAAAACATACGTCAGGGATTGTTGAATTTTTACACGGGGAGCAACCCTGGTTTACCTAATCATTTAACTGATTTAATGGGGTTACATTTAGTCGGAAGGGCATGGACTATGATGTTAATGGAATGAGCCTTGCTGCCGCTAAATTTTAGTGGGCGGGGATTTTTAAATTTGGTGGACGAAATGGTTTTTTCAACCATTTCCTAGTGGCCAGCATCAGCGGCCCATAAGCGGCTAAGGTCATTTCATGAATGGTTATGGCAGTTTGAAGTCAATTCTATTCGGGACCAATTGTTTGTGTTTATTTCAAGGCGCCCTATAGCAATTTGCCGGTGCCAAGCCATGTTAGGGAATTACTCATTTCTTGCGAGAATAAGTGTTGAATTTGAAACTCCATCGTAACATATGTGATGTGATTTTAGCCTGTTATACAGAAGTGGGAATTGAAATCTGCAATTTGCACCATAGTTATTTCATTTGAATTTGTTACTTACTCTGCAAGTTGCAGAAAACTTATTTCATTGGAATATGTGTGATACAGAATTTAGAATCTACTCTGCAATTTGCAGCAAAATGTATTTACTTCCTATTTCGAACACATAGGTTCACGCCCTTCAAAACGTCAGTATTAAGGTCTTTATTTTATCGGTTTCCGTTATAGGATAACTGCTAAGTATAACAGGTTTATGATTGATTGTATTATTATATTTTGATTTAATAATAATCGTTTGTAAAAGTGATTTGTCTTTTCTTAGTTAACAGCAGCGCTCTCGGAGAAAGCGGGAGATTTGCTAATAATACGGACAGGACAGCTGAACATATGAGAGTGAAGTAATTTTGTCTGAACTATATCTAGGTCAAGTTGGAATATGGGTCATATTGAGGCATAAACTAGGTCAATAAAGGGAAATATTGTTCAAATTCTGCAAGCTGCATTTTTACTTAGAGCAAGTTAAAACTTTGTCAGAATGTTGTCTTGATGATATCTAGTCCATCTTGGAATAAAAAATAAATAAATTACTTGGCCTAATGAAGTCAAATCTTTTTAACATTGTTGAGGATGCATTCAGAATGCATTCAGAATAATTTTCTTGATTTGTTTTGTATCGCAGTACATTGTATAATTCAGATGAGGGAACTAGGGCCATGATGGCCCTCTTGTTTTATTTAGGATTTTGGTTCAAAACATACATATAGCTTATATATAGAGATATATAGCTTAAACACACAGAAAAGAGTGTATAATTCAGTAAAGGTTTTTATAAGAAGTATGCCCCTTTTTCGACCCGACCTACAAAGTAATTTGCTTATAAATAATATGATAAAGCACTTAGTTTTGTTTTATATATATATATGCAACTGTTGTATCAGACTATTCAATGTTTTTTCTCTTACCTTCATCAACTGTAACTTCGATATCTGACAGCAGCGTCTTGCCACACTGTTCACTAAACACAGCTTTTTCTCCAATTGTGTAAGGCAATTCTGAACATCTTTTTCTTCTCCATTATGTTCCCCTAGTAAATCTTGAAGTTTCATTTTTGAGACCTCCCCTTGCTTTCTTCTGTTGAACAGTATGATTTGGACAAGAGTAGCCTCACACAAATCTGTCAAAGCCTCTGTAAAGCAGCTGCTTACGTTCAATGCGGAATAGGCAGCGCTTCCTTTCTTTTTCAAATAGTCTGATAAGAGTTTACAGTCCGAAGTCAACGGTATTAATTTTACTTTGATTCTTTTTTTTCACCTAGGGACCTTAATGCATGCGTAGAAATTTCCTCGGTCCATAGGTCTTCACACAATGTCAGAAATCTGGATGACTGTGTCAACAAAATTTCATCTCCATTCTGTAGAGCAATGCCTTTTAGTATCTTTGCACATTGCCTCACAGAATGACCAACTTTCAATGCTAGAGGTGTCTTGAACAGATGAGTGACTTCACTGAACCCTGCCACTTGTTTTGCAGCTGCAATTACAGACTGAAAATGTGCAGGATGTATGAACTTTGCTAGATTTGCATCCTTTGGCTCAACCATTTCTCTCAAACATTGTAGTGTTATACCAAGCTCTCTCATTGCATTCCTTACTGTTGAAAACTGATCAAGGTCATGTCCCAATTTCATTTATATTTTCTCTCCAAGCTTAAGAATTAGTTGATCATTTTTTACAACTCTTGACACCGTGTCAGAGCTAAGGGTTGTCAGAACATTACTCAGCCCCACACTTGTTTGACTGGAAACAGGCAGTAACAACTGACTTGGATATTACCCTTCCTAGAACTTTTTTCTCTTCTGGAAGCAACGGGCACCTTTTGCGATGTTTCCACAGATCCCACTTTACATAGTAGCTAAGACACATATCGCATGGCACATAGTCCTCCCACGATGACTCGGAACTGGGACGGTAAGTGACAATAACAGTGCCACTCCCTTCTTTTATTACTTCAGTATTATGGAGGTGATTACCTAAATTTCTTATTTTGCAAAGGATCTTATTTTTTACACTTCTGTTGGTTTCATGTTCATATTGAATCACTTTGCTTTAATCTGCATGCATAGTTGAAAGATGGCGAGGAAGCTTGGCATGTGGTTTGCTGCAAAAAGGGCAGTAGTAGCACTTGTCATACACCCTTGAACCAATTTTGTCACTTGAAGTTGTATTTATGACCACGATGGCAGTTCCGACATCATTACTACATGTAGGTTCATGATTTTCAATGATTTTACTTTTATCTGAAGATTGTAGTTGATATATTTCTGACAGCTCTCGAGTCACTGACAGATGTGTCACTTGTGTCTAGTATATACTCCCTATCTACGCCAGAGTCGTCAAAATCACAGAATTCAGAGTCATCTGGAATACTTTCATTTTGTCTCTTTTTTTAGCTCACCTAAGTGAGCTTTTGTGATCACTCACCGTCCGGCGTTCGTCGTCGTCGTCGGTGTCTGTTAACAATTTCCTACAAATGACTTCTCCTACTAAACCAATAGACAGATTTCAAAATAACTTCACAGGAATAGTCCTTAGGTGGTCCTCTTTCAAAGTTGTTCAACAAATTTAATTCCACGTAGAACTTTGGTTGCTGCGGCATCAGAAAAGGGGAAAAAAATTATTTTGCATAAATGTTCCTTGGGGTACCCTCTACCAAGACTGTTCAAATATTTCCGATCCGTTGAAAAACATGGCCGCCAGTGGGCGGAGCTTTTCCTTATATGTGCATTGTAAAATCTTTAAAAATCTTCTTGTCCAAAATTATTGGCCCGATTAAAAGATAATTTTGCACAATTTTAATGTAACATAAGTATCTCTATTTTGTACTTATTTATTTTCTTATGTATCATTAATAATAATAATAATAATAATATTATTAAATAATGATAATAACATTGCTTGCCAAGTCTACAGCCTTGTCAAAATACTCCCAAACAGTATCGTCTGACCTCTTGTCCAGCACGTGCTGTATCACAGTATTGGCTTCGCTAACGGCCTCATGCTCGATAGAGGATGAAGCAGCTGCAAAATACTCTGACAAACAACAAGTGTTATGATAAAGTCAAACCGTGTGATTGAGCTTGTGAATGATCGGGCCTTGGCATCACCTTGACTCTCGAGGTGTTCCAGAGAATCAACCACAACGGGATACGCAGACAGAAACGTATAGAGTGCGTCTGACCGACTGGCCCAGCGAGTGTCGCAGAGGGTTTGTAATTTAGCCATTCTCCCCATATCCTCCTCTACCTGGTCATTTCTTGCTGCAATCTCTTACCTATAATTAAAAAATGTAAACTTAGGTAACGAGAATTTAACATGTGTTTACCTTTGTGATAAAAAGAAAACAATGTTCTGTATGAAATATTTAAGTGACGACGCATCCCGCCTTAGGCAGATATTTTCGTTTGCATTCATATTGCCGAAAGCGTTTCGACTATTAATTCATTTATGTGCATTCAAATAATTCACGCCGATGATTAATATATATTGTTGCTTTTAAAAATATTTTTATTGAACAAACATCAATATTATTTAAAAGTATCTCTAAAAGGGGATAAATCCTCATAATGTTATTTTATAATCAAGATTACAATTGAATGCAATTGTACCCTAATTTAGTTTAAAATACGGTAATTACACTAGGTTGATTAAGATTTTAATACGAAAACTTATTAAATTATTACTTCAAACATTAAGAAAAGCTCTTAGTTTTACCTGAATGCCAACATGCGCTTCCCAGAAAAGTTGAAGCAGAAGGAGATTTGTTGAACGGTATCAATTATGTTCCGTACCAACGGCTGCTTACAGGCAAGTTTCTATAGTTTCATTTCAAGTCAATGATTGAGTAATACGTTTTTTCGAAAACATGGCGAGAAAACGAGAAATTGCATTAAATTGGAATTAGCCAGACGTCACAAAATAACTAAATCATGTATGAAGAGATGTGGAACAAATCAGCAAACAAAAGCCTGCTTAATCTATTACAGAGTAGATCCAGATTAGAATACATGTAGTTACCGTCTAATCTAAACCTGCTTCATTTAAAATAGATATATACCTCCAGAAAAGCTGGGTTCCTCCTCTTCCAATCCGATGGCTGCTTCCTCCTCGGTGGAAACATTTTCACCTGTATAATTAAAATCTTAAATATATTATACTCTACTTTGGAATTGAGGTTTTGTTTTGTTGTTGTTGACTTATTTTCATTTGAACTATTGAATGACTGAACTAGAAGCGTGATTTTCCGCTATTTGCGTTGTGCAAAGTAGCATATATCCTGTCAAGAGATGCAAATGTTACAATGCTCAAGACTTTAAACATACCGGCATATTGAATGCACGATTCCATAAGACTTTAGTCTTAAAAAGTTCTAGTTTGCTTAGTAAAATAGGTTTATAGTTCTATAAACACCAAGATAAACATAACATCGAGTTAACCATTTGTTAAACTATCAAAATATTTACTCATATTTTGATGAATGCCCAAATACCTAGTAACTGATAAGTCGACCAAACTCTAGAGCTGGTGTGAAAAAATATATATGTTGAATCCTATCAAATGAAGGTATAACTAGAATGACTCCGATGGAATATTAAATTCACTAAAAGTTAACCTACTATGCTGCTTTGACTGGTTTTTTAAGATTCGCCCTTCGTCTACTGCAAGTAGCATTTTAGCCACCTTTCCAAGCTGGATGGCACCCTCTTGATTTCTGTAAAACTCTTTGTGCACATCTATGGAGTGTCCAAGGTGGTTTGACAGCCACTCCAGCTCACCAGACTCTAAGTTCAGCATCTTTTAAAAGTAAGTTAAATTAAAAATGAACAGTCTACGTTTGAGTTTCATACACATATCGTAACTCGTCTGAGATTTCTTAAAATCAGAGGTTGTATATATGTACTGACAAGTAATTATAAATACGGGGATGGGCTCCCCGACCGAGATGTTATGGTCTTTAACTTGCGATCGCTTTGTGCCTCATTGCAGTGGGGTCGTCCACTCCAGAGGTAAACATTTTAACATATGAGGAAGTCTGCCTTCCATCTAGCTTGAGGTACATCAGTAGTTCTACCCAGCTGTCCGTCTGTGTAGCTCAGACGGGGTTCTGGTATCTTCCTCTGCTTATTATTAGCTGGGCATCGCCAAACAATTCATAATTTAAATACTGACGAAGCGACCTAAAACCAATTCAGAAACACAAACTTTAAGGTGAGACGTTACAATACATTTCTACAACAACATATGCCAATTTGATAGTTACACGATAAATTATGTGCATCATTTTATATAGCAGTCTATTGATAGTGTTGCATGAAACAGGGACATACGCAAACAATGACAGTATAATGGATAAAGAACACTTTCTTATAGGAAGTGATTTTTTACAGTAATTACCTGTATGACTGTGGCGATGTATTTTCTCATATTAGTTGACCCCATTCTTTCAGGGTGTTCTAGATCAGCGTTGCCCGCTAATCATGCCATGCAAACATGTCCCTCAATATGTTCCTCTCCAACTGACCGCGGAAACAGGTAAGGATTTGTCTCAAAAATACCTGCAGCAGCCCTTGAAGACACTAGCATTTCAAGTGCGTTCTTTATTGCAGGTGTTACAATGACTGATACATTGCGTCCCCTCTTTCCTCTCAGACTTATCATATCCAACCTGAAAAAAATCCCAACAAAACTCAACATCTATTACATCGGAAAAGAAATAAAACATGACTGTTTTGTTATGATTTCCATTTACTTATTTTCAACAATGGCTCCGCATTTGTTCGGTGAAACAGAATTTCGACTCCAGACGATATCGCCTACATTGTCCATTACACCCACACTATGGTTTAAAAGTATAATACTGAAGTGACTTACGCGTCTTTGTTTTGATTCCGAAAAAAAAACACATTTTCAATCATTAACATTTTGATGGAACGGCTTTAACCGGTTATATTGTCTAAGGTAGGTGATATAACTAATTGACTAGTAAATTGCTCAATCAAATGTTCAATATGCATACATTCTTATTATTTTTTGAATAATAATAACCAAATCGGATGCTTTATATTTAACACATAATTAGCAATGTCGTCTGAAGTGTCCAAAATATTGTTTAAACAAAATGATTTGAAATACCTGTTCACTAATTTTTTTTCAACGTCCGTCATTGAATTAAGTATTTCTGTGTTTATGCCTTCCTTCCAGTTAGGCCTGTTGACGAAATCTGAGATTTTGCTGGATCCCCAGTCAAATGGGCATTCACGGTAACGAACATGCTGACTTGGCAGCAAAGTCTGCTCTTTCACAAGATATTTTACCTTTTAAAATACCTTATTCCGATTTTAAACCTTTAATAAATGTTTTACTTTACGATACGTGGCAAAGTGATTGGAATGAGCAAGTAAATAATAAACTGCACTCAATCAAGTCAGTACTGCCAGCTTTTAGATCCTGTCGCCGAGAAGAAATTGTCCTTGCTCGTTTACGCATTGGGCACACATGGTTAACTCATGCATACTTACTGAAAGGTGAGGAAGCACCTCAATGTATTCCATGTTTTACACAACTTTCAGTACAGCACATTCTTCTGGAATGTGCTGATTTCTCTCCAATACGTGATAGATTTTTCAAGGCTCAAAGTATGCGTCAGCTCTTTGAGTCTGTCAAACCTGAACTTGTATTTGATTTCCTCAGGGAAATTAATATTATTAATAAGATATGATTATTTCTTAAATCGTGCTTTTGCACATGCATTACTTTTACAGATCCTGTTCCACATTTTCTTAGATATTGTTTATCTTTATGTTAAGTATTACATAGTAGTGTTTGGCTTGTTTGCCTAAATTCTGTTTTACATTAATGTTAAGTATCGCATACATCATGTTTGATTGTTTTGTCTAATAAACTGGTTAGTTATATTTCAATTTAAAACACCATTAATTCATTCATTCCCCCCCCCCCCCCCCTTTTCAACTTACGGGTTTTAGAAAGCATCAAGCGATACCCTTTAACGGTGCTAACTGCTAACTCTTTTTCTACAAAAAGATACAGAAAGAAATCTGTTAACAAGGTCACAGAGGGAGACTCTGGATCGTAGTCTGCTGTTAAAATAGATGATACATCGCTGATGTATATATACAAATGAGTAATAACGTACCTGCATAAATAGCATAAATAGCATTCGTTTGTGAAATTCTTCGGGCGATGGCTCTAGTCCCTCCAGTCTTTTTAGTTTATTCGCTCCGTTGGCCCTTGCATTTTGAGCGTCACAGTGTCTTTCACATGATAGTCAGTCTCCCCAGGTGATGAGTTTATATACATTTCCGAGACCATCACGAGGTACATATTTCTGTAATAACTCCCAAGATGTTTATTACTCCGGCCGTTGATGAAGGGTTCTCCGGTATTATACCAATATTGTACTGAAATGATACAATGATAATCGATTAATAACAGATCGTGAGGTATTCAGCTATACAAATAATCAAATTGCTGTACGTGTAACCCTTTCGGTTACACTTTCCGAAAGGGTTAACTAAACATAACGAAAGTGTTAATTGATAAATATAAATATAAAAAAAAAAACATTCACGATGCTGCGTCGTTCGTCGTGAGTCGTCAACATTTGACCTTGTTAACACTCTACGGGCTACATTTTGCATCCAACTTTTATGAAAGTTTATCAGCACGTTCATCTCCATAAAACTTTGGTAAGTTCGAAACTGGGCCATATGAGGTCAAAAACTAGGTCACTAGGTCGATTGAAGGGAAATCTTGTTAACACTCCAGAGGCCGCAATTTTTGCTTCAGCAGTTTGAAATTTTGTCAGAATGTTTGTCTTAAAAATCTGCAGTAAACGACTTTGAAAATGTCTACTAAAAAATAAGGAACATCTCTATAATTGTTAAAACCTATATAGAATGAAGATAATTTGCCACACATTGGTCAACATCAGCCCCTTTGAATGAATGTTAAAATATTTCATTTCATGTTGCCAGACGGATCTAACTTTTTATCAACATCAGGGGCTGCGCCCCCGAACCCCTGCAATTTCAATCTGAAAGAACAAGTTTAGTTGCCCACATGTATAAAAAATCAAATTGTTTACATCTTATTAGAAACCAGCATGTACATTCCAGCTTGCAAAATCCTTGATTGTATTGACTGTTTAGTGGACATATACTTACATAATATGTTTAAACTTTAACCTATATGAATCCATAAAATCTTGGCGTAATTAAAGGTAGCAACAGAGTCAAGTAAATTCTGATTGAGAAGAAACTTTTTTCACCAGTGTGCCTATAACACAGTGGACGGCCTCGGCAGTGTTTTGGTAGAACTTCTGCCTTTGGTGCGGGTAGTCCAACATTTATTTGGACTGGGATGCGAGAGGTCGCAAGTCCGATCCCCAGTTGGGTCAAGCCAAAACCTTAAAAAATGGTAGATGTGACTGCCCTTCTTGATGCTCAGGGTTGCTGGGTTAGCATTACAACTGACTGGCTGGTGTCAGGATAAATGGACCAGAAGTACTGGTAACTTACCCAGTACACGTCATCAGATAACTAGAGAATTGTTGAAAGCGGCGTAAAACATTTAAAAACACACCAAACAATGACACAGTTGAGAGACATAGCCAGTACAAGAGGTAGCAATGCCATAAAGCCAAAGTGTAACCGTACGGTGTCAGGTAAAATGTACTACTTGTCATAATGACTGCTCATTCGTTCAAACCAGTACAAATGGACAACTTGGATAGGGAATTGTCTTTTCTACAGATCTGCCAAGGTTCATTAGATTCTACACATTCACACGGATGGACCCACCAATTGATCACTTATAATTAATAAGCTGATCCATCGGTTAAATAAATAAAAATTGGTATTAACTACTAAATATAAAGAAATTTTATCTTTATCCATAAAGAAGTAACAATAACAAAATCTAAACCATCATTATATTGTCTTCCACAAGGCGACACAAGATTACAACATATATGAACAGAGAATATCTTCAGTGGTTCTACTTATCAGAGAAGCAGATGAACGAACGACGAAACATACTGTTCACAACTTCAGACTTGACTTCAAGTGCGTAAAACGTTGGGTACGAAACGGAATCCTTGTTTCATTTTAAGCATTAAAAAGCATTGGACATGGCTGACGTGGAAAGAATATTGCGAGGTGGTTAAAAACTATTTATATAATCATATACTTGTGAGGATGCAGCTCAAACTTACATGATGGCTAGGCAAAACACTCCCGAGTCTGCACATCTTGGTTGTCTTTACAAACATGTTAAACATGAACGGCAACTCTTGTTTACCGGAACATTGGAAATAATTATCATGTTTCGCACGAATATGGTTTCGTGACACAAAGATTAAACAAAATAACATGACTCCCATTGGGCCTAGCAATAAACATATAATGTAACAAATTTGCCTAAGAATAAACTGAGTGACCACGATTTGTGACAAATGGGCCATGATCAACGGTTTTGAATGAATCACGATAGCACCAGCTTACCCGACGGTCGTTGACTTTCAGCAGTTATGGACAGTTTAACACAATACATCCATTGAACAGTTTTCTAAATGATAAAATAACGGGTGTTTCCTGTATGTTGTTACCAACGAACGCATATCGGATCTACTAGATCGAAACATGTAATCGAGTCGATACGGGCCAGAGGTCAAGAATCCGCCATTGTTAACGTGGTTAATGAAAAGCTTGAAATTTGAATGCTCTTAGTGACACTGACGTCATTTTTATGGAATTGTTCTCTGAACAGAATCTACGATACATGTTCAATGATGTAAACATTTGATATACAGTCTGAAATCGGAAAACCGGATATCCGAGTAATGCCAAATTGCCCACTGATTTCGTTTTGTAACACGCAAAAATAGCACCATAGTATATGTGACCTTTGACCCTGACCGTAAGAAGTTTCTAACCGAAACTTTATTAAATTATTCTTATATACAATAAAATGAATATTCATAGATGGCAAGAACTTGACTCATGATATATTTATAGTTGATAAACTTTGAGAACATTGTGATAAATAGAGAAGACGTTTTCAACATCATTTATATATTTCAGAATTAATCAATGAAAATTACTTACCAGCTGTAATTGATCTGGGGAGAACAGTTGGGTTTGGGCTTGACTAAATGATCTAATTGATGAGATCTGAATTAATATCATTGTTATTATATATAAAATATTATCAAAGTTTTAAACATATATTTATGAAACAATAATGTCAGCAAAGTTCTTAGATACATATTGGATCTAATATATATCTAAAGAAGAACTTTTGCTATTTTTATATATCCAATATTTATATGACAATCGAATTAAAAAGAAATAAAAGAGAGGAGAAACCCGAAGGAATGAAAAAGAAATAGATTACTTATTAAAATTTGATTATACTATTTAAAATTATGATTTATGGAAACGACGAAAACTATATTTATTATTATCTTTATAGTTACAGCAGCATACCTCTGTTGGTTGACTTTTGAACAACGAATCATATCTCTCGTTGTGAGAGAGTGATACGCGAAGTTCATTTACTTCCCTAACATTGATTGAAAAAGATGATGAGCAGGTATGTTTGTTGGCTGTAAAATACATAAATGTTGATGTATTTTTGGTCGTGTATGAGAATTGGACAGTTTCATTTTGTGTTACATTGATTTCAAATTTTTCACAAACAATAAAACAAATAATGTACTTCAACATATTATGAATATCTTAAATCAGATTGTGTTTTGGGGGTCTAGGTCACTGTTATTTGAAATAGGAATATATTCAATATCTTTAGTTAAAGTTGACTTAATGTACAAATAGCATTTGCCTGTCCATTGCATACACAAGACTCAGCTTATGATCTTGACTGATTGTGACAGCCATCCAACGTGCAGATCTTTCTTATCCGGTATAAGAACTTGTATTTATTTCCACAAAGTTAATCTTGTTTCAATTGTTGAAATATTTTTTCCGAATTTTAATATTTTTTACATAAAATAAATAAACCGTAAAAGGCTAATAACAGACGAGCGTCAGATACCCGCGGGCGGTGCTCTTGTGCGACAACCCATGCAGGAAAATAACAACATGAACAAATACCATATGCGATGTCTTTCTATGTTGGACTACTTCCCTCAACATACCCAGCAAGCCGGCTCGATCTTTCTTTTTAGTCTTGGATAGATGACCTTTAAATATGAATTCGACATGTTATTTACAACGCCGAAACTCGTGATACGAGTTTTTCTCATAGTTGTCCGTAGATTATTGGAAAAAAAAGTTGTTTAGTCTTCTCCAAGCTAGTGTTAGTATCTTCACAGTTTGGACAAACCAACATCTCTTTTTCCCGGCTTATCAATGGTATTAACACAGGTCCTGCAATTTTTATTTAAAAATTCAATGAGATCACGCAGGTCTACATTTAGACAAGGAAGAATCAAAACTGTAGATCAAGTATTAATTTACCCTTTCCTTCATACAGACGCATTTTAACGCCTTTGCCTCAAAGAAATTAAGAAAACAGTGTGACAAATGGAGATATTTCTCCTACCGAGCAATTTCTCCTATTGCTACAATAATCGTCAGAAATCTCTACATAGAAGCCAATGAACCATCGTTAAATTTACGCCGAAAAATATTAGCTATGCAGTATTTCTTAAAACTTATGTCTAATCCTTCAAATCCCACTCATAGAGTTGTTTTCAACCCTTTATACAAGGAATTCTTTTTAAAGAAGGAACGGGTAATACGACATCGCGAAGCAAGATATTTCAGATGCTCCACCTTGGATTCTAAGTAGTCCATCATTCATTTATGATCTTGCGACCGATAAAAAGGCCTGCACAGATCCTATTGTTTTTAAATCCAAGTATATGGAAATTAAAAATACATATTATAACTTTAAGCATACACTTTACTGTCAACCAATTTCAGAACAGATCCCTTCTGTTAATTTGTAAAATTATATTAACCATTTTTAACAATAACAAGAGCTGTCTGACTGACAGCACACTGGACTATTCACACCGCTTTATCAAACACTTAAAAAAGGGACATAATTCTAACAATACTGCAATTAGATTTAAGCAACTTATTATACACCTGCACTAACTGTTACTTTAAATATGTGCCAATTTTGAATGGTTTTGAAAACAATGTGGAAAATGGATTATTTGCTTATAATAAGCAAATAATCCATTTTCCACAATGTTTTCAAAGCTATTCAAAATTAGTGTTTTCCTTTTATAATATTCTTATTCTTCATATACTTTTATTGTAAATGAGTATAAAAATAGCATATCCCCTAAAGGTTAGCCATTTACTTCATTGGCATTTTCGTTTCCCTCATATATTCATCTTTTTCTTTAGATGCTTTCTTCAGGGATGAGTCTTAACATAGCATATTCCGTAAAGGGTTAACCCTTTACTCCATATGCTATTTTACGACTCATTGACAATGAAAGTATATGATGAATAGGAAGATTATAAAAGGAAAACACCACTTTTGAATGGCTTTGAAAACATTGTGGAAAAATGGAGTATTTGCTCATAATGAGCAAATGCTCCATTTCCCACTATGTTTTCAATTTTTATTTGCTACAGAGGCATCATGAATATTACAATGGTGCATAATATAATGAACTTATATAATAAGAAACTGTAGGAGTAGTTTGCGACACAATATATCAATGTCATATATGCGGACTGACCGACCAACCGCCCGACAGACGGACAGGGTGATTCGAATATATCCCGGAAAACTTAGTTAAACAAAAACAAAAACAAAGTATTTACAGAGTTCAACTATGAAACTGAACAGAGTTTAACTATGGAATGTAATGAAGATTTGTTTCATACAAATGTCATATACATGTAAATGTAAAATAGGCAAAAAATCTTGCTTTCCACTGAAGTCATCTATTAGGCCAAGTGGAATTCTCCGCCCCACTTCTGGAATGTGCCGATTTCGCTCCAATACGTGATAGATTTTTCAAGGCTGAAAGTATGCGTCAGCTCTTTGAGTCTGTCAAACCGGAACTTTTATTTGATTTCCTTAGGGAAATTAATATTTTTAATAAGATAGGATTATTTCTTAAATCGTGCTTTTGCACATGCATTACTTTTACAGATCATGTTCCACATTTCCTTAGATATTTTTTATCTTCATGTTAAGTATAACATAGTAATGTTGGGCTTGTTTGCCTATATCTTATTTTATATTGCTTACATGTTATTTTATATCTATTTTAGGTATCGCATACATCATAACCTGTTAGGTTTCCAATTTCAAAATGAATATTACTATGACTTTTGTCTACCAATGGGCAGCTCTTCTGCACCAGCATATTTTGAACGCTTTAGTTCTGCTATTGAACACATTTCTCTTAAGCAATTACATATACAGAATATGATTTACATATTGGATGATTTCCTTATTATTCCAAATTCCAAAATCTGCCAACTAAATTTTGCAACTCTTTCTGCAATTTTGCAAATGGGTAGGCATTCCTATCAAAAAGGAAAAGACAAACAGCTCGCACCGTAATCACTTTCATGGGGCTCGAATTAGATTCCATGAAGATGGAAGCACGTCTCCCCCAGGACTTCCGGTCAAAACAAACATCTGATGAGACGTACTTTTTGGCGGCCATCATCAACAATCTACATAGAACATCAGGTCTACCCTCCCTGTCGAGTAACTATTGTCTCCTCTCTCCAACTAAGGTGTCTATTGTATATCCCGCTACCTGTGATTTTTGTTTTTGTCATTGTTTGTGTATATATCAGGGTTACAGTCTGATCCAACTCCACCAGTTTGCGTGTTCCCCACCCACCCACCACCGAACAGTGTCGATCAACCACAATTGTCATCTGGGAGTCAACTCAAATTGTCAAGATTGTCTCCAGTGTCAACCTTTCTATTTGTCGGTATTGTTTGGGGGCTTTTTGGCTGGGAGAGGAATAGGCAAGCTGCCACCTTATATACACTTGGATGTCAACAACAGGAATTCTGCAAGAGTCGCATACAAGAATCCAAACATCCAACCTGCACAACACACATTGTTTTACAGTTTTACAGTTTATTCATATACATGTACTTTTTTTTTAGAATTTTAGCTAACCCTTTAATAATTTTCTATACTTTACTCTTAAAATTAAAACTGTGTTTATATCTTTATTTATTTACGTCATCTAAATTTAGAGCAGTCTTCTTACACTGAAGGTCAAACTCCTAGAGCGGAGGCCCAGTGTTAAAGCTGCTGAAAAATCGCCATACGTCATCGGCATTGCTTTTTAGAATTATTTATTTTTATTATATATTTGGGAGCTTTTTCCTCCATTGTTTATGATGGCCATGTCATCAGCTTTTTCTGATGATTTTTTACATCATGGCGAGCCAATCAATCCAGGTCAGAGGCATGTGCTCTCCAAGAACACCTGGACTCACAGGTTATTCATCAAGTCGGTGACAAGAGGGAGTGACTTTGGGGTGATATCCCCTAAAACACTCGCTCAAAACATAGCGACGGCACTGACCGGGTTGATTCTCAACATAATTATGCTAAAGAATGGGTCCTTTTTGGCCCAACCTAAATCGGTCGAATCCTTGTGAAAGATCTTGAACATGGGCATTTTTGCCATAGGTAAATTAAGGGCGGTGGCCTACAACCCTGACAAAATGGTCACTTGCCAGGGGGTCATACACTGCAGACCTTTACAAGACCACACTGAAAATCACGCAAATACCTTGAAAACATCATCTCCAATCCTGGAAATGGAAAGAATAACAAACCGTCAAGGTAGTCCCACCGGAGTAGTGAAAGTAACTTTTCTGGGAGCTATTCTCCCAGACTACATCTCGTACTCCGACACGGATATATCACTCACGGTGGAACCGTACCAGACGCCACCGCTGAGATGTTTTAAATGCCAAGGGTTCGGTCATACGGCAAAATACTGCAAAAATAATTTAAAATGTACCCGTTGTGCTGGCCCCCATAACAGTAATTCAAGGAATTGCTCTACGGACAATATATGTTGTCCAAACTGTCGGGGGGGGACACACCTCAAGATTCAGACTGTGTCCTGCCTATTTACAGGCATCCCAAATACAACAATTACTGTTCGTGGCAACCAGATCCTTACTGCTCTTATGTATATGCATTTACTTTAAATTGGCAGTCTTTAGGAAACATTTTTGTTTTTCCACCTTTCAGTCTGTTGGGTCGCTGCCTTCAGAAGATACGAGAAGAAAGGGATGTAGGCATTGTCGTTGCTCCTCTTTGGACAACTCAACCATGGTTTTCTCGTTTGATGGAGTTGTTAGTGGAAACACCGGTGATAATTTACAAAAAGAGGGGACTTTTAACCCTACCAGGGACAGACCTGGAACATCCTTTGATAAGGAAGCTGAAACTGGTTGCATGCAAAGTGTCAGGAACGGTTTCAGACAACGAGGATTTTCAACACAAACTACAGACATTCTTATGTCATCCTGGAAACCAGGAACTAAAAAGCAATATAGCGTCTTCATTAAAAGATGGTTTTACTACTGTAGTGAAAGGAAAATTAATCCAATTTCAGCGTCTTTAGAAACAGCAATGGAATTCTTGACTCAACAATACCAGCGTGGTTTGGGCTATGAAAGTCTAAACACAGCTCGTGGAGCATTATCATCTTTAGGCTTGAACTTTGATGGTTTTAAAGTTGGTAGTCACCCGCTTGTCATTCGATATATGAAGGGAGTGTTTGTGTTAAACCCACCGAAACCTCGTTACACTAGTACTTGGGATGTCAACAAAGTTCTCAGCTATTTAAGGAAATTATCACCGGTGAAACTCATTTCATTAAAGGATTTGACTTTGAAATTAACAATGCTTATGGCATTGATACAGGCGGCACGCGTCCAAACTTTACACGTTATTAGTGCTAATGAATATCAGAAGTGCAAATCAGAGTTCGTTTTTAAATTAGAAGGGTCCTTAAAGCAAAGTAGACCTGGTTATAATTGTTCAGTTATTTGTTTTAAAGCATTTCCTCCAGACAGGAGGCTTTGTATTTACACAGTTCTTAAAGAATACTTGGAGCGCACCAAAGTTTTGCGGGCGCAAAGACAATCAACAAAAAATATGCTTCTAGTGAGTTACGTTAAACCGTATCAGAATATAAGTAGGGATACAATTTCAAGGTGGATCAGAACTGTAATGATCAGAGCTAATATTGATGTTAATAAATATACTGCACATAGTGTTAGATCAGCAGCAACTTCCAAAGCAAAGTTGAATGCAGTGCCTATAAAGGACATTTTAGTAAAAGCGGGCTGGTCTCAGGAGAAGACTTTTGCCAAGTTCTATGAACGGAAGATTGAATATGATGAGGACACATTTCAAAAAGGGGTGCTACAATGAAAGGTAATTTCTCCGAATGGCTTTGAAATCTCATTTAAGACCGAAACGTAAATTTTTTACGAAAAAGAATTGAAAAAATTAAACGAGATTTACCTTGGTTAAAGTCGATGTTTGATTTTAATTCTTTGAGTAAAGAATGGAGTGAGGGTTTAAATGCCTCCCTCCCACCCAGCTTTGAATTATTGAAATTACGGTATTTATGTTGGACAAGAGGCAGCACTTTTGTGGATTTGAGAATAGCTGCCAGTGGAACATTCGAATAAATTACTGTTGAAAACTGCTCGCGCATGCGCAATACATCTCAACAATTTAAGAACAACCACGGTTGTTCTTGGACACGGGATGAGTCTGCGGTTATTGATTCTAAGAGTCAAAAAACAAATCCCCCGCCCTGACCTCTGACCAAGAATCATTGTCGACTTAACCCAGCTGCTATGTCATACAATGTTGACATAGATAACCCCCGGCCTACTTATTCCCAAATGGTTAAGACCCCTCCCCATGTTGTAAACTCCCAGGAAAACAATTATTTGCCCAGAATGTTAAAAAGTAGGCAGGAAAGGGAGATCGAACATGGTTCGAATCCCGGGGTTGAAAAAGGTCCCATGGTTGATAATGGATTAATCCTGGGGCCTTTCGGACATGCATCCCCTCAGCCCTCAATGAGTCCGTTGTCCACGGAAAACAGCTGGGGCTCATCGGCATTTAATAGCCCAGTCGACAAAGGGTCAGAGGTGGCGACTTCAGGACCGTAACGGATACCAAAATGCGATATTACCCGTTCCTTCTTTAAAAATAGTTCCTTGTATAAAGGGTTGAAAACAACTCTATGAGAGGGATTTGAAGGATTAGACTTAAGTTTTAAGAAATACTGCATAGCTAGTTTTTTTCGGCGTAAATTTAACGATGGTTCATTGGTTTCTACGTAGAGACTTTTGACAGGCGATGTTCGAAAAGCGCCCAAGGCTAGCCGTAAACCCTGATGGTGAATGGTATCAAGTGTTGCAATGTATGACTTTCGTGCTGAGCCATAAACAATACATGCGTCGTCTAATTTAGATCGTATTAATGACCTGTAAAGTCTTAAGAGGACTTTACGGTCAGCACCCCAATCCATGTGGGAAACAACGCGTAAAAGATTTAATGCTTTTTGGCATTTATTTCTAAGATATTTAATATGAAGAACAAAAGTCAGTTTCGGATCGAATAATAGACCAATAAAGCTATTTCTTTAACCCTTTCCCTCATACAACAATTATGCACCAATTGACTTTGAAAATATTTTGTCAAAAAAACAGAAAATCTCTTTAACTGAATGGATAACCTATGACTAAAAGTGGAAAACATTGTGGCAAAAGGAGAAATTGAACGTTCTGTGCAAATTTCTTCTTTTGTCACTATGTATTCAAAAAGCCGTCTCTTGCAGAGGCGTCAGAAAGCGTCTATATGAGGGAAAGGGTTAACAGTGTCCACTCCTTGCAGTTTCATATGTGCTCCTGTCAAATTTTCACAGATATTTGCAGTTAAATATTTGTTGCTAATTTACTATCACTCAGGTGATCGATTTAGGGCCATCTTGGCCCTCTTGTTATATTTAATGTTGCAACTTTTGACTTGATAATATACATAAGCAGTAATACTAATCTTTGGTTATTGTTCTGTATCCTATGGTGGATATATCAATACACCTTTTTATTACAAACTGTCATAAATTTACATTGAACTATGAATGACGTAATTTTAGTATCACACAAAAAAAGTTATATCGTCACTAGTGACGATATGACTTTTTTATATCATCACTAGTGATGATATAACTTTGCCGGAACTACTTTCTTAACATATTTGTTAAAAAACACACTGGTTTAAAGTTAAATATTTTTTAATTTCTTCTGTATAGCCTGTGTCATTTTTTTTTTAATTCCACAAAATTGTGTACAAACTTAGGTTGAATCCTTTTGACTGGTGTCCCCACTGGCTGTATAATTCTCCATTTGATGATTTGCAAAACCATAACAAATTCTTTATCAGAACTGATCTTGTAAAAATCACAGATCAGGCACTGATAAAAATAGCAAGAATGTATAATGGTCTGCTGATTCCTTGATGATCTGAAGAAAAATACAAAACAATCCACTCCTTCATTTTGTCTCCCTTATGAATTGAACAGAATAGAATAATGTTTCTCTGCTCACATTTTTTTTTTCCTAAACAAATTTATTATTATGTGTGATAATGATTAAAACTCATTAAAATAAAAACAATGAACTTTTATAACATCTGTTGTTAACTTTATATGAATTGTTTATCAATGTTGTTGTTATTGCAATTGTTGTCGTCTGCAACAGACAAAAATGGCTGATTTTTTAGATGAATACGCCTGGGCTGAATTAAATGCAATGTTAGCTGGGTCTGAGTGTGATGAAGTACAAAACAGTAATCAACCTGTGTCTGAGGCATCAAATTATATTATGCCAATAAGGAAACAGATAGGAAATGAACAAAAATCACGGTTTGAAGCTGTCAACCCTGAGAAAATACAAGAATTCATAAATGCACAGGAAAACGAAAACACCAGGAGAAAGACACAGGCAGATATGAAATTATTTCGCCAATTTTGCAATGAACAACAAGGAGAAGACAGGCCTGTTGAACAGCTTGACATCCCTGAACTTGACCAATTATTTGGAAATTTCTTAGCAGTGGTAAAAAAAAGTGATCACAGCGAGTATGAGCCTTCAAGCATCCGAGGACTTCTTTCTAGCCTTGAACGACACCTTCGAAAAAAAGGATATTCACAAGCGGTGAATAAAAATCCTCTTTTCTCCCATATTAAAGGGACTACACAATGAACAATTCTATCTTTAGAATGGGTAGATAATAACTAAACACAACATTTGGCCCAAATCCCGAATTTCTGCGATGCTCAGGTGACGTTAAATCCCCATTTTCATAAGGCACATTTACCTGTATGACGGAAACGGCCGAATCATTTTACGGAAACGCCCGAATGAGCGACATCATGTAGGGCCATTACAATATTTAAAATGGACGGCGAGCATAGCATTTCAAGTGAAAGCGAACAGGAATCCTCATCGTCTTCCATTTCGGATGGGTTTGATAATTCGGGAGATGACGATAATATACAAGGAGAATTAGGTATTTTACCGTACCAATTTGAGCCTTTAGCATCGGTAACTCAGACCACTGGAGCAGATCAAGAAAACGGGGATGAACCACAGGCACAGATTCGCCGTGAAAATTCGAACTGGTAATTTTTTTGTTTCAAATTGAATTTAACTGTTCTGATTTAAGTTAAGAAATATTCCAGCGACAATAAATCGAAAAGATCGACATTCGAATACACGAAATATTTTTAAACCTGTCAGTCCGAAAGCTAATTTATCATGTATTTTCCTCTTTGTACAACCAATTTTTGCCTGAAAATTTGTCAGGACTGACGACTTTCGCGTAGTATGTTAAATAAATTATTGTTGATGATGATTATGTAACTTATTCACTCTTTGTCTTTTTGAGCTGATAAACATATTTTTTTCAGCATTTCCCCCACCCCCTTTTTAAAAAAAATTGGACAAGTTTAGTGTTATTGTTTAGTTTTAAATCAGAGAAAAAATTGCAGCATTCTTGACATGTTTGCCACACGATAATTTCTTCACAATAATATATATTAAAGGCATCCCCAATATATGTCAGGCATAGAATAATGGTGAACACATTCAGAAATTGCTACTTGATACAAGTAATTTGTCCTTTTGTCACAATGGTTTTCAAAGGTTGTCTGCTGTAAAAGTGTCTATATGATGGGAAGGGTTTATTTGTGCATGCTTCTCTTATAGAAATTCTTTTTTTTGCAGGTGCAACTGTACTAACTGTCAAGTGATGGCTTCAGAGTTAGAATGCTGCTGCTGTGATGAGGTAGAGGTTGTAAAAGAGAAAATAGAGGTTTTCAGTGAGGAGGAAAACACAACGATAAACTGTATCACTGATCATCCGGGATTCAAAACGGTTTGTCTAGACAGATACGTGCTGGAAACTGCATACCTAAATTATCGTCAACAGTATGGTGACAGAGAACACTATGATATTAATTCGTAAGTATTTTATCCCTTTCCCACATGTATCAAATCTGCCGGGATTGACAGTCCAATGTATTATTCACTGAATAACCCCGCAACTCTTTATATGAGGGAAAAGGTTTTAAGTTAATTTTATAGAAATATAAGGTACTGTATATACACATTAACACCATAATAAGTATGTTTTGCCTGGAAATGCATGTAGTAAGTGTGGAATATATTCTTCCTATAAAGAATGCTGAAGTTATGGGCTATCATATAAGGTTGAAAAGCTAGATGTACTTTGGAAATTGTATAATTTTGACATTTTTGTCAGGAGAATATTTTGTGAAACCTGTACCACAAGGCTATGAAATTCTGTGAGCATGAGGTAAAAAGACAAAAAAAAAACCAAGTTCTTATGTGTCTCTTGTGTGTTATACTTTAAAATTGATTCTATTCATCAAACGTATATATAACAATAAAATATTATAAACACAATGAAATTGCTTAACACAAGCAATTTCTCCTTTTGTGACAATACTTTTCACTTTTATTCAATTAAAGAGTTTTCCATTTTTTGACAAAATATGTTCAAAGTCGCCTGCTGCATAATTGTCGTATGAGGGAAAGGGTTAATTATTTGCCAATTGGCCAAAAGCTAATTCTTATTGAATATTATGCATAACTTATTAAATTGTCAGAGACCATCTTTGAAATGTTACCAATATTTATTATGTTTCAGGTTCTTAAAAAAGGCCATGGAGCTCTGGTTGTGTACAGGAGACCAATGAAAAGTGAAAAACTTTGTGCTAGTCATTATTTGCCATGTGAATACTGCTTAAGTTTTATCCATCAAAACCAGTTATGGTTACATGTTAAATCATGCTACTTTAGGAACGAAAATGTAGAGAGCCAAAAGAATTATGTCAGGAATGGAAGGATCATGTTGGCGCCTTTCCTAAATAGAGAAGAAAATGAGTATAATACCCTGGATTTAATAATTGATAAAATGAAAGAGACCTCTCAGAATCCAGGCTTGAAAGCCATATGTATAGAAGACTCACTAATCAGAGAATTTGGTTTATCTCTAATGGATAGATGCGGAACAGCAGATGAGCAGAGGAGGAAAGATGAGGACAATTTGAGGACCAAGATGCGCACAGTTGCCAGGCTTCTGAAAAAGCTAAAGGAAAAAAAGGTTTTTAATAACACATTGTCATTTTACATGTGTGCAAGAGAATTTAACAGTGTTGTAACAAGTGTGAAAGAATTGTCTCGGGAGTGTGACTCGCCACAGTTGGCAGTAGCTTTGGGAAGCTATATCAAACAGATAAGTCTTCTCAAGGCTAGTTTAGGGCTACAGCAGGAGGATAGCAGAATGAAAAAAGAGGCAAATGACTTTCAGGAAATGTTTAATGCACACTGGAATTCCAAGGTATCTGCAGTGGCTAATCGCACAAAGCGCCTTAGGACATTGAATGTCAGTCCACAAATTCCCTCCACAGATGATTTGGTAAAATTAAAGGACTACTTGGTCAAAGAAATTGAAATTGGACTCAAAAACAGTAAACCTTCATATGAGGAGTATGTTCATCTGTCTCATTTGATTATTTCAAGAATAGTCCTCTTCAATAAAAGAAGAATTGGGGAGGTTGAAGAACTCAAGGTGACAGACTTTAAACATTAAACATTAGTTTGCATCTGTATATAAGTAAAAAACTGCACTTATCTAAGTAGATAAGTATGATGTATATACAAATATAACCAATACAGTCAACTTTGTTTTAAGTGACTGTTCAATTGAAAATGAAAAGTGGTTTGTTAATAAAACAAACTTTGAATGAGAAAAAAACCATGATATTTTCAATTTTTCCCCAAACATTGTTGGAATGCTATCTTGCATCTATGTGTATTTGGGAGTTTGAAACTGATGTCAAGTTTGTAGTTAACTCTTGTATTCTCATTCCATCAGTCTGTCCCACTTTCTTGAAAATGCATCTTCTACAGTTTAAGTTGCAACACAGTGATTTTTAGCACACATTTTGTGCTATATGTAGATGAAAATATGGTCCTTTTTATTAATAATTCAATATTAACTAATATTAATAAGTTTTTTATCAAAGTTCACTGTTTCTCAATAGCCATTCAAGCTACAGCCTTGATACTTCACATGTAATTGATTGATATAATGGCAACCACAGTGGAGAGTTCAAACTCTTGACTGTATTTTGCCATAGTGATGCCCGTTTTTGTCTCGCCGTGACGAGGTTGCGCAAGTGAGACTAAGGTGTTGCTTTTCAGGCGCCGACGTGTCAAACATTTGCATTTAGCTAAATGTTAAAGGTTTTTAATACGTGTGAGAAGTGAAAGGTGAGCTTTTGTGATCACATTTTGTCCGGCGTCCATCCGGCGTCAGTCGACCGGTGTCCAGCGTCAACATTTGCCTTGTTAACACTCTACAGACTGGCTACATTTTGCATCCTATCATCATGAACGTTTATCAGAACATTTATCTCCATTAAATCTTGGACAAGTTCGAAAATGGGCCATATTAGGTAAAAAAACTAGGTCACTAGGTCAAATTGAAGTAAAATCTTGATTACACTCTACAGGTCACATTTTCACCTGGAGCATGTTGAAACTTCATCAGAATGTTTGTCTTAAGGTAGTTCCACACCTTTGGCGAGAAAATGTTATCCAATATCTTTCAAACTTAACAGGCAAGATCACTGACAGCTAGGCTTTCAAACGGCAAGATGCATATCGAATGAATACACCCGATCTTGACGTAAAATGGCGTCCTTCAGTCAAGTTATGTATGCGGGTCCTGTTCATTCGACGGATATATGTCCGAACTGTAAATACCGATTTTCATGATTTAACTTTCCTTTATTAGGTGAAATATCGCCTTATTGTTAATCATATTTTCCAATTATGTAATTCACACAACTCGTTGGGATTTAACGATATAGCGATTTTCTATTTTTATAAGGTCGTATATTTTCAACTTCAATGGTTCTATTTCTGATGTTTTTCTCAAAAAGTAGTTCGATTACACTATCTGAATTTTGAATATGTTAGACTCGAAATGTTTTGACTAAGATTTATTGAATAAAACCGATATGTCATCGAACTAGATTTTTTTTCCAATCGATGTTGAAAACAAAGTTGCCCTTAACATTTTGTGTAAATAACGTCGACGTCATATTATCTTCCCGCAGTTACACTTTTTTTTTCTTGATTTCCATAATAGATATGCGCTTCAACTGGTTTTTTGTATCGTTCCACAGAAAAAAGTTGAAGTTTTGTAAGTTGTTGAATCAAATTATCACATGTTTTATATAATGATTTGATAATAGATGCTAAGAATTAAAATAAGTTGTCTGGACACATATAAAGTAACATAGAAGATATGTTAGTTCCATATTATTAGTTCATGATTCTGTATAAAAAAAAAGTTAAACTTATAACATGTGAATTTATAATATGGAACTAACATATCTTCTATGTTACTTTATATGTGTCCAGACAACTTATTTTAATTCTTAGCATCTTTTATCAAATCACAAATATACGATTTAATAAGGTAGGTTGGATATTTTAATAAAACATGTGATATGATTCAACAACTTACAAATCTACAACTTTATTCTGTGGAACAATACTATAAACCAGTTGAAGCGCAAATCTATTATGGCAATCAACAAAAAACAGGAGGCCCATGAGGGCCTATGCTCTACTGGTACGGTTCTTTGGTCATTTTCAATCCAGATCATGTATGTATGGTGAAGATCGGATAGTAAATGGAGGCTCTTTTGTCTTTACAAGCTGTATTATAGCAATTTTTACAATTTCATGGGCTATAATCCAGTCATGCAAGGACACATCTGGCTGGTTTTCAAAAGGAACCAAGCTCTCATCAATATTTAACTACTATCTAAGTTTGGTGAAGATCAGATAGTAAATTTATAAAGCCTCTATTGTGTTCACATGCTCAATTATAGCAATTTGAACAATTTCAAGTTTTCGAAAGGAACCGAGCTCTCATGAATATCTAACTACTGTATAAGTTTGGTTGAGATACAATCAAAAGTGAAGACTGTATCGTGTTAACAAGAAATTATTTACGGACGGACGCACGCACGCATGCACACGAATCCTCACGACATAACCCTTCTGGCCCTTGGCCAGTAGAGCTAATAAGCGTAACAGTATGGAATGCCTTTACTGTCTTACTATGTTGTATTGTATTATACGCAGTACATTTTCATGTATAAGAGGTACATATTTCATTTGACGTGGTACATTTTGCATGATTTGCAGTGCATTTTGTATGATATATCGAGGTAATTTGATAATATGAAGTGCACAAGTATGAAGATACAGTAGAATAACCATTACATAGTGTGCAAACAACATTATATGCAGTCTATTCTTCAATACATGTGGTGGTACTTTGATTATATGCGGTGGTTTAAACTTTATACGCGGTGCATTTACATTGGGGATGATCATACTTTCCGGCATTCTCCGGAATTATTTCCTGACAGATAGGTTTGAACATTAACACCGTCTAATCCATTTTAAAAAGGCCTTGTGGAACAATCTTTATGAAAAGTGTACACATTTTCTAAATAGACGAGATGCAGGATGTCGTCTATGCAGACGATCTCTGATTCCTAAAGCAGACAACTCTTGAAATCATTATGGCAAAAGGATAAATTGCTCATCTTGAGAAATTTCTCCATTTGTCAAAATGCGTTCAACCAACCACTCTTCAATAATTATACTTTCATGTATTAAGATTTCGATAATTTTGCCTTAACGTCATCTGATGCATACTTGTTGTATTACGGAAAAGATTTAAAAATGTGTTTAGGTTAACACTTTATGGTAATGTTCTCTCATTAAAACAACTTTAAATTCCTCAGCAGGAAATAAGAGAAATAACTTGAAAAGTGATTTACATAATACATTTGATTTTGTCTTTGGGAAAAGGCATAACTTCGGGGTTTTTTCTGAACAGTACGTACAAATCAGCCTGCATATTTGCTCTGTCTTATCATAATCCTCACAAGTTGACTGAAGCTAAGCTAATAAGCATATGTAAGTACATGTAATATTTTAGTCCTATAACATAATACTCCGTTGACAAGCACTCCAGCTTGTGAGAGGTCATATATTATTGGACTAGTAATATTCAGACTTTAGATTTTAGGTTTTGATCAGACTGCAAATCATGCCGAATGAACAGACCAATCTCATCTAGAGCGGATTTTAGTGCAGACGAGGACATTCTGCTACCTCGTGTATTCAGAACATGTGTACACATCTATTTATACATTATTCAAGCGCTTTTTTTTAAATTGAGTAAACAGTGTAAATGTTAATATCTATCTGTCTGACTCGGTATTTTCCGGATAAATAATTACAGAGAATGCCGAAAAGTATGATCATCCTAATGAAAAATGCACCGCATATAAAGCTGTTTACACCATGTACGTATAAATTAGTATGGACCGAACATATTACCAAATGCATTGCGTACTATGATTTTTTATGAACACATACATAATAATTCAACAGGTATAAAGATACGTGCAGGCACTTCATATATTAAAACATACATTGACCAACATACAACGTATACATGTAAAACTTGTTTGTACAACGTATAATGGTTATTCTACTGTTTAAACACTATTTTGCACTGCATATTATTCAATAATCACCACACATAATAGAAAAGGCACTGTATATCATGAACAATGAACCACGTCAAATGAAATATGTACCTCATATACGTGAAAATGTACTGCGTATAATACAATACAACATACTAAGATAGTATAGGCATTCCATATAACTGCGTGAAGATAATATGACGTCGACATTATTTACACAAAATGTTAACGGCAACTTTGTTTTCAACGTCGATTTAAAAAAAATCTAGTTCGACGACATATCGGTTTTATACGATAAATCTACGTCAAAACGTTTCGAGTCTAACTTATTCAAAATTCATATGGGGTAATCAAACTACTTTTTGAAAAAAACACGTCAGAAATTGAACCATTGAAGTTAAAAATATACGACGTTATAAAAATGGAAAATCGCTATATCGTTAAATCCCAACGATTGTGTGAATTACATGATTGGAAAATATGATTAACAATAAGGACAATATGTCAACTAATAAAGAAAAGTTAAGTCATGAAAATCGGTATTTACAGTTCGGACATATACCCGTTGTATGAACAGGACCCCGTATACATAACTTGACTTAAGGACGCCATTTTGACGCCATTTGACGTCAAGATCACATGTATTCATTCGATATGCATCTTGCCGTTTGACAGCCTAGATGTCAGGGATAGTGTATGCCAAGTTTGAAAGATATTGGATATCTTTAGCATTTTCTTGCCAAAGGTGTGGAACTACCTTAAAGTCAAGTTCAAAACATGACTCATGTCGGGTCAAAAAGTAGGTCACTAGGTCAAATTGAAGGAAAATCTTGTTAACATTCTAGAGGCCGTAATTTTTGCTTCAGCAGTTTGAAATTTTGTCAGAATGTTTGTTTTAATAGTATCTAGGTCAAGTTCAAATATGCTGAGACAGCTTGTTCTTTGGTCAGAATTGTTATGTAAATGATATCTAGGTCAAGTTCAAATATGGGTCAATCTGGGACAAAAATTAGGTCACTAGGCCAAATTGAATATAAAACTTGTTAACACTCCGGAGAATACATGTTCAACTTGATAATATGTAGGTCAAGTTTGAACATGGGTCATGTTGGGTCAAAAAGTAGGTCACTAGGCCAAATCGAAGGAAAATATTGTTAACCCTGTAGAAGACGCAATTTTTGCTACAGCAGCTTGACATTTGATCAGAATGTTTATTTAAATTATATATTTATAAGCCAGTTTGAATATGGGTCATGTAGGGTCAAAAACTTGGTCACTAGGCCAAATTGAAGGAAAATCTTGTTTACATTTTGGATGCTGCAATTTTTGCTTCAGCAACTTAAATTTTTTGTCAGAATGTATATCTGAATTATATCTAGGTCAAGTTCGAATATTAGTCATATTGGATCAGAAGCCATGTCAATAAAGGAAAATATTGTTCAAACTCTGGAGGCAGCATTTTTACTTTGAGCAAGTTGAATCTTTGTCAGAATGTTGTCCTGATGATATCTAGTCCATGTTGGAATAAGGGTTATATCAGGTAAAAAATATAGATCCGTAGGCTAAATGAAGGAACATCTTGTTAACACTGCGGAGGTTGCATTCAGAATAATTGTCTTGATGTGTTTATATTGCAGTACATTGCATAATTCAGGTGAGCGAACTAGGGCCATCATGGCCCTCTTGTTTTTATGGGTTTTTAGCTCACCTATGCACGAAGTGCAAGGTGAGCTATTGTGATCACATTTTGTCCGGCGTCCGTCCGTCGTGCGTCGTCAACATTTCAGCTTGTTAACACTCTACAGGCTACATTTTGCATCCAATCTTCATGAAAGTGTATCAGAACATGCATCTCCATAAAATCTTGGACAAGTTCGAAACTGGGCCATATGAGGTCAAAAACGAGGTCACTAGGTCAAATTGAAGCGAAATCTTGTTAACACTCTGGAGGCCACATGAGCATGTTGAAACTTTATCAGAATGTTTGTCTTGATGATATGTAGGTCAAGTTCGAACATGGGTCATGTCGGGTCAAAAAGTAGGTCACTAGGTCAAATAGAAGGAAAATCTTGTTAACACTCCAGAGGCCGCAATTTTTGTTTCAGCAGTTTAAAATTTTGTCAGAATGTTTGTGTTTAAAATATCAAGGTCAAGTTCGAACATGGGTCATGCCGGGTTATAAACTAGGTCACAAGGCCAAATTGAAGGAAATCTTGTTAACACTGTAGAAGCTGCATTTTTTTGTTTCAGCAGCTTGAAATTTAGTCAGAATGTTGAGCTGCATGATATCTAGGTCAAGTTCGAATACGGGTCATGCCGGGTCAAAAACTAGGTCACTAGGCCAAATTGAAGGGAAATCTTGTTTACACCGTAGAAGCTGTATTTTCAACTTGAGCATATTGAAACTTTATCATAATGTTTGTCTTGATGATATGTAGGTCAAGTTTAAATATGGGTCATTTTGGGTCAGAAACTAGGTCACTAGGCCAAATTGAGGGAAAATATTGTTAACTCTGTAGAAGCCGCATGTTTTGCTACAGCAGCTTGAAATTCGGTCAGAATGTTTAGCTGAATGATATCTAGACCAAGTACGAATACGGGTCATGCAGGGTCAAAAACTAGGTCACTAGGCCAAATTGAAGGGAAATCTTGTTAACACTGTAGAAGCTGCATTTTTTTGCTTCAGCAGCTTGGAATTTAGTCAGAATGGGTCACTAGGGCAAACGGAAGGAAAATCTTGTGAACACTTTGGATGCCGCATTTTTTGCTTAAGCATCTTGAAATTTGGTCAGAATGTTTGTCTAAATGATATCTAGTTCAAGTTCGAATATGGGTCATATGGGGGTCAGAAACAAGGTCAATAAAGTAAAATATTGTTCAAACTCCGAGGGCCGCATTTTTACTTTGAGCAAGTTGAAAATTTGTCAGAATGTTGTTTTGATGATATCTAGTCCATGTTGGAATATGGGTCATATGAGGAAAAATAATTTATAGATCACTAGGACAAATGAAGGAAAATCTTGTTAACACTGGGGGTTGCATTCAGAATAATTGTCTTGATGTGTTCATTAATCCGGAATATAGAAGAACACCAGACACCTTGACTTTATGACCAGTCCCCGTAAAATCTGATATAATATATGCTCTTCTGAAGATATCTGAATGATATGTATATATACTTGTCAGATGTATTTTTTGCTCACTACATAATATGAATTTAGTATAAAAAAGTGTTGTCTTTGAATAGATTGGTGTTTTGCATACTGGTAAGAAACATGTATACACTAACGTCAAGCATGTGCAGTAAATTACAATTTAGATGATGTAGAAACATAAAATTACATATTTGTGAGTTTCTTTAAAGAAAAAGGAGATTTTTACAGTGCTTTTAACTATGATGCTCATCTTTTTTTAGCTCACCTGAGCCAGAGGCTCAAGGTGAGCTATTGTGACCGGTTTTCTTCGTCGTCTGTCCGTCTGGCGTCCGTCAACATTTTGCTTTAAATGACATCTTCTCCTTAACCGCTTGGCCAATTTTGATAAAACTTTAGATGGATGTTCCTTGGGTGGTTCCCTTTCAAAGTTGTTCAAAGAATCAAATTCCATAAGGAATTCTGGTTGACCATGGCAATGGAAAGAAAAAATCTTCTTCTCCACAACTACTGGCTGAATTTCAACATGTTTTGGCACAGATGTTCCTTGGGTTTGTGTCTACAAAGATTGTTCAAATTATTTAGATCCTTTAAAAAACATGGCCACCAGGGGCGGGGCTAGTTTTCCTTATATGTCTATATAGTGAAAACTTAATAAAATCTTCTCCTTCAAAACTTCTGGCTGAATTTCAAAATGTTGTGGCACAGATGTTCCTCGGGTTTGTGTCTACAAATACTGTTCAAATTATTGGGATCCATTAAAAAACATAGTCGCCAGGGTTGGGGCTAGTTTTCCATATATGTCTATAATAGTGAAAACTTAAAAAATCTTCTTTTTGCAAAACTACTGGCTGAATTTTAAATTGTTTTGGCACAGATGTTTCTTGGGTTTGTGTCTACAAAGTTTGTTCAAATTATTAGGATCCTTGAAAAAACATGGCTGCTAGGAGCGGGGCTAGTTTTCCTTATATGTCTAAAGTGTAAACTTAAAAAATCTTCTTCTCCAAAACTACTGGCTGAATTTCAAAATGTTTTGGCACAGAATAATGTTCCTTGTGTTCGTTTCTACCAAGATTGTTCAAATTATTTGGATCCGTTATAAAACATGGCCGCCAGGGGCGGGGCTACTTTTCCTTATATGTCTATAGTGAAAATTTAAAAAATCTTTTTCTCCAAAACTAATGGCTGAATTTCAAAATGTTTTGGCACAGATGTTCCTTGTGTGGGTGTTTCCCAGGATTGTTCAAATTATTTGAATCAGTTAAAAGAATATGGCTGCCAGGGGCGGGCTAGTTTTCCTATATTCATATTAATTAATGCAAGTCTACTTATGTGTATAATCAACTAGCCCTAAGGTGAGCAATCCAGGGCCATTATGGCCCTCTTGTTATTGTATTGATTCCCTCAAATTCTGAATCGCTATATTGTAAACTTGACCAAATTGTCACGACTATGAGTAATGCGTTTAACAATGTCAGCTCTAGCTTTTATGCCACACTAAAAACTTAGTGAACTATAAGCTGCATAGTCTTGGTGGGGTTATACCAATATTTGTCAGCAGGTCAGTGTTCTCTGATTTGAAACAGTGTAATATCAATTCTCTTCTTTCTTGAACCCCGCTTTCAGTGGATGGAATGCCTTTTAATTGAGAACCAAATGTAAATGATATTATCATTATGTCAGATTCTAGCGTTACTTGTATTTGTTTTTAGCTCACCTATGCACGAAGTGCAAGGTGAGCTATTGAGATCACATTTTGTCCGGCGTCCGTCCGTCGTGTGTCGTCAACATTTACCCTTGTTAACACTCTAGAGGCTACATTTTGCATCCAATCACCATAAAAGTTTGTCAGAACATTCGTCTCCATGAAAGGTCGGACAAGTTCGAAACTGGGTCATGTCCGGTCAAAAACTAGGTCACTATGTCAAATTTAAGGAAAATCTTGTTAACACTCTGGAAGCCACATTTTTTGCTTGAACATGTTACATGTTAAAACTTTGTCAGAGTGTTTGTCTTAGTGATATCTAGGTCAAGTTCGAAACTGGGTCATGTCCGGTCAAAAATTAGGTCACTAGGTCAAATTTAAGGAAAATCTTGTTAACACTCTGGAAGCCACATTTTTTGCTTGAACATGTTGAAACTTTGTCAGAATGTTTGTCTTAGTGATATCTAGGTCAAGTTTGAAACTCGGTCATGTGCGGTCAAAAACTAGGTAACTAGGTCAAATTTAAGGACAATCTTGTTAACACTCTGGAAGCTATACTTTTGGATTCAGCATGTTGACAATTTGTCAGAATGTTTATCTAAGTGATATCTAGGTCAAGTTTTAAACTGGGTCATGTCTGGTCAAAAACTAGGTCACTAGGATAAATTTATGGAAAACCTTGTTAACACTCTGGAAGCTATATTTTTTGATTGAGCATGTTGAATCTATGTCAGAATGTTTGTCTTAGTGATATCTAGGTCAAGTTCGAAACTGGGTCATATCCGGTTAAAAGCAAGGTCACAAGGTCAAATTTAAGGAAATTCTTGTTAACACTTTGGAAGCCACATTTTTGGCTGTAGCATGTTGAAACTTTGTCAGAATGTTTGTCTTATGGATATATAGGCCGAGTTTGAAACTGGGTCATGTCCAGTCAAAAACTAGGTCACTAGGTCAAATTTAAGAAAAATCTTGTTTACACTCTAAAAGCCACATTTTTTGCTTGAGCATGTTGAAACTTTGTTAGAATGTTTGTCTTAGTGATATCTAGGCCACTGGGTCACGTTCGGTCAAAAACTAGGTCACCAGGTCAGAAAGGAATATCTTGTTGACATTTAGGTGAGCGACCCAGGGCCATCATGGCCCTCTGGTTTGCGGTATTTCAGCAACATTTATCAACATGTTTTGTAAAAAAATATTTTTTTCCATGCGATAAAAAGAAAATGTGTTTGTTTTGGTGAAAGATTGATGTTTATTTCACTTGTGAACACCAGAAATAATGTTTTCACTTGCGGTATTGCCACTCATGGTACTCACTCGATGAAAAAGTTTCAATCTTAAACCATAACAATTTTTTGTCTCTGTTTCTTTAATATTTGTTAACAATATTGCTGTTTCTTTAATATTTGTTAACAATATTGCTGTTTCTTTAATATTTGTTAACAATATTGCTGCAGTGACTCTTTATGCATTAATTAAATATTTGAGATTTTTTTAAACTTGTAACATACACTTACCAAACAAAACATCTGTATACTAGCAGATACCACTAAAGTGCTGTTACATTCAAACAATTAAGGAATTTGTTGTATTTTAATGCACTTGAGTCTCCCAATCAAAGCCAATTTAAGTAAGTGTACCATTTTAATTTCAGAAGAAAAAAGAACGCCTTACAGTCAAGTTGTTATTTGGATGGATGCATTACAAACTAAATGAGAAAAGATTCATTGCCGTACGCAGTCAAAAAGGTGGCGGAACAAAGAGTGAAGAGGTGATGCGATCCTCCACCTATGCACAGATAATGGATAAACTGCTGCAGCATTTTTTCCCTGGTGGAAAAAGCATGAATGGAAAGATATCCAAACTAAATGTACATATCGGAGATGAAAGAGGAAACACAATACTGAAAGACAACTTCAGTTTGGAAACCATTGGGAAGGACAATCGACTGAACCTCATGACAAAAGAAAAGGTTTGTAGTACTTTTAAGAAGCTAAAATTCGATTCTGATTGCATACCTTCACTTAAAAAATTGGTGAAATAATAATTGTACAGGATGGTACGTACAGTATATTACAACCAAAATATTGCCTTAGGGTCAAACTTTGCCCAACTATGGGTTACCTGCTAACATTATGTATGTTAACCACACTTGTTGTTATTTCAGGTATTTGTGTTGGATAGTGATTCAGATTCAGACTTTGAACTTCCACACCTTCATTTTAGGAATGTAACGGTGAGTGTTGATAGGTAATTTAGGAAAATAGATGAAATCTCCTTTTCTGTCATCCCAAATTCTTTCTAATCAGGTCTGCATTTGAAGACTTTGTCACTAGGTCGGTAAAATTACTGAAGCAATGAATTATGATAGATGTTTTGGACCAAAAATTATTGTGCTTTGTTAAAACCTTCTTAAAACTACTTTAGGAAATGATTAAGTTAATGACAGATGGAAGCTCAACTGACAATATAATTTTGTTAGATGGGTCATCTGATAGAACTCTAAAAACATTTTCAAGCCAATGAAATCTGATGTTCTGTAAATTGATAAAAAAAAGGTTTAGTGTCTTATTTATGATGTACAAACATTTACTAACTAATGTTATGGTTTCTTTTTACTGCAGACACCGTCAGTGACTCAACAGATTGTTTCCTCACAAATCTATGCCACACCTTCTATTGTCTCTACACCTGTTGCCACACAACAACATAATGTTACTGCTGTAAGTATTAATGCTGCTTTTAATGCAGAAAGGTAGTGTAGAGTTGTTCCTTTTAAACTGCTATGTTTCACTACTAATGTTGAACTGCTAAGTGGATTTGAAAAAAGACTTAACATTGTGGTATTCTAATTATTCAAGTGGCCATTTTTCTGCTTAGTGGCTTCAAGTGTTAAAGCTAGAAATGGCTCTTCAGCAGTTTTTCTTCATAGATATCTTAACGGATAAGGTACTTTTTTAGTACAAAGGGAGATGGCAACCTTGGCATGCCAGTAAGGTAATTTTAACACTGCTGATAACAGTTTTAAACAAATCAAATAATTCCTTCATTACTACAGAGATTTACTTCTTCTGATACTGCAAAAATCACATTGATGTTTTGTGATGCTTATTTATACTTAAATCTGACGTCCCATCAAAGTATATGCATGCCTTGCACAGCCTTGAAATATCATATGTATAGGAATGGAAAATGTGCACAGGTATGTGATAAAACTACATCTTATACATGAATATACATTAATGTTATTGTCATATGGTAAAATACCATTTTTCTAACACATGAACATGTCATGATCCTGAATTTAATTTATTATATAGATCTATTTCATTTACTTTCAAGGCCTGTAAAATGCATAAAGTTGACATGAAATTAACCTACATATATGCTGGAATAATTACAAACATGCAGTCAGGGTTATATAAAATGAATTTTGATCCTATTAAATGCATACGGTTAATCGGCCACATCGATTAGGATGTCAACAATATTAATTGCGTCATAATTAAGAACTAGCAATGTAAATAAAAAAATGAGCCTACCTCATGTTTCATTTTCTTTTTGGAAATGGCTAATGCCGAATTTCTTTCTTTTGACGACGTCTTTCGTGGATTGTCAAATATTGTTGGGACAGCATCGGGCTTCAACCTCACGCGAAACACTTGTCCAAATCCGATGGATTCTGCAAACTTTGGACTAATCAAAAACTGACTGTCATCAAAATGTTTCATACATATTTTCGAATGTTTACTCGGCACGGATTTTGTTGGTGCTGTCTTTCCCCTATTCAATCGATCTATCCAACATTTTCGTATCTTCTGATCAGTTGGAAATTGGAATAAACTAATCCTGTGCGTCCCAGATTGTGTTGCACACCCATGCGCGATACAAATCACCATTTTGTTTTTTTCAGAAATAAATTTAATCAATAAAATATCACTGTCGAGGATGCATGCATACTCGTAATGACACAGTGCAGACAATCACCGAACTTCAAGTGTGACGTCATCATATATCACGGGAGATAATTTCAAAGGGAGATAAGCGAGTACACGTTTCACGCCTATAAATTTCCAGGGAAATAGAAAAGCAAATAATAACCTTTTTTTAAAGAATTTTTTAACAAATTGTTTTAAAAAATGCTTTTGTAAGTTGAAAAACTGTTGATTTAAATAAAAAATCGGGGGAAATTGAGAACTTCCATATTTGACCTTTAAGGATGTGGTTTCAATATCACAAAATATATTTTTAGAATTTGTAAATTTTCTTCTGATAAATGTTCAGGTGCAGGTAGAACTCGTGGATTTGGGATTTCAGTGATATTATGTATATGAGAAGTAGCTACACCTGATTTGTATGTTGTGCCTTCTCGTAATTCTTTGTCAGCATTTTGTTTCTTATAAACATTTTTTTTTTCTAAACGCCTTCTTTTAAATGTCAATGTGTTTTCTTTCTCATTTCGTCTTTTTCTTAAAGTGTCCTGTTTTTGAGCGAGATCTGCAAACACTCTACCAGGTGATAAACCAAATGAAAGATTAACTTCATTTAAATATGTCATACCAAGATTCTTTTGAGCGACAGCACAATCAACACGGTTAATTAAACTGGCAGATGCAGAATAGTGGATTCTTTTTGGGGCTTTCGCTGCAATCATGTTATTAAAAGATTCCACTTCTTTTGTTGATCCCCGTGGAGCAATTTTTTCATCATTATTAATAAAGACGTGTTAGATAGATTCAAGATCAGAACGAAGTATTTCCCCAGCCAAGGGACGGCCATGTGGCAATCCATGGTGCTTGTAGTGTTCTGGATCTTGAATATATCTACACCATTCACCACAAGAATCATGGTCACCAAACAAATGAGAGGTTATCTGTTTAAGTGATTGCTGAAATTTTTCTACATTACCTTGATTCTGAGCAAGTGCATAATTGAAACACTTCTGTATGTGTTTTATAACCATTGTTGAAAGTACTTTATGTTTTTTCTGTAGAGTGTATAAGCTATTTCCTAAATGTTTGACAGTATGATTAATATCACTCCATTTTACTATTTTATGTGAAAGTTCTTGTCTTATTCTAGCCATTGTAGTGCAGTCATCATCCATCATTATAATCCCAACTTTGATATTTTCTTTTTCTATTTCATTAACGAGGTCTGCTCCAACATCTGGCTCCATGGCTTTTGCACTCCCATTCCAGTTTCTAAAACACTTGTGATCTGGTGGTACATTTCCTTTACTTCTATGGTAACTGTAAAATTTACAATCCTTAAGCCTTATACCATATGCACAAATCTTGCCTGTCCTGTTCCGATCATAGTCCCCACCCCCGATCTACTGTCATAGCATCTGCCAGCCCATATCATATTTAAATTCACCACTTACGGACATTCTGCTGTCTTCAGAATCTAAACCTGATATAGCATATGAATGATCAGAACATTGTACATGAGTAGACTGGTGAAGATCTTGCATAGACTGGTCTGTACTTATGCTGGTTTCAAGAGTAGTATTTACTTGTTCAAGGGAAGGTATTTCATCACTCAGATTTGAACTGACTACTTGACAGGGAGCATACTGACATCCATCTCTTCTATCAGTGTCAGAGCTATGAAAATAAAACAAATATATGAACAGAATAGTGTAACATCAACTTGAAAACAATATCCTCAACCATTAAGAAGCATTATAAACTTGTTGTTTCACAACTGCAGAGGTAAGTGAATTTCTTCTCAACTTATGATCTATCTATAACTGTCACACAATTCTATTTTGTCGCTAACTGTCAATCCATGGGTTGCGAGTTTGAACCCCAGCTCGTTCAACGAAAGTCAATGCGAAAAGCTTCACTCATCTTCCTCTTTAGTGGAAGACAGTGGTGCAGAGGTAGAGCGTCGGCCTCTCGTATCAAAGGTCCCTGGTTCGAGTCCCGTGATGAGCGGGTCCTGACTTTGGGATTTTTCCACACAAACGGCGCGAGTACTGGTTAAGTCTCCAGAAAGCAGACATCGAGAGTGATTAATCTAAGCCAAAGGCTAGTTTCGCAATCGATGTAAAATAAATAAGTTTAAACTAAACTCATCTTCCTCTAATGGGATAACAGTCTATGTGAATAAGAGGGCCAAGATAGCCCTTAATCGATCACCTGAATATTTTTAAAGTGTTTACCTAAATGAGTCTATGTAAAACAAGTGATCCCCATGGGTGAGGCCATTTTTGACACCAGGGCTATTATTTGACAAATCTTGGTAGAGTTCCACTAGATAAGGTTGGATTTCAAATATCAACTTTTAGACAAGATTTTTTAAAGTTTCCCCTACACAAGTATAATATTAAGTAAAACAACTGACCCGGGATGGGGCCATTTTTTTTACCCCAGGGCTATAATTTGAACAGTACATTGCTGGAGGTCAACTAGATTAAGTCTCATTCCGAATATCAAAAGCCTGGACATTCTACCTTCAGACAAGGATATTTTTTTTTAAGTTTCTCCCTATATGATCCTTCGTAAAAACAAGTGGCCACCGGTGTGGGGCCATTTTTTACCCCAGGGCTATAATTTGAAACAAGATTGGTAGAGGTCCAATAGATGAAGCTACATACCAAATAGCAAAGGCGTGGGCCTTCTCCTTTTAGACAAAAATAATTTTAAAGTTTTTTCCCTATATGAGTCTATATAAAACAAGTGACCCACAGGGAGGAGTCATTTTTGATCCCAGGGCTATAATTTGAAAATTCTTGGTATAGGTCCACTAGATGAGGCTACATACCAACTATCAAAGGACTTGGCCTTCTTCTTTTAGACCAGAAGATTTTTAAAGTTTTTCCCTATATGAGTCTATGTAAAACAAGTGACCCTCGGAAGGGGTCATTTTTTACCCCAGGGCTATAATTTGAACAATCTTGGTAGAGGTCAGCTAAATGATGTTTCATACCAAATATCAAAGGCATGGGCCTTTTACTTTCAGACATGGGTAGGTGAACTGGCCGCCTTGATATGACTGAATTATTGTTGAAAAAGGCGTAAATCACCAATCAATCAATGAAATTGTATGTAAGGCAGATCAATGTCAACAATGTTAACAAACAACAAGTGACCTCTCACATAGTCATTAATCTTTTTCAAAAAACCTGGTGTTGTTTTCTCTGCACAAGCAAAATTAAAGCTCTCATAAACAATCAAATAAATTTGAGAAAATTAGTTGATTATGAAAATTCAGTATCTCTATGAACTTACACACGTGGACAAACATATCCACTGATCCTAAAAACTGGCGATGAAGTGAGTTAAAATTAATATTGGAATATAAACTGGTTTGTACCTTGACTGCTTTCTGACCATACATTTTTCTTCTCTCAGAGCACTTCTGCAAGACTGTTTGGCAATAGACCTGACATGATCACCAACCTGTGAAGATGAGAAATTGTATAAAAACCACTACTTTGCCAGTGTGTTGTTGGATATTGTATACCATATATATATTTTAGGTATATGCCCTATTACAGCAGACATTTTTATTGATAAAGCCTAATAAGCCTAAAGGAAATTTCAAAGCTAATTGTCCAGCCTGATACCTCTGTCGCTAGCAATGAGGACTATATAAAGTATATATGTGAAGGTAGCCAGTCGCTTTGAAAGAATATTGCGTCGAATACAGCTGTTGCAAAGCCTGAAAACACAAGTTGGTTTAACTGGGGATGCCATGATTAAACACTTATGATATTGTTGAAATTTGCGTCAAACTCCAATCTATATAGCAATAATTGCTACTTAGTAAACGAGATATCCTTCGTTAAAATCCAAGTATTCTTTTTTAATTTGAATGCTGATTATGCATAGAGAAATCTACACAAAATTCAGTCTAGACTCATGTTATATTTAACCCTTTTCCTCATACGACAATTAGGCAGCAGACGACTTTGAACATATTTTGTCAAAAAATAGAAAATCTCTTTAATTGAATGAATAACCTATGACTAAAAGTGGAAAACATTGTGCCAAAAGGAGAAATTGCTCGTTATGAGCAATTTCTTCTTTTGTCATTATGTTTTCAAAAAGCCGTCTGCTGCAGAGGCGTCAGAAAGCGTCTATATGAGGGAAAGGGTTAAGCAGGCAGTTTGAACATTTCCCGAGAGGATTTTTTGTTCTAATTTCCACCTGACTTCAGCCCCCATATGTATTTATCAGCTACAATTGGCCATCCCCTATTTGCAGCACATGCATTAAATAGGAAGCAGACTACTCTGAAAACATATAGACCAAAATATGAAACAGCTTTATAAATAAGAGGGCCAAGATGGCCCTAAATCATTCACCTGATTGGTAGTAAATTAGCATCTAATATTTTACTGCAAATATCTGGGAAAATTTGATCAGGAGTGCAAATGAAACTGCAAAAAGTGGACACTGTTAAAGAAATTGCTTATCAGTAAAGGCATTTCTTCCAAATTATATTAGAATATTACAAGCAGATTCAGAGGAGAAGATTTTTAAAGTTTGGATATTTTTCCCCCTTCCTGATGCTGCAGCAACCAAAGTTATGAATGAAATTTAAATCTTTGAACAATTTGAAAGAGGACCTTCAAAAGAACATTCCTGTGAAGTTTGGTTGAAATTGGTCCAGTGGAATGGTAGGAGATGTCATTTGTAGCTAAAAGTTAAATTTACCCTTTTGTGATGACGCCTAGTTGCTATGATTGTGTAACCAATCAATACGACTTGAACAAATTTAGAAGAGGATCACTGAAGCAAGATTCATAATAAATTTTCTTAAAATCAGAGAAGCACTTTCATTAAAATGGAATTTTCACTTTTTTTCATTTTGCCCTGTTTCTGATGCCGCCTGACTGCCATGTTTTTCAACCAATCTGTATGACATGAACACTTTTTGTAGAGGGTCTCTAAAGGAACATTCCTATCAAATTATATTGTAATCTTACAAGCAGATTCAGAATAAAAGATTTTTAAAGTTTGGGCATTTTGTCCCCTTTCTGATGCCACAGCAACCAAAGTTCTCAATGGAATTTAAATCTTTGAACAATTTTGAAAGAGGACCACCAAAGAATTTATTCTGTTGTTTAGGAAGAGATGATGTTTAAAGCTAAAAGTTAACGACGGACAGAGAGTGATCAGAATAGAATAAAAGTGTATTTGATGAATACATTTGAAAACATTGTAGAAAAGGGAGAAATTGCTTGTTTTGAGCATTTTCTACTTTTTTCGTTTTTGTTACAGAGTCGTCTGCTGCAGAGGCATCATAATTTGTCTGAATGATGAGAAAGGTTAATTAATACTGTTTTATTTGTGAAAAATGTTAATCCATTTGGTTTGTGCAAAATAACTACCACTTAGAACTTGTACAGTATAAAGATTGTCTTTAATAGTCAGCCTATGCATATTTACATAAACCTGCAGTACTGTCTTTATATGCAGTTCTGTCTTTATATAAGTACATGTACTTGCCGACTAATTTCATGGTTATGTTTCTCCACAAACTTGAGCACAACCATTTTTTTTTCATCCTGTTGCCACTGATCGACAACTCAGATGGGCATTCCGTCTTAAAAGACCTGCATGTAGACAAATCAACAAGAGCTGTCGGAGGACAGCATGCTCGACATGTTTGTGTGTGCGACCCATAGTCCAGGCAATAACGACATCGGTCGAATAGCACACACTTATGTAACTTTATCAAGCGATTCACAATGGCCACAGGGTTTAATTTCTAGCAACCCATGATGAATTAGGATGCGAAAGACTCGTATCAGGAGTTTCTGCGTTGTAAACAACATGTCGATTTATATTCAAGACTTAAAAGAAAGATCGAGCTGACTTCCTGGGTATGTGGAGGGAAGTAGTCCTACATAGAATGACATCGCATATGGTTTTTGTTCATGTTGTTATTATCCTGCTTCGGTTGTACAATACATTACACATGATAACACGAGTAACCGAGTGTCTTAATTATTTGAACTAGGGACGTAAGTTTATAAAATCTTTGTATATGAAGATGGTCAACAAGATGACCCCAATGCCATTTTGTCAAAGCTAGAACAGTATGTAAAACTAGCGAAAAAATAAGAGAGTGGCACGCTTGATCCTTAGAAAAACGAAACTGGAATGAATATGAAACATTCGACAATTTTGTGAAAGATACACGAATTATGCGACACTGGAAACTAATGACATTCTCATAGATCATATTGATATTTGCCAACCGTAGTTGATCATAGTTTACCTATGTGCTGTGTAAGCGGATTCTTCAGTGTATATATAGTGACCTACTTTTTGTGATGTATAAGCGTATTCATTTATTTTAAGGGTAATCTTCAGGAATCCGGGTCAAAACGACCCGCGAGTCAAAACGACCCGGGTTAAAAAAACGACCCGGGTCAAAACGTCCCGCGTCAAAACGACCCGGGTTATTATTTTAATATGAAATGTAGTGTATTTGAATCACACAAAGTATCGCATGACTCATTGTAATGGAGTAAGGGAGTGAAGGAACACATGCTACCGGATAAACAATTGTTTATTCTTAATAATTCGATAATTGAAATGAAACGACGAACACATTATACAGAGGCAACTTTATTGCATTCATTTTTTTTTTAAATTCACGAATGCAGTTCTTTCATTCATGTTTGTGTCACAAGTACGAATACAAAGAGTTTGTTTTCTTTTATGGAATACACAAATACAAACAAGTGTTATACACATGTATGTAGTTTACAACTTAAAACATTTTACTATTTTATTCGTTAATCCTAGCAACTGATGCCATACATTTCTCCACACTGCTTGAGAAAAGTTGTACATGTAAATTCCTTCTCCATGTACTTTGTCCATAGATTGTCTAGTTTAGTTTGTATTTTGCACGCTCTGTTTCTGCTGTCTCGGACCAAATCTCCTGATCGCACGGCAATCTGCACCAGGTCTGATTCCCTGCGAAGGAGTGGGACAAGGCGGTAGAAACCTAGACCGCAATTTCCTGCTTTGCTGTTCATCCTATGATGCCATCCTGAAATGTTAAAAGATAGATTACATGTATATCTGAATGGCATTTTAATCGTCACTCTATGCCGCCGATCATACCAAGTTAAACAATATTTGAACAATGAAAGTAAAACCAATAAGTATACAGGTGTATACCTGATATTCTAGAGGCAAACCGTTCTTGTCTAATATAATATATTTAAGGCGAAAGAGTAGGTTCTATGTACCTTCGACATCATTGTTGGTGCGAATCGTCTGGCGGAACACGCACCAGCTTACGACTGTGAAGATACTGTTGTGCATCCACTGTCGATTAATGTATGCGACCAGCCTCTGTAGTGGTGGCGATGTTGCCCGTCTTTGAAGATTTTCAAATGTTGGCTGAATATGTGCCGAAGGAAGGAAAGGCAATGCCATCAGCTGTCGTATGTATTCATGCGTCTGAAAAGAACAAATTAAATAAGTTGGATGTTTCCTTAGTCCGAAGTATGTGTGATTATTTATTACAATATTTATTACAATATAATAGTCGACTCGTATTTGATGAAGAAAAAACTAACTTACTCTTTGCTTCTTTCTGTAGGTTTCCACCAAACCTAGCGCTTGTACCTGTCGCCATACAGCCTGCGTCCAATGGAAGACGCATCCGCGAATCTCTTTGCCAGGGAACACGTCACCAATCGCTAACCAGGCCGCTGAAATAAAAATAACAACTGCGATTTGATCATAACATACATTATCGAAGAAGAGAAACAGCGATAATTCATTCTTTGTAATGCATTGTTAATTTGATTTGAATATCATTTCATTTACCCGAGGAATATCGGTAAAGTTGTTTAATTGCACTGTTAATAATTCAGTGAAATATTTAGATATCATAAAATAATAAACCTGATTCAAAGTCGACAACGAATCCTTCTACTGATGTTCGACCCAACGCGGTTTTCAATGCTTCAAGGACTTGTTTGTAATCCTCGCGGGTCTTTCTTGACATTAGGCAATACGCAAGTGGAAATTGTTGAGTCTTGCCGTCCTTTTCAACAAATGCATGGATGGACATTAACTGTCCCTGCCGCTTGAACGGCTCTCCAATGACTTTGAACGTGCCGTCCATAAACCATCGTTTTGCGTTTCGCAGTAGGTCCAACTGTTCCTCAGTGGCGAACAAAAAATGTCGTTGGACATCGATTTTGATATCGGCTATCAAGAAATCTTCAGAATGGAGGAATTCTTGATTTACCTGTTAATATAAATATTTAACATTTCAGCAACTATATGGGATTGTGTTACGAGGGGGGTTATAGTTTGGTATATCGCCGATACTAAATGATTTTGTGTACACGACTAATTTGTGACTGCTTAATTCAATAGTACTGTATAGATGTACCTCAAAGTTCAAATCCTTCGGTTCTGTTGGCCTCAGGTTTGCCCTGTTTCTGTTTGCAATGCGTTTCATGTGCATTTTTTTTCGGGAATGACACATTGTCATTACTCGCACACTCAAGTATGGCGTCTTCCACAATGTCCATTGCCGGCCGAAACACGTTGGTTCTAGCATCGGCTCTTACCTGTAAATACAACATACATTATATTGTTTGTTTTCAATTGTTTAAGGCATGTGCTAATATAACGTTGTGGAAAATACATGCCTTTTTGTACACTTGAGCCTTCAGCTTTCTGTCTGTGACCGATGAATGGACATGTTGATTTGATCCGGCTACAAACGTATCGCCTATCTGCACCACAGTGGCTGGACAGAACACCTTTTTAGTTCTTACATTGCATTGCCATAAAACCGAATTCTTGTTTCTCCGTTTAACACCATATGCATATCCTGAAGATGACACGAGCAGGTTTGCACCTTTCTGTCACCCACCATTTACCACGGTAAATGCTTCAGGTTGCTGTTCCATTACGGTTTCGTCGAGAGGGGCTTCATCATCGACATGTCTGTTGGCAAAAAGTTTGAATGTTTATATATTTAATTTAATAATATGTTATTGCATGATAAAGAAATACAAAGAAACATACAATAAACTGCATGTAGATGCTTGTCCCTCAGCGTGTGTGACTGTATAACAAACATATTGTATTAGAATGCAAAACAAGAAAACAAATGAACATTTCTTACTTCAAGTATCGGCTCAGGATCTGTGATGAATCTGTGCGATAAGTCGAATGAACCATCAAGACCTATAGATTCTTCAGGTTCTTGTTGGTCGTTGGTCGGCTCTTCTGTAGGCTCGGCGGCGATTGACTCTTCAGTAGGCTCGGTGGAAATGGACTCTTCAGTAGGCTCGGTGGCGATGGACTCTTCAGTAGGCTCGGTGGCGATTGACACTTCAGTAGGTTCGGTGGCGATGGACTCTTCAGTAGACTCGGTGGCAATTGACTCTTTAAAATGTTCGGCGGCGATTGATCTGAAGACAATAAATAGTATATTGTATTTACAAATCTTTGAAAATAAACATTAAACATTTAAAAATAATAGTGTTTCAAATGTCAGAAGATATATACTACAAATATATACCATTTACTTTAAGTTAAATGTCTTACTGTGATCGGGCAGGTGTAACAATAAATTCGTTTCCCGAGTTGTTCGTTATGGTGAATTGCCTGTCTGTCACCGGGGTGCTGTTACAAAACGGACGAAATGTGACGTCCTGGGCAACATCTACAAAAGATGAGGTTACTGGTGTTTTAAGAACCGGTACAAAATGGTCCGGTAACCATGAGCCACCCTGCCGAGGATTTAACCTTGTCCATAGTATTACTATCCGCTCATTTCGTCCATCAGGCGATGGCAGTACTTTGTTCAAGAATTTGAGAACCTCGTCTGTTGGGCCATTGCTAGCTGGATAGACTGATTGTATAGGCTTCCCCACCACCACAGCCAGTGATATCATGGTCCATACATAAGATTATCCGCTATTGCGGAGGCAGTCCCTGGTCGCTTCTTGGTATGTCGGAGAGCAGCGTGCAAGATCCTCACTGTCACCCCGGGATTGGTGGATGTCCCCATTTAGTATCATCAGCTCGGCGGCCAGTTCTTCTGTACCTGTCATGGCAACAGAAACGGCGTTAAACAAACAGTTGCCATTTCCGGTCACCATGAGAGGCACACCCATGGCGGAAAGCCCAGTCTGTCGCATGACTGCACTAGCATTAAAATCAATGTCGATATCAGGCAAGTCTCTGACGACGGGCGCGCCAAACAGATCAAACACACCCGCCAACTCCCCTTCTCTTCTAGCTGCGACACGTAGGTGATCGCCTTCTTTTTCCATTGCCTGAAAAAGAATCACAAACAATTTTTTCCACGATCGATGTAAAAATAGTAATTTAAACCAAGAAATGCATCGCTATGCAAATTTTCAAGGGTGGTAAAATACAATTTAGCCACAAACACGTACCTGGGGTCAAAGTTAGTATAATCGTCCCAGCACGTACACAAGGTTCTTGTCAACAAATATGTATGGATTCATATTATTTAAAGACTTCTCATCATCAAATAATATAATTAGTTCAATTAAGAATATATTTATTTCATTTATTGCGATTCACTTAAAATCAGATAATTTTTTATTTACCCCTTGCAATCGACGAAGTCCTACCGCATAGTCGTAGTTGTCGCCAACTTCTTCTGCTATACAGTTGTAACAAATGTAGTTACAAGAAACATCGCAGTCTTTAAACGATGAAAATTCGCACTCTTTATGAAGCAGTTGCGAGCACCGATCACACTTTATAATGTTAACCTTACAGTTCAATCGACACAGACCGCATGGTCGAAATGTAGCCTTGCTTGTTAAAATAATCTTCCTTTTTTTTTCGCGGAATTTCCATTGTAAGATAGGTTTCAACTCAATTTTAATTTTCAGTAGAATGTGAACGAGTGGAGATTTTTCCGAACTTTATATCAAACCATAAATGTCAGGTTTTTACAACTAAATACCATGTTATGAAGCATCATTTCATTTCAATATACCGAATTTTACTTGACAGCATCCTGTTAATTGTAAAAGACAGTACCGGAACACTAACTGACACGCGCCGAGTGTTATCAAGTAGTCCACATGCTGCGCGTGGCATGCTTCTGTTACATAGACACTGAGGTGTCAATTACTGATTATCAGTGAATTATCATTACGATACGATACGTATATTGCATAAATTATGCATTATTAATATGCTGCTTTTCATAAGAATGTTTACGTTAATTTGTTATTAAATATTGACATATATAAAGGACATTGTTTATTATTTATGTACGTGTATATATATGTCAAATTACAACCTTCTTGTATATGGTATTAAAAGTGTATAGTTAAATGTATTTTGGGTTTAAGTTTGGCCTTGTTGAACTCAGGATTATTGATCTGATGAGTTCTCATTTGTTCCGAAAGAGACGTTTATCAATTGATGACATTACCGTTATGTAATTTAATTACATTCGGCCAAAAATAAAAGTTTTCCGAGTAAAAGAGTTTTTTCTGAATGATATGGATATTGAGAATACAATAGCTCGTTACCCACGACTATACCGCGCAGACTTCGCACGTGCGTTTAACGTACTAAGAGTTCCCTTTCGTTTGCAAGTTCATGGTTTTACTTTATAAACGCAATACTGACTGCGTACGGCGGTCCGTGTGTTGGGAATAACCAATAATATTCGAGCGATATCTAACAAGGGTTAACTTTCAAAACTCACGTTTGTTTTTCGAATTTAAATCCATGTTTGACATGTTTAAAGTACATCTAATGTAACTGTGAAAATTGCTTTAGAACTGTATATCCACATGTACATCGGCACATAGTGATAAATGTTCGTGTTTTCGCCGCGATATGGCTTACTGTTGGAACTCAAAACGACCCGATTTACGAACGACACGTGAGTCAAAACGACCCATTATTCATTTTTAAAATAGGTCGTTTTGACCCGGGTCGTTTTGACTCGGGTCGTTTGTGAAACGGGACGTTTTGACCCGTTTCCATCTTCAGTATCGGTTTATCTTTTTTCATGAACTTGTTCGGGGAGAATGGTATTAATAAACTCAAGGCCTCTAGTCGAGATAGAACGCTGAAACGACGACTGATATCGGACAGAGTTGACGCTTAGTTTGCTCGATGGTTGTTTTTCAAAAAAAGAAACATTTCCTTTGATTTTTGAGTAAATCGTAACTTTAATATTCCACTTTAATTTTCGAAAGATTTTTAGTAAATCTCAGCATATAACTGGGCATAACGATCAGCTCACGATGTCTGAAAGAAATAGAGGGTAAAATGAAACAAGAAAGGTCCGATAATTTCTATGTGAAATGAATCGGTTAGAACAAAGAAACTTGCGAAAAGATTGTTTCTTTGACCGGAGAAGCGTGGCTTCTAGTAAAAGAGCAAATGAATCTTTAAAAGCTACAAATGTTAGACAGTCAACACAAATCGCAGATTATGAACGTCAGCTTTTAGATTTGCAATTTAGCCACGCTACATTACAAACCGATTTTTTAAATATAGCCGACACACAAAATAAGTTACTTTCGGAGAAAGTTAATTTAGAGTCTAAAAATGATCATCAGGCATCGCAAATTGGCGATTATAAACGTCAGCTTTTAGAATTGCAAATAAATCATGCTACAATGCAAACTGACTTTTTAAACATAGCCGACACTCAAAATAAGATACTGTCGGAGAAAGCTAAGTTAGAATTGGAAAATGCTAGCTTGTCAAAGACAAAAGATCTTATTTATAACGAGTGTCTGGACATAAAAATGAAATATTCGTCTGTTTGTGCGAAAGTGTGGATACAATTTCTAATCATGTGAAGAACATCAACACGGTAAAGACAGTTGGAGTCTCGCAGGCACCAAAGAAGAGGAAGGGTACGTTTGATAGAAACATTTTTGAGGCTCTCTCTGCCATGGAAAACTGAATGTGTTACGCACATATTTTAATGAGGAATTCTTGTTTTATATATAGAAAATAACAAATATCGTATATATAGATCTACCTTTTTTTATTCCTAATTTCCAAGCATAGAGATAAAACATCAAGTAAAAAAATACCATCAAACATTCTGATATGCATAGAAAATAACCCTTATGAATAACTGAAAGAGTTATATACATAAGTTTTATGAGGTAGTCTTATTTTATATATAGAACATTATACATGTGCATGATATCTGAACATAAAGATGAAAACATCAAATACAAAAATACTGTCAAACATTCTTATAGAAATTGTTTTAATCTTCAGCTACAAACATGCTGTATAGAGATCAGAGCACTCACTCTGATCTTATTCCGCATTGTTAGCCAGTTAAGAAAACAAGGCCACGATTACTTGTAGTTACAATCCATATAGGGCATACATACATACGCTATTGAACTATGGAACAGATGCAGCATCCAGTCAGCTAATAACGCAACTATTTCATATGGATGATTTTGATAGTCCAGGTAAGACGTTTTAAAATTTTTAATGAGATAGATATACGTCTATAACATTTTCCATGGTTGGAGTACATTTCCAATTGCATGAGGATATATATCTAAATAACTGTTTCTATCATTGCAGGAGAAACAGATCCAACAAAGACTAACAGCGGACTTTATGAAAGATCTCAAACGATCAAGTCATCCAAACACTTTGATTTGCAAGGACCCATCTTTCATGATCTGTTTTCCATGTCTAGATATTTGTTGAATCGGGTAGATGTTAAAATAAAGCTCTATAGAAGTTCTAACGAATTATGTCTGTTAGCGGGAGATGACAATGACTATCGTGTGATTGTCGAAGACATTTATATTCTTGCTAAAAAGATCAGAGTGAATCTTACTGTCATCTACGGGCAATTCTGGAGAAACAAAATGCGTTATACCCCTTCAATAAGGTTGTGATGAGATCTGTGAGTATTTCAACTGGTTCGACAAATTACAACTGGGAAAACATGTTTCAAGGAAGACGACCAGATAGAATCGTTCTAGGATTCGTGAAAAGTAAAGCACTCAATGGCGATTACAAGACTAACCCATTCGATTTCGAGAATTGCGCGATTCAACAAATCGCTGTGTATTGCGATGGTCTTCCAGTAGGAGGAAACCCAATAGTAGTGTGTTTTTGGGGGTACACTTTTAGAAGTGGTTCTGTGGTGCTGATTGGGGGTACACTTTTAGAAGTGGTTCTGTGGTGCTGATTAATGACGTGTGAATCTCATTGTAGTAATTCAAAATAGCAATTTATCATTTTGTTTTTTTAACCATGATTATGTGGGGCTGTACCATTGTACCATTCTGTACTATATTCAACGATGTGTAAACATTATTGTATCTTTAAAAAGTGAATCGTCACCATATTTGTTATTGTTACAGCGAATGAACAGAAGATACTAACAACATACTGTTAACAATAATGACACAAGCACAAATACATTTTAAACAAAACCTTGATTATAAAGGTTTTGAAGATATAACATGGTCATCAACCACAAATCAAATAGAATGTAAACTTTGTGAATTGTTTTCATTGACTATAAAAAAAAAAGGGAGAAAGAAACCGGTTTTAATTTTAAAGAAATTAAGTGAAAAGGTTTACATAAATCTTGATCGGTTCGATTTACTTTGTGATTTAATAGGCCTGTAGAAAACGGGTTGGTTTTTTTCAAAGGTTCTACCGGAAGTATAACAAAGCGATATTGATATTTATTTTCCGTAAGGTATAGATGTACATGTTTACCAAAAAAAATCGCATAGAAATCCGTCTCTTACAGAAAAAGTTATTGACGCTTCAAACTAGGAACAATTATGGATGGATAAAAAAACAAAGAGGCCCAAGAGGGCCAGTATCGCTCCACGGCCATAAGGCAAAAATAAAATCTCCAAACAGCCCTGCCCCGTGGTGGCTATTTTTTTGAACAACCACCATGGCTTAAAGGAATCTTGTAGAGTGTCACCAAAGGAATGTTTCTGCAAAATTATTTGAAAATATGCCTGACACTTTCGGAGGAGAAGATTTTTTAAGTTTTCACTATGGTCATATAAGTCAAAATAGCCCCGCCCTCTGGCGGCCATGTTTTTCGACCAATCAACATGGCTTGAAGGAATCTGATAGAGGGTCACCCAATGAACATTTCTACAAAATTATTTGAAAATCGGCTGAACACTTTCGGAGAAGAAGATGTTTTAAGTTTTCACTATAGCTATATAACGCAAAAAAGCCCCGCCCCCTGGCGGCCATGTTTTTCGCCCAATCAACATTTCTTGAAGGAATCTAATTAAGGTTCACACAAGGAACATTTCTACAAAATTATTTGAAAATCGGCCTGACACTTTTGGAGGAGAAGATTTTTTAAGTTTGCTCTTTAGCCATATAGGCAAAATAGCCCCGCCCTGTGACGGCCATGTTTTTTTACCAATCAACATGGCTTGAAGGAATCTGATAGAGGGTCACCAACGGAACATTTCTACATAATTATTTGAAAATCTGCTGAACACTTTTTGAGAAGAAGATTATTTAAGTTTTCACTATAGCTATATAAGGCAAAAAAGCCCCGCCCCCTGGCGGCCATGTTTTTCGCCCAATCAAAATTTCTTGAAGGAATCTAATAAAGGGTCACCCAAGGAACATTTCTACAAAATTATTTGAAAATCGGCCTGACACTTTCGGAGAAGAAGATTTTTTAAGTTCTCACTATTTTTTTCTTTCGGTTGCCATGGAAACCAGAATTTTGAATGGATCAAATAAAATTGAAGGAATTTAGTAGAGGACATTGAGAGGATGCTTCCCATGAAGTTTCAACCAAATTGGCCAAGTGGTTAGGGAGAAGAAGTCGTTTAAAGGAAAAAGTTAACGCACGCACGCACGACGGACAATTCGCCATGACATAAGCTCGACTGGCTTTCAGCCAGTGGAGCTAAAAATGAAGGAATTTAAGAGAGGACATTGAGAGGATGCTTCCTATGAAGTTTCAACCAAATTGGCCAAGTGGTTAGTGAGAAGAAGTCGTTTAAAGGAAAAAGTTTACGCACGCACGACGGACAATTGGCCATGACATAAGCTCGACTGGCTTTCAGCCAGTGGAGCTAAAAATTAAGAAGGGAAACCCACGATAAACAAAATCAACAAATGGCTATGGAAACAAACGACCAAAACATAAATGTGGTACAAAACCATACCTCACCCCAAAATCATTCCCAACACGCCGAAAATCCATTTGGGAACGACACGATAACTAATTCAATTTGCAATAATACACTGCTGGACACTAGTATTACCAACAGAACAGTTCCAGGAGGTATTCGTATATCTCCAGTAATAGATATACCACTAAACAAGACGTCGCAGCGAGATTAGCTTGTGTTTTAGCCCTCAAAGGAAGGGAAACCTTTTAAATTGTACAAAAAATATTGTAAATAAAGATACAGAAACAGAAATAACTAACTGTAATAAAACAAGTAGTGAAATATTACAAAAAGAAAAACTTAAAGTGACATATACAAACGCTGACTGCTTAACAAAGGAAAAAATAATAGAACTTACTTCATTAGCCGAAATCCAAAATAGCGACATAATTGCCGTGACCGAAATATTACCAAAAAACTCCTATTTCGAATTAAACATGGAATGTTCATACACTATAAATGGATATGAAATGTTTGTTAGTAACACAAAAGGAAGAGGAGTCCTAATCCTAGTGAAAAAGGAACTAAGAGCATGTAGTGTAAGCAATACTATTAGTTACAACGATACAGTATGGGTTGAAATAAAACTTCAAAATGGTGATACATTACTTATTGGATGTATATATAGAAGTCCAAACAACAGTACTGAAAAAAACAAAGAAATGCTGGACACAATGTACCAACAACTTTCCTTAAAGTATTCACACTATCTAATAGTTGAAGATTTTAACTACAGACAGATAAACTGGGACCTAATAAACACCCAATGTGATGAAAATAGTAATGAATATGCATTAATCCAATGCATAAATGATCTATACTTATTCCAGCACGTGAAAACCCCCACTAGATACAGAACTGGAAACACCCCATCTCTTCTAGATCTAATCTTAACTAATGAAGAGGAAATGATAGAATATCTACAATACAATCCAGGTTTTGGAAAAAGTGATCACCTTCTTTTACAGTTTGACTACATATGCTCAACTAAAAAAAATATAGAAGTACAAACCAAATATAACTTAAATAAAGCAGATTACACACAGATCAGTGAAATAATTAGAGACATAAAATGGAAACAAGGGGAAAATGTTGGAGTACAGCGATCCTGGGAGGACTTTAGAGAAACCCTTACCAATATCAAAGAAACAAATATACCAATTAATAGAATGAATCCTATGAGGCTGTACCCCTACATCAACCAAGAAACCAAACAAGCAATCAACAGGAAAAAAACGAGATGGAAAAAATATTGTCACTGTAAAAACATTTTAACATATAACAATTTCAAAATAGCCCGAAATGAACAAACACGCCTAATAAGAAAATCAAAATACAACTATGAAAAGGGAATCGCGTCAGATATCCGCAAAGATCCAAAAAAGTTCTGGAAACTGGTTCGATCCAACACAAAGTCCTTGTCTGGAATTAGTTCTATGGAAATAAATGGTTCTAAATCTACAAATGACCAAGAAATAGCGCAGGAACTAAACCGGCATTTCTGTAGTCTTCACCAAGGAAGAAGAACCAATTCCAGTAGCCATTATAAAGGTCTGCAACCACCTAGAAGATATCCCATTCAACGCACAGACAACACTAAAGGTACTTAGTGAAATAAACCCCTCAAAATCACAGGGTCCAGACGAAATCCACCCAAGACTAATACACGAATGCAAAAAAAACCTTAAGAAACCATTAACAGAAATCTTTAAAGCATCCTTCAAAGAAGGTCATTTACCAAAACAATGGAAATATGCCAATGTTACACCCATCTTCAAAACAGGAAAGAAATATAATGCTGAAAATTACAGACCTATAAGCGTAACATCTATATGCTGTAGAGCAATGGAAAAGATAATAAGGAACGCCATAGTCTATCATTTAGAAAGCAACAATATAATATCGAAATTCCAGCATGGATTCAGAAAGGGTAAATCATGCACAACCCAATTACTCGAATGCATCGAAGAATGGACTACAATCTTGGATGAGAACAATGAACTAGATATTATATACCTAGACTTTAAAGCAGCCTTCGACAAAGTGCCACACCTAAGACTACTACAACAAGATGTGTTTGTGAATCACTGATGCCCCCCAATGGCAACATCTAGGTCAAAGGTCAAGGTCGCAAGGTATACATATGTGAAATATGGTAGCATTACCTGTTATTGTTCAAAAGTAGTGGGGAAGGTTAAAAAAAAAATTGAGAATGGCAACATCTAGGTCAAAGGTAAAGGTCGCAAGGTCAAAAATGTTGGTACTGACAGAAAGGTCATGTCACAAGGAATACACATGTGAAATATGGTAGCCGTATCTGTTATGGTTCAAAAGTAATGGCCAAGGTTAAAGTTTTTTTCGAGAATGGCAACATCTAGGTCAAAGGTCAAGGTTGCAAGGTCAAAAATGTTGGTACTGACATGTGAAATATGGTAGCCATACCTGTTATGGTTCAAAAGTAATGGCCAAGGTTAAAGTTTTTTTCGAGAATGGCAACATCTAGGTCAAAGGTCAAGGTTGCAAGGTCAAAAATGTTGGTACTGACATGTGAAATATGGTAGCCATACCTGTTATGGTTCAAAAGTAATGGCCAAGGTTAAAGTTTTTTTCGAGAATGGCAACATCTAGGTCAAGGTCAAGGTCGCAAGGTACTGACAGAAAGGTCATGTCACAAGGAATACACATGTGAAATATGGTAGCCGTATCTGTTATGGTTCAAAAGTAATGGCCAAGGTTAAAGTTTTTTTCGAGAATGGCAACATCTAGGTCAAAGTCAAAAATGTTGGTACTGACATGTGAAATATGGTAGCCATACCTGTTATGGTTCAAAAGTAATGGCCAAGGTTAAAGTTTTTTTCGAGAATGGCAACATCTAGGTCAAGGTCAAGGTCGCAAGGTACTGACAGAAAGGTCATGTCACAAGGAATACACATGTGAAATATGGTAGCCATACCTGTTATGGTTCAAAAGAAATGGCCAAGGTTAAAGTTTTTTTCGAGAATGGCAACATCTAGGTCAATGTCAAGGTGAAAAATGTTGGTACTGACAGAAAGGTCATGTCACAAGGAATACACATGTGAAATATGGTAGCCGTATCTGTTATGGTTCAAAAGTAATGGCCAAGGTTAAAGTTTTTTTCGAGAATGGCAACATCTAGGTCAAAGGTCAAGGTCGCAAGGTCAAAAATGTTGGTACTGACAGAAAGGTCATGTCACAAGGAATACACATGTGAAATATGGTAGCCGTACCTGTTATGGTTCAAAAGAAATGGCCAAGGTTAAAGTTTTTTTTAGTATGGTAACATCTAGGTCAAAGGTCAAGGTCGCAAGGTCAAAAATGTTGGTACTGACAGAAAGGTCATGTCACAAGGAATACACCTGTGAAATATGGTAGCCGTATCTGTTATGGTTCAAAAGTAATGGCCACGGTAAAAGTTTTTTTCGAGAATGGCAACCTCTAGGTCAAAGGTCAAGGTCGCAAGGTCAAAAATGTTGGTACTGACAGAAAGGTCATGTCACAAGGAATACACATGTGAAATATGGTAGCCGTACCTGTTATGGTTCAAAAGTAATGGCCAAGGTTAAAGGTTTTTTTGTGCAGACAGACAGACAGACAGACCAACAGACCAACCAACCAACAGACAGGCCAAAAACTATATGCCCACCGAATCGGAGATTCCGGGGGCATAAAAAGTATGGGCTATGGGTATAAGAGGCAATGTGTACAATTGGGTTGCAGACTTCCTGAACGAACGCTACCAAAGGGTGGTAATAAATGGTAAAACTTCGACATGGGAGAGAGTTACAAGTGGAGTTCCACAAGGAAGTGTTCTAGGAGCAGTCCTATTCCTAATATTCATCTATGATATCCCAGACATTCTTAACTGCACAGTAAAGCTCTTCGCAGACGACACAAAACTTTACTCAAAAAATACTTCAGATAAAAAAGCTATACTACAGGAAAACATTTTCATAGCATGCGAATGGGCCACCAAATGGCAAATGACGTTCAACATGAAAAAATGCAAATCAATGCATATGGGACCAAACAAGCCAAACGACTATTTCATGAAGGACTCGCAAAATGTTATGTACAAAATTCAAGACGTCCAACAAGAAAAAGACCTAGGAGTTACCTTTGATCACAAACTAAAATTTGAAAATCACATAAACACAAAAATCAATCTGGCTAACAGAAATCTGGGACTTATAGTAAGAAACTTCTCATTTATGAACAAGGAAATCTTCCTACAATTATACAAATCCCTAGTACGGCCACACCTAGAGTACGCGTCGGTTATTTGGGGACCATCAAACAAAAAATATGCAAAATCTATTGAAAACGTGCAGAGACGAGCAACGAGAACCCTCGGAAGCTTAAAGGGGAAGACATACCCGGAAAGACTGGTAGAACTTGGTTTACCAACACTTGAGTATAGAAGGTTAAGGACTGACTTAGTACAGACTTACAAACTAATACAGGAAATAGATAAAACTTCGATGGAGCTGCTAACATAGGTAACGCGGTTGAGACAAGAGGACATAAATATAAGATTTACAAACCTAGAGCAAACAAATTAATAAGAAAAAGTTGCTACAGTCGCAGGGTTGTTAATGTATGGAATAGTCTAAAATCTGAAGTAGTCGAGGCACCATCACTGAATACTTTTAAATCCAGACTAAATAAACATTGGTATGCCCCGAACAAATTCAATGCAAGTTGTTATAATCCATATTAAAGTAAATAGAAAAAAAATGCCAAGAGATCCAAGAGAAAAGTAAAAATAAAAAATAGGACAAAGAAATGTAATCTATCTAAAACGGGATGAAACAAAATAATTGAGTAAAGTGTAAATAGCTTTAAAAACCTTTTTCTTATTATTAATGTAAAATAATAAGATCATAGAAAGTATAACAATTAAAACAGACTTATAATAGATAAGGTCTGTATCACTGTCGTGATTAATAGTAATCACAAAACTTTAAAATGGGAAAACAAAATTAAAAGGACCTACAAAAGCATATATGCTTATAAGTTGTGGTCTCTATGACTATATGAACTATATGACACTGGAAACTCGGATGACATTCATAGATCCTATCGATATTTGCCAACCGTATTAAATCATAGTTTACCTATGTGCTGTGTAAGCGGATTTGTCAGTATATAGTGACTTATTTATTGTGATGTATAAGCGTATTCATTTATTTTAAGATTAATCTTCAGTATCGGTTTATCTTTTTCTCAAACGTATGTAACTTGTTCCGGGAGCATGATATTAACAATCTCAAGGCCTGTAGTCGAGATAGAACGCTGATACAACGACTGATGTCGGAAAGAGTTAACGCCTTAGTTTGCTAGATGGGTGTTTATCAAAAAAAAGACACATTTCCTTGATTTTTGAGTAAATCGTAACTTTAATATTCCACTTCAATTTTCGAAAAAATTTAGTAAATCTCAGCATATAAATGGGCATAACCATCAGCTCACGATGTCAGAAAAGAAATATAGGGTAAAATGAAATAAGAAAGGTCCGAGAATTTCTATGTAAAATGAATCGGTTAGAACAAAGAAACTTCACCGCGGTCGATTATTTGATGATTAATGCGCTTACTCAGTACGTATTAAATAGGTCAACTTAAAATGGCGGATTAAAAAAATATTAACATTGACGGGAGGGGATCACGTGATTTGCAACGGTTAGGCAATCCGCACCAATAAATGTTATTTTGATAAATTCTCAAGAACAACTATCGAAGTTGATGATTTTGTTCTAGTTGTAATAACGTGTCCGTTAAAACTAAGGTCACTCGTGACCAACACATTATTTTCTGATGAATGCGCTAATACTGTACGTTCAATATGGGTCAATTCTACTTGGCGGATTTGTGTAAATATTGCGTCGTTTCAACTTGTGCAACTATTACCAAGTGTCGTATGAATCTCATTGAAATGCAAGTACAGTTTGGTCGTACTTAAACAATTTAGTAATGTACCGCGAAACATTATAATAAATAGTACACAAATTCAAAAGTTTTCTGGGAAAAAGCTACGTAGGTCTAGGTAAATTCTTCATTTGAACATTTACCGAGGCTAACCATGGATGCAAATGTGCTGTTCCGAACACCTTTCAATTAGACATTAGTGGATTTAGACATAGGTCTTGCATCTGCTGAAAAGGGAAAAAGAAACATATAAACAGCTTGTAACACAATGGCCCTAAATAGAGTACCTGCAGGCTAGTTTAGTAGCAAATGTGTAACTGCTAATGTCATGGATATAAGCTATATTTATGTCTCCCCTTCTCCGAAAGGGGGGACATGCTGTATTTGTAGTTATTCTTATTCTTCTTATTATTATTCTTCTTCTTCTTCTTAACTTTTGTTTGTCCAGAGCAGAACTCGGAAACTACTTGAAGTAATTGATTGAAACTTGGAACATAGATAGATGGCAATGTGAAGTTGTGCACCTTGCAAGAATTATAACTCTGGGCCACTTTGTTGCAAAGTTATCTGCCCTTGTTCAATATTTTAATAGTGTAAACTTTGTCCAGAGCAGAACTCAGAAACTACTTGAAGGAATTTATTGAAACTTGGAACATAGATAGATGGCAATGTGAAGTTGTGCACCTTGCAATAATTATGAGTTATCTCCCCCTTGTTCAATATTTTAATTGTGAAAACTTTGTCCAGAGCAGAACTCAGAAACTACTTGAAGGAATTTATTGAAACTTGAAACATAGATAGATGGCAATGTGAAGTTGTGCACCTTGCAATAATTATGAGTTATCTCCCCCTTGTTCAATATTTTAATAGTGTAAACTTTGTCCAGAGCAGAACTCAGAAACTACTTGAAGGAATTTATTGAAACTTGGAATTTAGATAGATGGCAATGTGAAGTTGTGCACCTTGCAATAATTATGATTTATCTCCCCTTGTTCAATATTTTAATAGTGTAAACTTTCTCCAGAGCAGAACTAAGAAAGTACTTAAAGGAATTTATTGAAACTTGGAATATAGATAGATGGCAATGTGAAGTTGTGCACCTTGCAAGAATTATAACTCTGGGCTACTTCGTTGCAAAGTTATCTCCCCTTGTTCAATATTTTAATAGTCATTGACAAACTGCAATGGGGAGACATATGTCTTTTCATAAAAACAACCTTTCTAGTTATAATTGTGTCCCTTTTCTCATCCTGTCCAGACAGCAATGTTATTCAACCAATCAATGTAGACAACACTTTTCCTACAAAGTATTCAAAGGAATGATCTAACGAATTATATTGGAATCCACCATATTGATTTAGAGGTGACTAATTTGGCGTTCACTGCAGAAACCGAAGTTAGTTCTCCATAGAATTTAATCATGGAACCATTTGAAAGAGGAAGCTTGAGCCTGCGACTGGTGTTCTAAAAATCAACACGATTTTAAAAGCTTCTTTCTTACATTTATCTTATTTTTGCAAAATTGAAGAAGACAGTTTATGAAAAAAAAAATCATAATTCTGTTCCCAATTTTTTTTATTTTTTTTTAAATGTCTTTTGTCTTGCATATGGATAAATTCCTTCCATCTTTTCTTCAGCTTTGCTATAATTTGACAATGGTATTCCTTCCGTTTTCACAATATTTTATAAAATGTAAAGAATAGTTATTAAAACAATTAAAACCATTGTTGCAAGAGAAGAAATGGCCTATTAAGGAAAATGGAAACAGTCAAATTGAATGACATCCGACATCTGCATGTAGTGTATTTTTTACTATAAAACAAATATTACGAACCACTTAAGAATTTATACTCCAGACACACATATGGATCTTTATCTGACTGCATATTAGCAAGACAAATATCAATGCAAAAGTAAGTATTTGTACAATGAAATTTCTCAGTTGTTTAAGTAATGCTGATTGAAACATGGGTTGCAGGGACTAACATCTGGAAAGGTCAGTTCTCTGATTATTTTCACATTTGTTCAAGGAAAAACAGTTACAACAATAAGTGCTAAACTGTTGTTCACTAGCACAGTTTCTTGGCAACAAACAACGTTTTCTTTACAATTCTGTCGGCATTTGAATGCAGTTTCCAAAGCGCCACAGCTGCACCAATCCGACATACTGGATGTTCTGGGATCGGGTGAAATTGGAGGATCAAAGTCATCATAAACATAACTTATATACATGTATAGAGGCCTGGGGCAATTTCAGTTGACATAACGAATATGTAGCATAATTTATGTGCATCTCACTTTATATTCAGAAAACCATTTCTTCTCCAGCCATGACTGCAATTTCGTGTTGTGTTGATACTGTGGGATCTGTTTAAGTTATGTTACCAGAAGCGTATACTCTTCCTCGGACTGACTTGCCGATATTGTATTAAGCCTACATTGGAAAATATTATATTATATAATTCATTTTAAAACATTCTACTCATTGTATTTGACATACTTAAGAAAGCATTCAGAGGTAAAATAATTTAAATGCATACCATTGTTAACATACAGAATAAAATTGAGTAACCTGTATCGATTACAATTATCAGAAAATCAGCCAATATTGGGATCTGCCAAAAGATTAAAATGTGTCTGACTAGTTCCAATGTCTGTTGTCAAAAACAGTCATGTGGAGGCCTGGTAAAATTGACGGTTTGAAGAAGTTTCATTTTTAGAGGCACATCAAATAAAAAAAAAAAACTTTCATAATGAATATAAAGCGGTACTTTTATTACATAAAATTTAAGCAATAATATAAAAGTATACTTATACAAAAATAAGTTCGTGATGTAAGTATACATTATACACAATCGAAATCGGATGTACATCATAAATACCTTTCCATGATCACTTCCTTCTCTTTAACTGTCATACATTTCTCACTGTTAATTCGTCTCTTCCAAGCTTGCTTTTACGTGGAATTTGCACAAATAAACGTGGGCACCTATCAATAAAAAATTGTGTGAAGTGGTTCAAATATTTAAATATATATTTTTTGCTTTTTCCGAAAGTCCGCAGTGGCCAGGAGTACAAGCTTGTCTTATTAGAAAATAAAGAGCAATAAATTGAAAGTTACTGTTGTTTAAGATGAGTGTGTCGGTAAAACTTTGCTTATTGGCATTATTATACACTAGTCGATTCACAAATTTTAAATCAAAATTTGGAAATTTGGTTTTTCTACATGGTAATCAAATTTAGCAGACTTTCGTATAGTAAAGTATTTATTAACTAGTGCATGTTATTGGTTTATACCTCTGAACACTTCCTCAATAGCATGAATTTCTCTTAAGTCGTAATCCGTTATGAAAGTCAGGCTTTCCAGGAAGGTGTCCAAGATTTGATCACTGTAATACCCTCTTTTATTTGGGCCTTCGTATCACGACCAATTATGAACGAGCCCACCACCACAATCCAACCCCGGTCTGAACAGCCATCATGTAGAGTGGCAAAGCATAACGGCTGGTGTTGTATGTCGAATCGAGAAGAACAACACCATCGTTGTACTTCTCAAGGATCCTTCGCTGAAATGCTGTCTGTTGGACGAATAAAAAGCTGACTAAATCGTCGCCGTCGTCCTCGGGGTTAGAACTGAAATTATGTAAACATGCACAAGCATATTAATTTTACGATGTAAAGATGACTCCACATTTAGCTTGAAACATCATTTGTCTTGAAGCCTAATATAAATCAACGGAATAAGTGTATTAAGAATCAGGGTCTTTGTTATGCCTTGATCCTTATTACATAATAAAAACAGTTATTTGACTAGTATTTTCTATTCTGTTTAAAAAAGCATTCGCAGGATTGGGTACATGTTTAAGACTTATGTCAGAGTATCCTTGTTATGTGTTTATTATTTGTAGGAGACATATAAGAATGTTCATGTAAATGCCCGAGGATGATTGTCACACAATTATGTCGATATTGACGTAAGTATTTTTGAAAGTTAGTTATGCTTAAAACTAGCATTATTTATAAACGGAATGAGAATATATAAATGTACATGTATATTAAATTGAAATTGTATCTTTATTTAATAAGCCACTTCTGAGATATAATTTCCTTCCGCTTTATACTTGAATCCACACGAAGTGTGTTTCGTTGTGTGTTTGTGTTAAGTATGTCATTTAAGTTATACTTACGGAGGTCTGAAAAATACGTTATCCCCCGCTCTTAGTTTCGTTTATTTCTTCGACATATAATCCAAGTGAGACGAGTTCATCTTTTACATATCTAGGAATGCAGAAAAACGAAATCGATATAATGTTACTAGTTTATGTTTCAAAATTTGTTCAGCATTAAATTCAGAACGGCATGCACCTCAATACTAATTTGCTAAAGTTGACATTTGGTTACATTTGAAACATTATGATAATGACTACAGTAGATGTTGGGGGATTAATTGGAACTTAAATATGACAGTTTGTTTGTCAATTTGAGTTAATTGTGTTGTACGAGTCGTTGGAGCACGAAATGATGACTATATATACAGGCTGTTTAGGGGATCACCGTTGATTATCTTTGAATTGTTTATATTAATATCATCTGGTCAGATCCTAAAAGACTGATACAAACTATAAATGGACGTATTACTAATATTGTTGTTCTATGTAAATGGTTGTAATAAATCGTGCATGATGCCTAACGGGTTGTTACCCCCACTCCCCCATACCCCCAACCCTCACACCGCCTTCAACCACTTCCATTATCCACATCTCTTAAAGTACATCTCGCACTTGTTTGTTAAGCAATTAAAGCATAACTACTAATAATAAAAACGACCCACATACCGGTTCGACGAAGAACGCTTAAAGTAACACTTTTGGACAGTTCTATTATTTCAACTTTATTATTATTAAAGAGATTATCTTTTAAACTACAAGATGGAATTTAAGGTGGGGTTTCTTAATATTCCACTACCTTTCCTATCAGGGCGACATTCGGGGGTATTAATCACATTCAGTGATATTTATAGTTTTAATGAGTATAATGACTTTGTATTTTATATATAGTATCAAAGCTGTAGATCATTTCAAGTTTTTAAAAGCTTCAGATAAAAAATCCTAAGTTGTTAGTATTCAAAATAATCGACTCATTGAGACGATTCTTGTGATTCTTGTGAGTACGACAACATTGGGTAAAAAGGAATAATATGATAGATATTGTGATAATAATCTTATCAAGGACTCTGCAATATGCTGCGCACTTTTCAATTAATTTTTGTTATTTTTAGCTTGACTTTTGAAAAAAAAACGAGAGCTATTGTCATGACCATGGCGTGGTCGTCCGGTTAAGGTTTTTTGTTTAGCTCATTATTTTTTTAGCTCACCTAAGCACGAAGGGCAAGGTGAGCTTTTGTGATCACTCACCGTCCGGCATAATTCATCGTCGTCGTCGTTGTCGGTGTCTGTTGACAATTTCCTACAAATGACTTTTACTACTAAACCAATTGACAGATTTCAAAGGAATGGTCCTTAGGTGGTCCTCTTTCAAAGTTGTTCAAAGAATTTAATTCCTCGTAGAACTTTGGTTGCTGTGGCATCAGAAAAGGGGAAAATTGCCAAATCTTAAAAAATCTTCTTGTCCAAAAGTACTGGCCCCCGATTTGAAAATTATTTAGCACAAATGTTCCTTGGGGTACACTTTACCAAGATTGTTCAAATATTTCCGATCCGTTGAAAAACATGGCCGCCAGGGGGTGGAGTTTGTTTTCCTTATATGTGCATTGTTAAAACTTTAAAAATCTTCTTGTCTAAAAGTACTGGCCTGATTTAAAAATTATTTTGCACAAATGTTCCTTGGGGCACCCTTTACCAAGATTGTTCAAATATTTCCAATCCGTTGAAAAACATGGCCGCCAGGGGGCGGAGCTTGTTTTCCTTATATGTGCATTGTTAAAACTTTAAAAATCTTCTTGTCCAAAGGTACTGGCCCGATTTGAAAATTATTTTGCAAAAATGTTCCTTGGGGGACCTTCTAACAAGATTGTTCAAATTAATCCGATCCATTGAAAAACTTGGCCGCCAGGGGCGGGGCTTTTTTTCCTAATATGTGCATTTTAATATCTTTAAAAATCTTCTTGTCCAAAAGCACCTGCCTTATTTAAAAAATTATTTGACACAAATGTTCCTTGGGTGACTTTCTACCAAGGATGTTCAAATAAACCCGATCCGTTGAAAAACATGGCCACCAGGGAGGGTTGCTTGTTTTCCTTATATGTATAGAGTATAAAACTTTGAAAACTATTGAAGTTCTTAATCAGGTGAGCGATATAGGGCCATCATGGCCCTCTTGTTTATTTTTTCCTCCCTATCAGTCGAGCGTCTGTGCCGTACTCTGTGCTCTTGTTAGCTCGACTATTCGAAGAATATGAGAGCTTTACTACTCGCCCCGGCGTCGACGTCTCCGTCGGCGTCCGGTTAAAGTTTTAGGGCAAGTTGGCATTTTCATTCATAAGTATTTGTGCTAGGGCTTTAATATTTGGAATATAGTTACATCTTATACCTTTCTTCACATTGAATGTTAAAGGTACTGAGTGTGACCTTCTTTTTGGGGTAAAAAATATGATTTTCGGTGGTTAAAGTTTTAGGGCAAGTTGGATTTTTTTTTTTCTCAATAATTACTTACGCTAGGGCTTTTATATTTGGAATATAATTACATCTAATACCTGTCTTCATATTGTATGCTGAAGATTCTGAGTGTGACCTTCTTTTTGGGGTAAAAAACATGATTTTGGATGGTTAAAGTTTTAGGGCAAGTTGGAATTTTATTTTAATTTTTAATTTTTCTCAATAAGTATTTGTGCTACGGCTTTAATACTTGGAATTTAGTTTTATCTTATACCTTTCTTCACATTGAATGCTGAAGATGCTGAGTGTGACCTTCTTTTTGGGGTAAAAAACCTGATTTTCGGTGGTTAAAGTTTTAGGGCAAGTTGGATTTTTTTTTTATTTTTTTTTTCTCAATAAGTACTTATGCTAGGGCTTTTATATTTGGAACATAATTACATCTAATACCTGTCTTCATATTGTATGCTGAAGATTCTGAGTGTGACCTTCTTTTTGGGGTAAAAGACGTGATTTTGGGTGGTTAAAGTTTTAGGGCAAGTTGGCCTTTTCATTTAATTTTCTCAATAAGTATTTGTGCTACGCCTTTAATATTTGGAATGTAGTTACATCTTATACCTTTCTTTACATTGAATGCTGAAGATGCTGAGTGTGACCTTCTTTTTGGGGTAAAAAACATGATTTTGGGTGGTTAAAGTTTTAGGGCAAGTTGGCATTTTCATTTAATTTTTTAATTTTTCTCAATAAGTACTTGTGTTAGGGCTTTCATATTTGGAATATAATTACATATACACGATGTAATACCTTTCTTCACATTGTATGTTGAAGATGCTGAGTGTGAATTTTTGGGAATAAATAACATGATTTTTGTTTGATTTTAAGAATTTTAGATAAATTCATAATTTTTGGTTACATTCCTTTCTAATTGTGATCATTCATTTATCAAATATAATTCTTCAACATATCAAACGGGTTTGGCATGATGTCAAACATTTGGTGAACCATTTTTTTAAGGTTTTGCTATTTTTGGACTCGGTCAGTTTTAACATTTGCGTTTAGCTCAACGTTAAAGTTTCATAATTCAAATCACTTCATACTTCACACATTTGTTAAGGACCATCGTACAATTAGGTTAGATAACTCCATTGTATCCTAAATATGGAGTAATGGCCCTTGAATTACTTATAACATTTTGCCACAATGTTTTCTAGTTTTTGTCATAGGTTATCCATTCAATTATGGAGATTTTCTATGTTTTGACAAAATATGTTCAAAGTCGTCTGCTGCAGAATTGTAATATGAGGGAAAGGGTTAATAGTACTTAAGTGCAATATAATGAAGTAGTGCTTTATGTGAATAAGCGGCATATAGTCGAGCGCACTGTCCTCCGACAGCTCTTGTTATAATTTGTTTTTACTATTTGTAGGACGACATCAGCCCAACCAGGTATAATGTTTGCTCGACAACATGCAGGAGATCAAGAGGTGGAAATGTCCGCTTTGAAGAAAGATGCTATACTTCCAGACAAGACTCCCAGACAGACTTCCACTTCCAGGACTGGAGCCACAACGTTTGTGGTACATATATGCGGAGATTGGACCACTAGAGTTAGAGTGCCTGTCCAAAACCATCAGTCCCAAAGCCCGCTAGCAGGTCATTGAAAATCTCTAAAGTTCAAAAATGTTGAGGAAATTTAATATGGCACTTTCTTCCTCGCTCTGCAAATTACTGCATACTGTTGTTAATATGTTTTGTTCATTTTAATCTAGTCTTTACACTAGGCATTTCATTCTGTGTCAGATTTTTTGTCTGACATTTAAAGGTATAATATGCTGAGACCAATTCAACATGTAGCTTCAAAAATGAGTATATTGTAAATGAATAATTGCCATCATGCTTCAAAACTTGGGGTAAAGTGTACCATATGGGAAAGCAGCCAGATGTCTGGGAGGAGTGGGATATAGAGTACTGGACATAGAAACCAGGAAGCACGTCTTGTATAGATAAGCTGGCTAAAATAATATCTCAGAAATACTGTTAAAATTGCTTTAACCCTTTCCCAGATACAACAAATCTGCAGTAGATTTTGTAAGAATGTAGGCAAATACACGAAAAAGCTCTTTAAATGTATGTATAATTAAAGAAAAGAGTTGAGAACATCGTTTTGTGCAATTTCTATTTTTGTCACTGCATGTGGGAAAGAAATTATTTAGAGAAAGAATACATTGTAAATGTTCATGTTTTCAACTGATTTTGAACAAATTATATGTATACATGTATATAAATATATATATAAATTATTATTGGAATGTTAAACATTTTTAAGTGTCTAATGATTGCAAATAAGGTTGTGAGCCTTAACCCTTTTCCCTCACTGTCATACAACAGAGTTGAGAAACAAAGTGACAAAAGGAGAAATTGCTCGTTTTGAGCAATTTCTGCTTTTTGTCACGGTGTTTTCAAAAGTCGTCTGCTGCAGAGGTGTCTGTATGTGGGAAATAAATAATTTGGAGAAAGAATACATTGTAAATGTTCATTTTTCAACTGATTTTGAACAATATTTATATATATGTATAAATTCAAATATTCATACAATGAATATTTCCCACATACAACAAATCTGCATCAGATGACTTTAAAAAACATACCCGAACAAATTTGTAAACAACCTTTAAATGAAAGTACAATAATTGAATAGAGTTGAAAACATGGTGACAAACAGAGAAATTGCTCTTTTGTTGCCTTGTTCTCAAAAATCCGACTGTTGCAGAGGCGTCAGAAAGCATCTATATGAGGGAACGTGTTAAAAGTTAGGTTCATTTAATTTAACTGTGTCGGTTAAAATATTTAAAACACATTTTTCACTCTATAATGGTATTTAATCTTTTTAGTGTGTCTTACTAACCCTTTTCAACATACAACATATTTTGCAGAAGACTACATTATGACATACTTATGAGTCTATTGGGTTTTTTTTTCTTTTGACTTTTCAAGTATTGATTCATTATATTATGTTCTTTCACATGTTCATCTGAAAAAACACCTGGGATGTTTAAAGAATAAATCATTAAATGTAAATTTATGAAATATTTGAGTTTTAGTCACTATTTAAAAAGATATTAATTTAATGAAAACAAGGTCTTACAGGTCCAAAATCACTTTTTAACTCGCCTATTCAAAGAAATAGGGGAGCTTATATAGTCATCCCGGTGTTGGTGTTGCCAGCTTGGTCAAACCTTTGCTTCAAGGCCTTTTCTCAGACACTGTGTATATTGTTGCTTTGAAACTTCACACACTTATTCAGGGTCATTAGTTGACCTTGTATGTCAAGTCCCATAAGTCTGGAATGGATTATGACTGAATTGTGCCCTTTCTTGGACTTAGAAATTTGGTCAAACCTTTGCGTGCAAGACCTTTTCTCAGACACTGTGTAAGCTGTTGCTTTGAAACTTCACACACTTATTCAGGGTCATTATATGACCCTGTATGTCAAGTCCCAAAACTCTGGAATATTGAAAAGGTGTATTATCTTGCAATAGGCGATACCTAATGCTGTAACTTTTCTGAAGTAGGCCCTGATAGGCAAGCTATATTTTCCTCCGACAACTCTTGTTTTGGATTGTAGACATGTTGTTTACCATAAAAAATATGCATAGCTCAATTTCAACCAGATACCGCATTTGGGCGAATTTTGTCAGGACAAGTCACAGTTATGCCCTGATGTTGTCAAAGTTATATCTTGCTGATTTGATGTGTTTATCATCATGAATAAGTCAATTGTGATATATAACTGAAATATAATGTTGAAAACAATTGTAAAACAAAATTCAGATATATTATGTAGAAAACTTATCTAAAATGTTTTCATGATTCATAGATATTTATATTCATAGAAATTCAATAAATAAACAAACAATTCAGTTTATTTGGCACAATAACGAATTAATGATTTCAAATTTCAACACTAACGGATGGTGTTGTGGTATGAAGGGCGAGTTCCCTGGTTACAATAATTATACTAGAGGTGACACATGTATACAAGGTCCATACCTTACCAGAGACCTAAATAGATATATATGTCTCTGACCGTACTTAAATTTTCAGTTCAATGGAATTTAGAAGTTAACTGCTTTTGATGTGAGCTTGTAATTATTAACTTAAACCCCTAAATGTTTTTTCTCCTATAGATGGCATTTGAATTAAGGAAGTAAATGCATTTTCCTAATTAAAATGTGTAAAAAATGACTCATTTTCTTACTTTGTTTTTATGAATGTGATTAAATGAAAAAAGGCTTTTTTTGTCATTCCTTTATTATATGAACACATATATATGTGAAATTTCAACATATTAACATATTAAGAAAATAACAACTAAAAACTACAAGGAAACATTCTGTTCTGTTCTCGACTTTGAAACAAAAAAACTGCCATTAATAATAGAGTTTGGCGATGTTAGACCTCCCCCCATACATTTGTGACAACTCTGTGGCGGACAACAAAATATGGAAATTCTATGTAAATGAAAGCAATCATTAATTAGAGTTTTGAAAAAAATCTTGCAAAAATACATGTACTAAGTTGCCTTTTTTGACACTGGAGCAATGTTTTTTAAGTCCACTTTATATGGAAATGGATGAGTCTGAGACAGTTTATAGTGTTCATCCAGTCTGAAAGTTTATAGTGTTATCGGTGACCCCATCAGACAGAAATGATAGTTAAATCATTTTCCCACAAACAGCTTAAGCCTTATAGTATTATGTCACCCCAGTCTGACACACACAGTTTATAGTGTTATGTCACCCAGTCTGACACAGTTTATAGTGTTATGTCACCCCAGGCTGAGACAGTTTATAGTGTTATGTCACCACAGTCAGAGGTAGTGTTATGTCACCCAGTCTGAGACGGCTTAAAGTGTTATGTCACCAAGTCTGAGACAGTGTATAGTGTTATGTCACCCAGTCTGAGACAGCTTAAAGTGTTATGTCACCCCAGTCTGAGACAGTTTATAGTGTTATGTCACCTAGTCTGAGACAGCTTATAGTGTTATGTCACCCAAGTCTGACACAGTTTATAGTGTTATGTCACCCCAGTCTGAGACAGCTTATAGTTTTCTGTCACCCAGTCTGAGACAGTTTATAGTGTTATGTCACCCAGTCTGAGACAGTTTATAGTGTTATGTCACCCCAGTCTGACACATGTTATGTCACCCAGTCTGAGACAGTTTATAGTGTTATGTCACCCAGTCTGAGACAGTTTATAGTGTTATGTCACCCCAGTCTGACACAGTTTATAGTGTTATGTCTGACCCCATAAGACAGAAATAATAGTTAAATCATTTTCCCACAAACAGCAGATCTGAAGCAGACAACTTTGACAAAATCTAGGCAAACTTTTGAACGTTTCTAAAAGTATCATAAACTGACCAGAGATGAAAACATTTGTGACAAAAGGAGAAATTGCTTGTTTAAAGACATTTCTCGTCTTGTCACAATGATTTCAAATTTCATCTGCTGCAGAGACATCAGAATGCGCCGGTATGGCGAAAACCTGAAAAAATCTCCATAAAAGATAGCTTAACTTAATTGTTGAAAGGGTTAAGGTTACATATCTGTTAGTCATTGTGCTAGTATTGTTTTGAGATATCATGAACAAAACCTGTCAAGGCATAAAGAAGTTTTATTTTTTTATAAAATACTATTACAACCCCATCCGACAGAAATAATAGTTTAAATGATCTGCAGCAGACAACTTTGAAAGCTTCTACAAGTATCATAAACTGACCAAAGATGAAAACATTTGTGACAAAAGGAAAAATTGATTGTTTGAAGTCATTTCTTGTCATGCCACAATGATTTCAAATTTCACCTGCTGCAGAGGCAACAGGCCTGTATGGCGAAAATCTGAAAAATCTCCATAAAAGATAGCTTAATTTTTAAATGGTGTTGAAAATGCTCATCTCACATACAGGATCAATTTTAGGCATCTGCTGCAAATTACCTTTGAAAACTTTGAAAATAAAGAAATTGCTCAGTCTCCTTTTCCAAATTGTTCCTTATAGTCTTTGATCAGATTATACTATAACCTTAATACTTTAATTAGCAATTCTCAGACACCTCTGAAACAGACAATTTGGGAACATTATGGCAAAAAGAGAAATTACTAATGCTGAGCAATTTCTCCATTCGCCACAATTTTTCAACTTTATTCAATAATTAACCTTCCATTTATAGGGATTTTCAATATTATTTACTACATGTTTTCAAAGTTGTCTGGGTTGGTTGTTTGTTGGAAAGGGTTAACAAAAATCAGTCATTTGTGCAGATTTGTTGTATGGGTTAATGGGTTCATTACAAATAAATAATTGGAAATTTCCCGCATATTATTGCATTTTGAAGCATCTTCATTAAAACATTATTGCAAAATAACAAAAGTGCTTCTAATGAGTAAGTTCTCCTTTTGCCACAATGTTTTTAAGTTCATAGATGTATATTTTCCTATAGTTTCATCTTTATTTAAGAGATTATAAGAGATTTTTCTCATGCTGTTTTCAAAGTAGTCCGCTGCATTAGTATGAAGGGTCAATAGAACTGTATCACACTTATAGAGTTATAATGTCAGGTAATGGGAATGTTTTTAAATGGTATCTGTCTTTTAACCCATGTACATACATACAACAGGTCTTCAGCAGACAGCAGACCACTTTGAAAGTGTCAAAACAATATTGTATGAAAGGGTTAGTTAGAACAGCATTTTACACCTCTTTTAACCCTTTCCCCCATACGACAATTCTACAGAAGACTAATGTTTGTCAAAAAATGGAAAATCTCTATAATTGAATGGATAACCTTAAAAGTGGAAAACATTGTGGCAAAGGAGTAATTGCTCGTTTTGAGCAATTTCTTCTTTTGTCACTATGTATTCAAAAAGCTGTCTGCTGCAGAGGCATCATAAAGCGTCTATATGAGGGAAAGGGTTACAGTAAGCTTATCCTTACATAAATGCATCATTTGTTGAGCTATTCTCACAAACAAGTATTTGTCCCAAATATTCTTCGTAGAAAATAAATTATTTTGGCACAAAAGTTCTTGAGTGTTGAAATGATTCCGACATGACGAAAAACAAACCTCTACCAAGATCATGATCAAATCATTTCAATCAATTATTTCAATCAGTAAATAACATATATATTTTAACACAATAATATGATTATATGCCAGAGTAAACCCTGAATAATATTTACCCTTTCCCCCATAAAGATGCTTTCTGACGCCTCTGCAGTAGATGGTATTTCGAAAACATTGCGACAAAAGAAGAAATTTATCAAAAAGTCAATTTCTCCTTTTGTCACTATTTTTGCAACTATTCAATTATTATACTTTCAATCAAAGGGATTTCCAAAATTTGTTCAGAACTGACAGACTGATTTCTACAATTTTTGCAACAATCTTCTTTATTACCTTCAAACAATACATCTTCAAAACCAAAATATTGAACTAAATATAGGCGCAGACATGTATCATTGTTTCTACAGTACTTAACCATTTCTGTTGTCATTCCTTTCCGGTTTGATGCCAAGTCACTGTTATTGAAAAACATGACTGCCGTTGCCTGCTGTCCAACTCGGCCTGCTCTACCTACTTCCTTCAAGTAATTATCTTAACTCACAGGTCGCATATGCAGAACCTTTTCAACTGAAGGGGCATTAAGTCCCATTCAAAATGCGACAGTAGCCAGAATAAGGCATGTGGTTGGATTTTTTCTGGAAACAGCACTTATGATGTATTTTTTCATGTCCGATGTATAGTCTGTGTGAAATTGCGCAAACACTCTATTTTCAGGAATTTCTTCCTTTCCATTGTATTGTAAGTTTTTTAAAGTCTTTGATAAATACTGGTAACAGTATCCCAGGGCTTCTAAATTCTCCATGTACGCAATTGTTAATGGAAACTTGTCCAGTTCATTTTTTAATTGTTCGGCTAAAGGAATCGTATCTTTCTAATTTCCTAATATTGGGAGGTCTAACCACTATATCAATATATATGTTGGGTCTGTCAGGGTTGACTGCAATCACTTTGTGATCCTGGTACATCAATGACTTTGCTGAATCCTCTATAGTGTTAGGCTTGGTTGTTGCTGTCATAGCTAAATGTGCTATATGTGGATGGAGACATGTCAATTCTCCAAGGCGTTGGAATTTTGGTCGAAATTCCTGTTCCCTACAAAGTTAAAATGATAATAACAACATTTTGCAATTTCTCCTTTTGCAACAATGTTTACAGTTTACACCTTCATTTACAGAGTGTTTATACATTTCTGCCTAGATGTTTTCCAAGTCTGCTGCAGATTTGATGTATCTGGGAAAGGTTAAAACCCAAGGTTCTCTTCCTTGAAATTTAAAAGGTGTTTGTATGCAGATTAATTTGAACAATCTAAGATGAATCCCTAAGATGAAATTTGTGGCAAAAGGAGATATTGCCATATGTGAAATTGCTTATAACATGCATATTCTCCTTCTGCCACAATATTTTCAACTCTATAATAAGTATTTGTTAATTATTATATTTACTTACATTAATAGAGATATTCCATCTTCCTAAGAGATACTTTAGGAAACATTGACATTTTTTGCTAGTTCATGACGCATGCACTGTAAACTTTCATGCACAAAAAAGGGCCATAATTTTTGTGCATTTTATATAGATAGGTTTTTCTAAGAAAGGAATGAAGATATTTTCCTCATCTTACAACTTTTTTTAATTTGGTGAACATAAAAAAATAAATAAAGGCACTGGAGTGCAAATTATCTCATCAACATCTATTTTTGCTATTTCTTTTTCAAGGGTGCAACACTCCATTTGAATTAGTTCAATCTCTCTGATTGAAGACAATTAATGAGATGTTTTGTAAATCTAACAACTGAACCATTGGTGGTAAAACAAACAAATTTCAAGGCATTATACGCCCATTTTGTGTGATAGCCTGAATACTTATAACGAAATAATTATTATGAAAGATAGAAGATCCAGCAAAATATTTCTGAAGTAAGCTGTTTTGTATGTCTATAATTATTATTTAGGATATATGACTAACTAAAAGTAATCTTACCATTCTTGAATCATATGAACCTCATCAATCACGATTCCACATAGATGTTCCTGATACACCTTTGAACGTATCAACCTTGCAATGGCCTTACTCTGAAAGAGACACTCTGGGTGGGTGTAGATAATATTATAATGTCCATTCATCAATTCCTTCATGGTTACTTCTTTAGGGATCACAACCTTTTCTTCCATTCCTGAAATATTTTGAGTTAAAATGGTTGGATTTATTTGCTTGTCTATTTTGAAAACGTTATGTATCAAATAGCAAATATCTAAGCCAATTTTCAAGAAACAATAATTACAATTATTCAATTAGGATTGAAAGTGGTCCCTTTGATGGTAGGCATGTGAGTCAAGTTTCAAGGCAGTATCTTAAACGCTCTTAAATGTGGAATAAATGTTGAGCTCCTAAATATAGGTCTTAAATTTGCATTAACTTGTTAACTAGTATGATGATGACAAACATTTCTGGACTCTTTCTACAACCATATATAATTATATTCATCTTTCCTGAAACATGGCAAATTATATTGAGCTAAATATAAAAGGAAGAAAGAGAATTAAAGTCAGTTTACCATCAGTGCAAGTCTCTTCCATGTCATCTTCTTCCTCATAATCATATGTAGTTCCACCAGATCCAGTATAATTCACATAACATGCCATAATCCCCTTTGAGCGGAACCTAGGAACATAAAAGTTAAAAACAAAGGGTAAAACTTTAAATATTTAAAAAAAAATACCAATAAAACACCACTTGATCATGTTTTTTATCAGTCTTCAGTAAAACTATACGTAATTACAGCTTTATTTATTTGTAACTTCAATGTCAGAGTTCAAGCAGGTCTATGTTTTAAGATGTAAAACAGTGAATATGAAATCCTACTGGTATACTCTCATAATTGTTATAGTTCAATAAAAATACTGGAACCCAATGTTTAAAACTTTAAAATAAACAGTTAACTGCATTTTCCATATAAACCTAAATACAAAGTAACGGAGCACAAGGACTTTAATTTCATAAAAACAATAATTTTTATTACAATTTCAATTATCTGATTGGTAAATAAAGCAGCTGAGCCCCGGTAGCTCTGTTGATAGCGATGCTGGCTGTCAATCCAAGGATTGTGAGTTTGAGACCCAGCTCAGCCAACATTTGTTCCGACGTTTGACAAAATTCACTGTGACAAGCATGATTTGTATTTCACCATGGGCTAAGAGTTTATGTGAAAAAGCAGCCAGTTGCTCAGAAAGTATGTTGTGTGGAGAACTGGTGTGACAAAGCCATAAAACACATGAGAAGGTGACCTGGTTGCCATGATATGACTGAAAATTTGTTGAAAACGACATTGACGTTTAACCCAAAACATTCAATGATAAATAAATCGCAATTACCTGCTCTTCCATAATGGCATTTATTGGTGCAACTACAATAACTATCATGGATTTTCCAAATTTATCCTGAAAAAAATACAATAAATATTGATGGACGATTTGTTATGCCTCTGCAGAAGACGACTAAAATTGAAAGGAGAATTTTCTCCCTTTGCATAGCTGTTTTCAAAGTTGTCTGCTGCAGATTTGTTATAGTGGGAAAGGGTTAAAAAACTATAATATAAAATCTGGATTTTATTTCAGCTAAAGTATTACTTGAATCAGGACTGTGTATTAGTTGTCCCTGTGTCAGTAGTGTGACTTGAACAGTCAAGCCCATCAGCAGGTTCGAATCCCATCAGGATAATCCATTTCATGGGAGGAGAGATCAGAGAGAGATGGGAGAAGTGAAAAGGAGCGATCAGATATATAGAAAGAGAGAGGAAGAGATAAGAGAGAGAGAGAGAGAGAGAGAGAGAGAGAGAGAGAGAAAGAGTGAGAGAGATAACAGATAGTGCAAAAAGATGAGAAAGACATGGATGGAAAAAAAAATACAGATGAGATAAAATTTAAATAAAATAAAAATGTATGAAGTTTATTTAACCACTTACTGCCATCATAAAAGGCAACATTTGAAAGATCAAGCTCTTTACAAAACCTGTTGGCAGCACAGCAATAGTGTCTTTTCAATCAAACAATGCATGCAATACTTCTAGCTGTTCCGGTTTTGAAATCTGGTGGTAACTTCATTTCTTTAACGGCAGCTTTGACGCAAATTTCAAATTCGGACATTTTGTTTGTTTTTTCACGGTCGTTTTTCTCGAGTACAGTTGTAGTGTTCCGGAAAAACTATTTATTTGCGTATTCTTTTTCCGGCGAACAAAATGCTGTGAATTTGTGCATATCCTTCCACTATATACATCCGAAGGATTACGGAATTACCCGAGAAGTTCCGATTGACGCTATGTATGCCGAAACCGGAAATCACGCGTAACGCGCACCTTCGAGACTTCGCCGAGTGAATTGACGAGGTTACGTCATGTAGCATATCTGTGTTATTTTAGGTCTCTGTAGTTACATATGATATTTATGTCATTCCCGGAGTGCAATTTATGTGATAAAGTGAATTAAGTTTTCCATATAGTTTGTAAAGATAGCAAAATAAAGAAACACTTATGGTTAGCGTATTGTTATTCTAGCAAGAAGGATGAACTACAATTTTGAAGTATGTTAACCCTTTCCCTCATACGAAATTTCTGCAGCAGACGACTTTAAACATATTTTGTCAAAACATGGATAATCTCTATAATTGACTGGATGACCTATGACTAAAAGTGGAAAACATTGTGTCAAAAGGAGAAATTGCATGTTTGCCACAATGTTTTCCACTTTTAGTCATAGGTTATCTATTTAATAATATACATTTTCTATGTTTAGACAAAGTATATTCAAAGTTGTCTGCTGCAGAATTGTTGTATGAGGGAAAGAGTAAATAAAAGAAATCATATACAGATTATGTGTACTTACCAGCATGTTTGGATTCACTTCAGCAAGTGGAATTGTTGGCATTGATGGTGTAGTTGGTGATTTCATAGCGAAGTCTAAATGTTTAGACACATCCAAGATTGAGTATTTGCCGACAGTAATTTCATTGTTTCCTCTGTTTGGGGCGACCTTTATGTTTTTGAGTTTTACAGGTGATTTCAGTTGTTTTGCCGACTGAAACAGACTCAATTTCTCAGGCGAAAAGCTTACAAACGTGAACAGTCTAGAGACTATGCCCGGATTATCTGAAAATTCCCCCACTTTCTTGTTGCTTCAGCTAATAATCACAAGACCATTAACACATCCGTGTTAATGATAACCAGGTGGTTTCTGAACTGATAGCACTGACCAGTCAGTCAGCAGGGGGCCCACTTGCTGTACAATAAGTGTGTATTTACAAGATCTATAAAATATACCTGGATACTTGTGATGCTTGGAACATTTTTTATTTATACACAACTCAACAAACATCCTTTATTTTAATTGTTTTAATTTAATTAATTGATAAGATTATACAGGCTTAAATATTTGATGGTAAATTATAAAAAAAAATATGATAATGTTTAACTTTAAATGTCATATAATTACTAAAAATTTAAATAAATTTGAAGTGTTCAGAAAATTATCCCAAATACTTTATACACATTATACATGTTTGTTTTATACTATATTTTCATAATGTCTAACAGATCACTTCTCATTATATTTATACCCCCAAAAAACAAAGTTTTGGGGGGGTATATAGGAGTCACTGTGTCGGTCGGTTGGAAGCCATATTTTGTCCGGACCATATCTTAACAATGCAACGTAGGATTTGAACGAAACTTCATAGGATGATACAACACATTGAGAGGAAGTGCAGTGTACAGGAACCATAACTCTATTTAATCTAAATACAGAGTTATTGCCCTTTGTTACTTTTTCTTGTCCGGAGAATTTCTTAATAACTAACAGATGGAATCTAATAAAACTGCATACAATGGTAGAGCATAATCAGAGGAAGTGCAGTTTACAAGAACCATAACAGAGTTATTGCCCTTTGTTACTTTTTCTTATTCGTAGAGTCTTGTCCAGAGCATAACTTCAAAATAAATTGTTGGAATTTAATAAAACTTCATAGGATGATACAACACATTGAGAGAAAGTGCGGTGTATAGAAACCATAACTCTATTTTATCTAAATACAGAGTTATTGCCCTTTGTTACTTTTTCTTGTCTGGAGAATTACTTAATAACTAACAAATGGAATCTAATAAAACTGCAAACAATGGTAGAGCATAATCAGAGGGAGTTCAGTGTACAAGAACCATAACTCTAATTTACATAATTACAGAGTTATTGCCCTTTGTTACTTTTTCTTGTTCGTAGAGTCTTGTCTGGAGCATAACTTTAAAACTGATTCTTGGAATTTATTAAAACTTCATAGGATGATACAACACATTGAGATGAAGTGCAGTGTACAGGAACCATAACTCTTTTTAATCTAAATACAGAGTTATTACCCTTTGTTACTTTTTCTTGTCCGGAGAATTACTTAATAACTAACAGATGGAATCTAATAAAACTGCATACAATGGTAGAGCATAATCAGAGGAAGTGCAGTGTACAAGAACCATAACTCTACTTTACATAATTACAGAGTTATTGCCCTTTGTTACTTTTTCTTATTCGTAGAGTCTTGTCTAGAGCATAACTTTAAAACAAATTGTTGAAATTTAATAAAACTTCATAGGATGATACAACACATTTAGAGGAAGTGTGGTGTATTTTATTGGTCGGTCGGAAGCCATATTTTGAGTCAAGGTGCTGTTTTGGGGGTATTTATCATCTTCAGTGATAGTTCTAGTTTAATTTGTATGCTATTAAACTGGTTCTTTACTTCATGGTGTACTTTAAATTATAATTTCCCGAAACTTTGATTTTGTATTTCAATCAGTATAGTATTCTTTAATTATAACTGATTTTAAGGCCACCTGCGTAATGAATTTAATGATATGTTTTATATCAAAATACAATGTTTTAAAAAACAATTTACTGTCCAAATCACTGTCAATCTCATATTGAACTATATTAAACTGTACACTACTCCGTGGTTATACTATCTGCTTTCATTTGTATTCAAGTTCAATATTGTAATGAACAATTTTACATGAATTTCGTGTGTATTAAGTTCTAAAGTTCAGTTCAAGAACGATCACCACGAATATAAGGTACCGCAGAAGTATCCTGGCATAATCTACATACATCGAATTAAATCTTATTCATCCAGATCAACTGAAAAAGAGAAGAAAAGAGGTCCGAGTAGTCATTTTAAAAATCAAAGAAGCATAAGGATCATACCTTTTGACATTATTACAAATTGTGAGTTACCAAAAAAATCTGACTATAATAATGTCAAGTTCTTTTCGTAAATTAATTTTAAAAAAAAGAATTATATATTACTGCCTAGCGCGTACGTGCTCTGTGGATCCCGGGAAACCGTGTACGAACCTCAGTGACGGTTTCTCGGTGGCAGTGCACTTTACAAATGTGTCCGTAGACAAAACACATTTATTCTCTATCACTGGTTTAAATAGGAAATTCATAAGTTACTTGTAAAAATGCTTTGCATGTGCTAAAAATTCCTGTCTGTTAGGTTATCAATGGCATAATACGACGTTAAGTTCACACAGTATAATTGCAATCTGCACATCTCAGTAAATCCTTTAAATACGTACCAAGATTGTATATTATTTATCCCCATCGTTGTCTAATCGCCGCATTGTTTTCATTTTCCTGAAAAAAGACAGATGCATTTAAAGAATTGTGTGTTTGCACAGGTCTTTTATATTTATGATTTAATCTAAATAAAGCCCTTAATTGTGTAAACCGGTGTTAATACGTCTACTATTAATAATAACACAAACTATTAGTATGCAAGTTCAAGCCAGGTCAGAAGACTCGTTTCAATTGCGTTTTACATAAAATAAATGTGGATGCAGTTAGCACAATGCAAAAGTGATTAAGAGTATTTTTACCTTGGAGTTGACATCAAGGGCCTTTTTTTTCCATTTTCTCTCTTTAGATGGCGTGTCACTGAAGGATAGGTCTCGTTTCAAACACTTTTTGGATCGGATGACTTTTTGACGCAATTCCTCTTCAGAGACAGACAGCAGACTGTCAAGAGTTCCAACTTTGCAGTCTGGTCCAAAGTCATACTTTATTGTCCCCTTGTCATCTTTCTTTAAACAGCTGTTTCCCAGAAAGTCTGGTAAAATGGCTGAGTGACTCCAGACAGTGTGCAAATAAGCTAGCTGGCAGTTTAGCAAACTTACAATTCTGTATAAAGCTGAAACGGGTGGCATCCAAGCAGTTGGATGTCTATAATCTTTGCCAGGTTGTTTAATTGACAGTTGTCTGGTTTCTTCCAAGGTTAGATGATTGACATTTATTTGCTTCGGACAGTATAAACGTTTTACAGTTTCTATAAATACATCTTTGTTGATAGAGCTTTTGAATGGTTTCATGGTCTCCTCCAAAATTTCATATTTGACAATGGACTGTAGAGCTGACGGCATTTGTAAAACCTCTACCATCCACTTTTCGTGTGAAATACCATGAAATTTTGGAATGAAGTCGTTTCCACCCATACAACACACAACAGCAATGTGTAAGGCTGCATACTTGAAGTCCCAGTGTTGCTCTAGTCGTTCAATGATGCCAGTGATGTTGTAAATATCTGGCTTTAGTTTCTGCAACTGTATAAATACTTTGTTTTTGAATGAATCATCAGGGTTTCTTGGCCAATGAATGGATAGTGCGAAAAGATGAATGACAAGACTGTCTATATCCCCTGAAGTGACGACACTAACTACAGACTCATGCGGTCCAAGCTCTGGAAGGATTGTGCCAAGCCAATCAACCTGTGCCATTTCTGCTTCTCCTTTTCTTTGACAAATATTCTCTAACACAGTCTGGCTTACAAATCCATTCTTGTCGAACTTTGCTTTGATGGGAAACGCTACTTTTGGACATAGACAATTTGCAGAGCATTTGCAGTCAGACATTATTAGTTCACTGTCAACATAAATTGAAACATTATTTTTGACATCAAGTGTGTGTACATTTCTCGCAAGGTAGTTACTTATCATCCTTTTTCCCTCACCAGTGTGAACGACAGCTGATTTTGAAAGCTTCCTATCGCTGATTATGTCCTCGCCAGTCTTCAAATGTGCAATTGACATTGATCCAGATTTCTGTCTCTTTATTCTTGTCGCAGCTTTTAAATCGTCAGGAGTAAAATTGTACTTTTCTTCACAAACAATGATGCTTTGTACATTCGGAAAATCACGGAATACCTTTTTAATTACTCCATTTTCAACCTGCTTCAGATACTGTTCTCCAGATGTGGCTTTGGTTTTAAACTTTACTCCTGCAAATTCCATTGTTACAAACTTGACTTCTTTCTTAATATCATTTGGAATTTCGGTATATGCAGTGAAAACTAGTTTCTCTTCTTCAAGTCTTTCGTTTATTTCTTCCGGTTTACATACGCCTAATGTTTCAGACAGTGCCTTTAACAACGCTTTTTTAATTCCTTGTGATTTCTGTACTGTGGCCTTTGAACAATCAGGATTTACAATTGACTGACATGTGTTCATTTCTGAACTCATACAGTCAAATATTTTGGTCTTTCTTTTAACTTCAGCCTGTCGGCGCTTTTCTATCTCATTATCAGGTTTTAGTACTGGCTTCCTTTGAGAACTGATGCGGCGCATTGTTGTTCCCTTAGAACTTTTCACTTTTCTTAATATTTGCTTAGGGCCTTCAACTAATGTTACGTCTTGGCAATCTTTTTTTGATAAGCCGAACAATTCTTGAGATGCTGCATATTTCTTTATCAGAAATTTTCCCACAGAGTATGTTTTCTCATCCAAAATACTTTCAGGCAAACTTATTTGTTTGGGGTCATAGATGTTCTTTGGAGTTTTGCTCTCCTCACTTGATAGTGCACCAACCTGAAGTATAAGCCTTGCAACAGGAATTATATATTTTGTATCCTTTTTATCCAGGCTGAACTGTACATGTTGACATTTTGCTTCAAAGTGTTGGCGGGTAACAGAGCGCAAGCTTGCATTGGCAACAGTATTGTCAGGGTCATATCCTACCATTTTTCTCACCTTGTGTGTGTCTGTGAAGCGATCGACTATGGTCATTCTGGGAATAACTGACTGAATGGTTGATCTTGGACGAAACCCTTTTATGGCATCTTTATGATCCATTTCTCGCTGTGTGTCAAGAGCCATATTGACATGACCATCTTTGTACTGTGTTGAAAACAACGCCATTTTTAAGTTCTTGTGAAATTTACCTGCACTATAATGTTCATTCAACAAGTCTACACAGAATGCTGCATATGATGATGCGCCGTTTAGGAATGAAAATGGTAAAGAGCTCTTGACTGCTGCCAGTAAAAGATTATATCCATCTGCTCCGCCAATTCGTTCCGCTGCTGAAATTGCCACAATTTCATCACAGTGATGCATGATATCCTTGTGCAGGGAAAATGTTGCGTTTTTCGTTGAACCATGTTTGATAAACTCTTCGAAATCCTTTCCCCATTTCCTTTGTAATAATGATATGCTCTTTTCCTGCTCTATATCATATTCAAGACTGCTGGTTGCTTTACCATCAAGATTTTCCATGAACTTGACAAAGAATGCCAAATGAAGAGCCATAGATAATCTCCGAACATTTCTGGTTGCTGTGTCAATGTTCTGTAGTTATTAATTTCATCCAGTCGTCTTCCTGTTCCGAGTCTTTCATAGATTTCAGAAGATGCAGTAGTCCTGCAGTTTTGTATGCACTGAACAAGTTTACAATTTTAGATTTTCTTAAATGAAGAGCTGGAAATTCTGGCAAAAATTGCTGGTAGAGAGAATGGTCTTTCATTAGTTTCAGGAGGTTTTTCGAAATTTTGTGATCTGGAGCAAACATGATTCTCTGTTTGTATTCTTTGTGGCGACCAAGTTTTACTAATACGTCATTTAGAATTTCTTTCAGGTTTGAAATATCATCATCGCGCCCAGTCGCGGGTATTGGGTGTCGGCAGAGCAAAGGGGGTGGCGTGAATTCTGTCAACAGATGTCCATCTTCAATCTCAAAATCATCAAGTTTGTCATGCGAAAGACTGAAATCTTGACGGAAGGCTATGTCTGTAGTTTCTCTTGATGTGTTTTTCTCTTCTATGCTGTCATCAAGACAAGCGATTCATTCAATAAAATTGTCCTCGTTCAATGAGGTTTGCATATCTAGGTTCAATCGGTCTTGCATTTCTGTAATTATTTCGGTGTTGAATGAGTCCATTTCTTCAAAAAAAAGTCGTTATCCTGATTTAGTTCTTCTACAAGATGCTCTTGATTGTCATTTTCAATTGTATCTTCCAAAGTACAGGTCTGCATTGACACATTTAAAGATTGTAATTCTTTGACAACTTCTTCTTCAATATTTTCTTTGCTTTTTTGTAGAAATTCCTTGAGCAGCTCACATTCTGTTTGCGAACTAATATGCATAACCATGCCCCAATTTGTCTGAACAGTGAACTTCTCTAAAGCAATCTTCTCCTCATCTGTATGTTCTATCAATAGATGCAGATCATCTTTTTGTAGTTGTTCTTTTTCCATACAACTACATTCATCATTTGATGTACGTTGACAGTTATTATCATGCCACTCATCGGTGATGTAACAGTCGCATGGAAGTCCTTTAAGTGTAATTGGAAGCGTACAAATCTGGGAAGTACGCGCACATCCTGGGTCTGGATCCTCATGAACAGTGAGACGAACCAAATTGTCCATAAAGAGAATGACATGACATTCTCGCAAACTTACATTATGCACTTCTTCATCTGATCCATATATTGACTTATACAAAAGAGGATATTGTTTAACATAAGTCTCAAAATATGACATATCAATGTCTGCCGCAGACTGTTGCCATCTCTCCGCTGCTTTCAAAATCTGTGTACATCCGGACTGTGATGTAATGTCAAATACAGTGGACATTGAGTGGTAGTTAACAACAAGTTCCTCTGTATTTTATTTACGCCGACAAAAGCTAGCTATGCAGTATTTTTTAAAACTTAAGTCTAATCCCTCAAATCCCACTCATAGAGTTGTTTTCAACCCTTTATACAAGGAATTATTTTTAAAGAAGGAACGGGTAATACCGCCTTTTGGTATCCGTTACTATCCTGAAGTCGCTAAGCTTGATATTGATCTTGAGGACATCGCGAGGCAGGAGATTTCAGATTCTCCACCTTGGACTCTAAATAGTCCATCCTTCATTTATGATCTTGCGACCGATAAAAATGCCTGCACAGATCCTATTGTTTTTAAATCCAAGTATATTGAAATTAAAAATACATATTATAACTTTGAGCGTATTTATACAGATGGTTCTAAGGATGGAAAAAAGGCTGCTGCCGCTGCAGTTCATGATGACGATGTGATAACATTTCGGTTGCCAAATAATGCTTCTATATTTTCTGCCGAGTTAAAGGCAATTCTTTTGGCGTTGGACCATATTGAATCCGACGGTTATTGGCGATATATTATTTTTACTGACTCATTGTCTGCTATGCAGGCACTTCAGAATGACAAAATAGAGAACCCTATTATTGTTAACCTCCTTTCTAAGCTATCGCGTATTTGTGCAACAGCACATGTGGTGTTTTGCTGGATCCCTAGTCATATGGGCATTCACGGTAACGAACATGCTGACTTGGCAGCCAAGTCTGCTCTTTCACAAGATATTTTACCTTTTAAAATACCTTATTCCGATTTTAAACCTTTAATACATGTTTTACTTTACGATGAGTGGCAAAGTGATTGGAATGAGCAAGTAAATAATAAACTGCACTCGATCAAGTCAGTACTTGGTGAGTGGCTACCAGCTTTTAGATCCTGTCGCCGAGAAGAAATTGTCCTTGCTCGTTTACGCATTGGGCACACATGGTTAACTCATGCATACTTACTGAAAGGTGAGGAAGCACCTCAGTGTATTCCATGTTTTACACAACTTTCAGTACAGCACATTCTTCTGGAATGCGCTGATTTCGCTCCAATACGTGATAGATTTTTCAAGGCTCAAAGTATGCGTCAGCTCTTTGAGTCTGTCAAACCTGAACTTGTATTTGATTTCATTAGGGAAATTAATATTTTTAATAAGATATGATTATTTCTTAAATCGTGCTTTTGCACATGCATTACTTTTACAGATCCTGTTTCACACTTTTTTAATTCTCCACCTTGGACTCTAAATAGTCCATCCTTCATTTATGATCTTGCGACCGATAAAAAGGCCTGCACAGATCCTATTGTTTTTAAATCCAAGTATATTGAAATTAAAAATACATATTATAACTTTGAGCGAATTTATACAGATGGTTCTAAGGATGGAAAAAATGCTGCTGCCGTTGCAGTTCATGATGGCGATGTGATAACATTTCGGTTGCCAAATAATGCTTCTATATTTTCTGCCGAGTTAAAGGCAATTCATTTGGCTTTGGACCATATTGAATCCGACGGTTATTGGCGATATATTATCTTTACTGACTCATTGTCTGCTATGCAGGCACTTCAGAATGACAAAATAGAGAACCCTATTATTGTTAACCTCCTTTCTAAGCTATCGCGTATTTGTGCAACAGCACATGTAGTATTTTGCTGGATCCCCAGTCATATGGGCATTCACGGTAACGAACATGCCGACTTGGCAGCCAAGTCTGCTCTTTCACAAGATATTTTACCTTTTAAAATACCTTATTCCGATTTTAAACCTTTAATACATGTTTTACTTTACGATGAGTGGCAAAGTGATTGGAATGAGCAAGTAAATAATAAACTGCACTCGATCAAGTCAGTACTTGGTGAGTGGCTACCAGCTTTTAGATCCTGTCGCCGAGAAGAAATTGTCCTTGCTCGTTTACGCATTGGGCACACATGGTTAACTCATGCATACTTACTGAAAGGTGAGGAAGCACCTCAATGTATTCCATGTTTTACACAACTTTCAGTACAGCACATTCTTCTGGAATGTGCTGATTTCGCTCCAATACGTGATAGATTTTTCAAGGCTCAAAGTATGCGTCAGCTCTTTGAGTCTGTCAAACTGGAACTTTTATTTGATTTCCTTAGGGAAATTAATATTTTTAATAAAATATGATTATTTCTTAAATCGTGCTTTTGCACATTCATTACTCTTACTGATCCTGTTCCACATTTCCTCAGATATTATTTATCTTTATGTTAAGTATTACATAGGAATGTTGGGCTTGTTTGGCTTACATGTTATTTTATATTTATTTTAGGTATCGCATACATCATGTTTGATTATTTCACTTTACATTAAGTAAATTATTAAGCGCCCAAAATGACCTTAGTTGTCGACGGGCCTTAAAACACCATTCATTCATTTATTCCACATTTTCTCAGATATTGTTTATCTTTATGTTAAGTATTACATAGTAGTGTTTGGCTTGTTTGCCAAAATTCTATTTTACATTGGCTTACATGTCATTTTATATTAATGTTAAGTATCGCAAACATCATGTTTGATTGTTTTGTCTAAACTGGTTAGTTATATTTCAATTTTAATTATTTAGTCATTTACATTGAGTAAATTATTAAGCGCCCAAAATGACCTTAGTTGTCGACGGGCCTTAAAACACCATTCATTCATTCATTCCTCTGTATTTATCTTTTGAAGAATGCCAGAATATAGACGATTGAATGTGTTCAATCCCGCGTCAAAAAGGAGAAACAATTTTGTCAGCTTACTTCGAAGTAATGTAATAACATTATCACTTTTTCTTACACTTTCACTGTTGACAAATAAAGTAAGAAATAGTTCCTGAATTTCTAATGGAACATTTAAAACCCATTCACGTTGAATATTGAGATTTCTCCAGTCAAGCGGATTGTTCAAGAAAGACGAAATATCCTGAAAGCACACGACACAAAATCGCAACCCACTTTCATTTATTATAACATCTCTGTCAACCAGCCCGTCTATGCTACTATCGCTATGATTGTCATTGTATACCACAAATTGATATTTCCTTTTCAAAAATACATCATCCTGAAGATGGAATCTGTGGCAATTATCAGACACACAATTTTTGCAGCTACACTGTTCGGTAGTTCCCTTTGTCAAAAAATAAACTGCATGTATATGATGACTCTTTTTAATCTCCCTTTGAACACATTTAGCAATGTCATCACATTTTGATGCTGGTAAGGCATCGTCAGATATACTTTCTATGAATATGTGTATGCCTTGTGTAGCCTTGCAAATTCTGGGAAAGCAATTTGCTGATACAACTTTTCCAAAATAATCATAGTTGAAAGTACGTAATATGTCAGTTACTGCACTATCTACACGAGAATACAAATGAAGAGTATTATTGAATTTGAAGTTTAATCCGTTTATTAGGTCAGAAGTATTTTTTCTTGTTTGATTTGTTGCAATCAAACTATCACGCTGTTTTGTAAGTCTTTTTGTAGTGATTTGTGACTGTTTCAATGAATTGAAGAACACATCTTTCTGCTTGAGTTCAGCTTCATATGACAAGTGTTCTTCTGAACTACACGAAAAATGATGTTCAAATAGACATATTTTTTTCCATTCATGAGAATTAAATAGATCTTTGTAGCTAGCATGTAATGTCCTGCTTTCAGTTATGTCTGCAAACTGAAGAATTGATTTAGACCAAGCTATTGTGTCAAATTGTACAATACTTTTATATAAACCCAAAATAGAATCAGTCTCAGATGATGATGGATGTCTTAATATACACTGTATGATTTCTTGCAATATTTTTTGGCAAATTTCAAAATGCTCGTAATGATTTGAAATGTATCTGATAAGAGAAGTGATTAAAATTGCTGGTTGTCCTGACACTTCCGAAAGTCCATCACTATGATTGCGAATCCCTTTTATAATATTACTTTTTCTTATTATCGGCTCATTGTCTTTGCGGTGTTGCTGAAGAAACTTTACCCAATCATCAAGCAGAATAAACACTTCATCATTTTCATTGATAAATGTAAATGACTTCAGGTAGGAATTTGTGATGATATGAAATTCCATGTTCAATCATTTTACTTCGTCTCCTACAAAATATACAAACATTACTAAGTCTTTTTTTGTGTAAATATAACACTTTTATATATAGGTATCATGCAGATCTAATCAACAAGAAAACAAGAGTACTGCAAACAGTACATAATACGCCTGTCATCTTAAATGTGTTAGTTTCCCCTTTGTTTTTATATATTGCTTGATTGTACTTATCTTATCAAAAGTCGTAAAGTCGTTGTCAAAAACTAATAGCAAACTATATACCTTATGTGTAGTTTTGTATGTCTCAAAAGGGGCATAACATGTAAAATATGATGAAATCAGTCAAAATGCGAAGGTGACCTGTGACTCATGAACACAAAGCAATATACCAAATTTCAGCTCAATAACTAAAAACTCAATTGTAGGAGAATGTTTGGAAAAAACGGACAGACACGCCAATACCATAAAGTTCACAACTTTTTATCTCAATCTAGAACATAATGTTTTTTATTAAAATTATGTTTTTATTAAATAACAAGGTTTTTAGTAATAATAATAATAATAAAAGATTCCTACCTTTTCAGGGAATATTATGTTTTCTATCCTTAAAACTTTTATCAAAACTGAAGGTTCCCTGTAAATATCTTGTTTGAATACGACTGATGCTTATCAGGCCAGAAAACTAGACTAGCTCTTAATCGAATGTGGTTTCCTGTATAAATGGCCAATTAATAGGGCAATAAACGGACCAGAACTAATTAGTCAATGATCATGCTGTGAAGTCTGGCTGATAGAAAGTATCAGATATTCCGGGCAAAGTCTCTAGACTGTGAAATAAGAATTTTGTTTTGAGTATGTATCATTTAATCACAATCCAAGTATCAGTTGAAAACATGTTTTAGTAATTAGAATGGAGTGCTCCACAGAGAACTAGTGTCACCTGCACTGATCATTGAAAATGTGATAGACAGATGTTGGACAAAAAAAAGTAAATTCTAAGTGCCTACCATGATACACAGATGTACATTAAAACAGTCTATAAGCATATTAAAGGTTGTCAGTAATCAACATTCATTAAATTGGTCAAAAGTAACATTTCACTGCTTGTCGTGTAGTAATATGGTAGGTAAGGTTTACTTGCAATAATGATTATTATTACAAAGTATTAGATAAAGAAATTAATTTAATATACATGTTACAGCTATACACAGTCAGTGTGTGACATGTATGTATTGTGTAAATGTTTGTCATTTTACATCACTCATTTATTTTTTGTTCAATTTCCTTATCTTTTTATAATTATACCCCCAAAAAACAAAGTTGTTTTTTTTGGGGGGGGGGGGGGGGGGGGGGTATATAGGAGTCACTGTGTCGGTCGTCGGTCGGAAGCCATATTTTGTCCGGACCATATCTTAACAATGCAACATAGGATTTTAACGAAACTTCATAGGATGATACAACACATTGAGAGGAAGTGCGGTGTACAGGAACCATAACTCTATTTTATCTAAATACAGAGTTATTGCCCTTTGTTACTTTTTCTTATTCGTAGTCTTGTCCGGAGCATAACTTTAAAACTAATTGTTGGAATTTAATAAAACTTCATAGGATGATACAACACATTGAGAGGAAGTGCAGTGTACAGGAACCATAACTCTATTTAATCTAATTACAGAGTTATTGCCCTTTGTTCTTGTCCGGAGAATTACTTAATAACTAACAGATGGAATCTAATAAAACTGCATACAATGGTAGAGCATAATCAGAGGAAGTGCAGTGTACAAGAACCATAACTCTAATTTACATTATTACAGAGTTATTGCCCTTTGTTACTTTTTCTTGTCCGGAGAATTACTTAATAACTAACAGATGGAATCTAATAAAACTGCATACAATGGTAGAGCATAATCAGAGGAAGTGCAGTGTACAAGAACCATAACTCTAATTTACATAATTACAGAGTTATTGCCCTTTGTTACGAGTCTTGTCCAGAGCATAACTTTAAAACTGATTCTTGGAATTTATTAAAACTTCATAGGATGATAATTGCAGTTGCTTCAAAAGCACGGTGAATCGCTCGTTTTGATTGGTTCAAAACCGATCACGTGACTAAAAGGAATTGCGTTTATTTTCCAATAACTGCAATTGATCACATGACCAGTTCACGGAACTACTTTCGGAAAATACCTTTAATTTCGACAGTTAACCGTAAACAATGCCACAAATAATTATGCCGAGGTCATATTCACCTTAATTTTTTAAAAGTAATAATAAATAACACTCATGAGATATTATATCTATCACACAAAGTGACTTATGAGGCGTATTTCGATAAAAATGTACTTAACGTTTACAATATTTCTAGATGAAATTTACGGGTTTTGGCGCCAAAGCGACTAACGTATGACGTCAAAACGTTAACGTGACGTCATTTTCCTAGTATTAGATCATGTTATCGGCGTAAAGAACATAAAAAAGAGATCCCAATTTTCAATTTATATGTCCCTTTTCAAACAATTCTTTCGATGAAAAATAGCTGTTTTTTCTTAAACTGCAATTATAAGGGTTTAATGTATGTTTTGGTACAGTTATAAGAGTATAACACGAAATAGCCAAATTACACAGCTGACATAATGCCCTTCGGGCATTATTTGCTGAGTAATTAGGCAATTTCGTGTTATACTCTTATAACTGTACCAAAACATACATTAAACCCTTTAATACAACACATTGACAGGAAGTGTAGTGTACAGGAACCATAACTCTATTTAATATAAATACAGAGTTATTGCCCTTTGTTACTTTTTCTTGTCCGGAGAATTACTTAATAACTAACAGATGGAATCTAATAAAACTGCATACAATGGTAGAGCATAATCAGAGGAAGTGCAGTGCACAAGAACCATAACTCTAATTTACATAATTACAGAGTTATTGCCCTTTGTTACTTTTTCTTATTCGTAGAGTCTTGTCCAGAGCATAACTTTAAAACTGATTCTTGGAATTTATTAAAACTTCATAGGATGATACAACACATTGAGAGGAAGTGTAGTTTACAGGAACCATAACTCTATTTAATCTAAATACAGAGTTATTGCCCTTTGTTACTTTTTCTTGTCCGGAGAATTACTTAATAACTAACAGATGGAATCTAATAAAACTGCATACAATGGTAGAGCATAATCAGAGGAAGTGCAGTGTACAAGAACCATAACTCTAATTTACATAATTACAGAGTTATTGCCCTTTGTTACTTTTTCTTATTCGTAGAGTCTTGTCCAGAGCATAACTTTAAAACAAATTGTTGGAATTTAATAAAACTTCATAGGATGATACAACACATTGAGAGGAAGTGCGGTGTACAGGAACCATAACTCTATTTAATCAAAATACAGAGTTATTGCCCTTTGATACTTTTTCTTGTTTTACAGAGTTATGGCCCTTTTACTTATTAAGTTGTTGGTTGGTCAGAAGCCATATTTTGTCCAGCCTATTTCTTACAAACAACTGGGTGGAATTCAATAACATTTTACATGAAGCTTCTATACCAAGAGATGTGCATATCATAAAGGTCTTACAATTGCATGTTATTTTACAGAGTTATGGCCCTTTTGTTGGTGGGTCTGAAGCCATATTTTGAGTCAAGGCGCTGTTTTGGGGGTATTAACCATCTTCAGTGATATTTCTAGTTTGTAATTGGATTTAAATGATCATATATGAATTATTGAACATGCAAAACTATCCTTTCTAGAGCTCTAGATGTAGACATGCTTTGACACATATGTAGAAGACTGTAAAAGTTCTAAATTGTTTTATCACTTTCCCTCATATAGAACATTTGTTACGCCTTTTCATCTGCGAATCAGCATATAACACTTGATTTTTTTTTACTTTTATCAAAACATATTTCATATCAAAAAGTTGTTTAAAAATTGACTATTGAAAATTATTAGTCCGAAATTCGTCGAATCCGAAAGCAGGTTCACTTGAAGACATAATTGTTTTATTCGTTGTAGTGAATTTAAAGTCGAATTTTTCAAACAAAATGAAAGCGCCAGCCTTGGTTTCGACGATGAATTTTAGGGACGAATTATGTGTACGGTCAAGTATTTGGTAGAGCCGCTTCTTGCTTGCTTCAGTTCGCTGGTGTTGTGAACGTAGCCAGTGATGCATGGAGTTTCATCTTCTTGTTTGCGTTTCGACATGATTGCGCGGGTAGTGTTGTGGTTATGGTACGACGGACGCAATAAACTGAACTGGTTCCCGGTTTCATTCTATATATTTACTATGGAAAAAATAAGTTCGGGTACCAGAAGACCCGCCAAAAAACATTCGGAGTAACTCGGTTATTTTCGTTTACGGTTTTTACCCTTTCCCACATACAGTATTATACTCTTTGTGAGCCTCTGCAGAAGACAACTTTTGGAATAGTTGTGGCAAATGGTGATATTAGTCATAATTAGCTTAATTTTCTCCATTTATGGTTTAAACCCTTTACCACATACAGTATGAACCTCTGCAACAGACAACTTTTGATAGTGTTGTGAATTAAGGGTTTGGGGTTAGTGTATTGTTGTATAATCAAGATTATGCAATTTACTAACTGACCCAGATTGCTTGATTTTCCAAGTAGAACCAGGCACATCAACAACCCTTAACCCCTGAGTGTGATTGTGATATGTTTATGTCAATAGCTTAGTTTATATTGTTAAATTGTTGTATTTCCTATTAACCTCAGCAGGGCTATATTCTCAAAATATAACCCCAACAGGGCTTTTCCCATAGTTATTTGGATAAGCCCCATTAACTGTACTTTAAAAATGTAATTTAGAGCACTTGCGGTCTATAGTGTATATACCCTGGTTCGCTGGGCAATGCTGTGGATAGGGCGTTGAGATTGTTATGTCACCAACGCCTTTTTACAACCTTGTTACTTCTGCCAATTGTCTCTATAATGGGTAACAATGTTTTCTGCTTAGTCATAGTTGTTACTGATGTGCTACTCTCTAGGATTGGAACTAAAGCCATCCTTAGCACACTTTCACACCTTCTTAATCCTTAGCTTTAATAGCTGATAGTGTCAGTTTCTCTGTGTATTCACTTTCCTAATTGGTTAAGGTAAAATAAACTGGTAGCCTTTGATAACCTTTTTGTTCCCATTTAACAAGATATGTTTACATGCATTCTAATGCAATTACCTCTGTTTATGACAGTTTGGCAAGGGTCAACTAATCATTATAGATAATGACCTCTAAAAACCCTTACAATAATATACCTAAGAGGATATCAGATCCTATTGGTATGTGCTAGAAGAGTAGCCCCTTTCTTGTGTTTGTCACAATAACATGCTCTAGTGGTTGATAGGATATATAGATTGTTTGTAATTGTGTAATTGTGTATTAATAATTCTTATTGTTTTCATAAAGATGTATATTATTGGCATTATCCCTAGGTAGAAGGGACATTTATTATAAGGCATTACTCTAAACTCTTTTACAATGTAAGAAAGGTTGGAGTGTTTGGGCTCATTTTGATGGTACATTGAAGCTGACTGCAAATATGCCTTTAATCTTCTGATTATTCCGACAATATAAGGAATATTGACTTTGACTAGATTTGACAGTCCCTACTTGGAATTTTACAGTCCTTGAGGAGGCGGGGCTTATCAGTCTATATTTCACTTTTGCATGATGACCACTGTCAAATAATTTGATTATCCAATCAAATTATCTGGTCATTACTTTTTAATTAGCCAATTAAAATTGAGCCCTTGGCACTATAAAAGACGATGTAAATTCTGGACCTTTCTGCAGCTGAAACAACCAGACGTTCAAACAGCACTGTGTTTATAGTAAGAATTTAGTTATTTATTATTTTAGTCATTTTTTGATAGTTAGTATTGTTTTTGGACATAGGAAATTAGGCATCTTCTAATTTAAGACTTATGAATATTACTTAAGAATGTTTTTACTCCTAACTACAGCTGTGTTCTTTAATCTCATAATTAACCTTGTTATTTTGTCTTTGAATCTTATGGTACTTGCAACTTTAGCTCTAATTTTCTCCATTTACAGTTTTAACCATTTCCACCATACATGTATATACCATTTCTGAGGCTCTAAATCAAGCGAATTTTGCAATCATTGTGGCAAAATGTATAATTGCTCAAAATAAGCTGTTTTTTTATCCATTTACGGTTATAACCCTGTCCTATATAGGAGTTTGAACCCTATCTGCAGCAGACGTCTTTAGAAATAATTGAGGCAAAAGGTTAAAAAGCTCAAAAATTAGGTTAATTTTCTCCATTTACGGTGTTACAGTATATACTCTTCATGAGCCTCTGCAGCAGACAACTTTTGAAATAATTGTGGCAAATGGTGAAATTAGTCATAATTAGCTTAATTTCCCCCATTTATGGTTTTAACCCTTTATCACATACAGTATAAACCCTATGAGTCTCTGCAACAGGCAACTTTTGATAGTGTTGTGTCAAAAGGGGAAATTAGTCATAATGAGCTTTATTTTCTCAGTTTATGGTTTTAACCATTTCCAGCATACATGTATTATAGAATTACCATTTCTAAGCCTCTGAAGCAAGTGACTTTGAAATCATTGTGGCAAAGGGTGAAATTTCTTATGAGAAATTGCTCCATTTGCCACAACAAATTACAATTATCTTACTATCTTTTATAAAGATTATCTATAATTGTGCTTGATTATTTCAAAGCATGTCAGGTTAAACATCATTGAAATCATTGTGGCAATAGGAGATATTGCTCATTATGAACAATCATGATATGCATTTATCACAATAATTTTGAATACATTTAAATTATCATACTATTATGTTATAGATATTTTAATTTTGTACTTGATAATTTCAAAGTCGTCTGCTGCAGATTTGTGTTATGTGGGTAACCCTTACCCCCTTTCATGACTTGCCCAAACAAAACAAAAACAGATTTCCTGTGTGTCTGCATTAATTGTCTCATATCAGTAATTATGTTCAATACAAATAAGTGATTATCTTTGGTACAAATTTAAATTCATCATGACCTCATGTCCAATTATGTTTAAGTATTCGTCTTAATTTGTAACTTTTCATGATCAGTTTAACTCTAAATTATTTCATTCACGTAAAACACAGACTAGACAGGTTAAATATCCTACATACAATTTATATCTTCAAATATTTATATCAGCATAACTGACTACTGTTTAAATTGTAGTAATGTTTGTGCATTAAAACGAACCTGTTTTCTTATCTCTACATGTGCAACGAAATATTGCGGCTTCTATTTGACGCTTTGCGTCAAACATTCGTCTTGTTAATTACTGGACTTATAAATTATATTTTGTGACGATTTTTCTATGTTAATCAAAGGCTGACATTTTTGAAGAGATCTATCGACATATAAAGGTGGATCATTAGCGTAACAGTGAACTCGTACCCTGGTATAAGTAAAGTCGTAATCTATTCTATTTGATGGAACAACATATATAAATTCCAAAAAAGAGCTGCACAAACTATCCTAGACAAAATATTTGACACACCAAGAGACTAACTCACTCAAGATCGAATTACATACAAAAAGGCTATACATGTACTTGTGTACAAATCCCTTAAAAAAGAATTCCCAGAATAGTCATCTATTTACATCATCTACCAATACAAATTTAAGATCTGCTGCCAAACATACACTTAACATTTTAAAACCTAGGATAACATTTTATAGAAAATCTTTGACCTACTCAGGACCAAAAATATGGAACCAGATTCCACTATATGTCAGGAACTGTGAAAATTTAAAGAAATTTAATTCATCATATCTTTCCTGGTGGCATGGTGGTGGAAATATTTAACTCCATTAAACTCTCTCCCATAACAGTGCTGGTTTCTTGAATGCAACATTTGTCTATATACATATGTGCATGATACCTTATAATATTATATGTAAATATTTGTAAATATTTTAACAGAGGCCCACAGGGAAGATTTGGCATGCCCAACTGTGCAGGCTCTATAAATAAAGTCTTTATTATTATTATTATTATTATAATTTCTTTAAAATTAAACATGTTAGAAACAGGGCTATAAGAGTATCAGTTGCATATGCAGTTCGCAACAAGTTTAACTGATGTCTTATAGGCCTTATATCAAAATGGTGTTAATTTAATTTTTTTCATCAATTCAGTTGATTAAAACTGCGTAAATAATATTCTAATATTTCCCGTAAGATGGATTTTCTGTAACGTCTTGTTGTTTTGAATCCTAACAGAATTGTTGAGTTTGGTCCTGATTTTATGTTCGGTTAGAATACGAATATTGAAAACAGTTGATTTAAACCTGAAATAGAATTTTTTTTATCAGCACTGTTGCTTTTTGTCCTGTAGCTTGTTATTCAGGCAAAAACTGTTATTTTTTGACCGTTGTTTATTATACTTCCCACAAGATGGATTTTCTGTTATGTATTGTTGATTATACTAGATAGGCGACACCTTAAGGGTTTCGCGGGATATAATGAGTGGAGAGGAGCAGATTTATTCACACAATGCTAATAACATATAACTTCGATTCCAACATGATCCAAAACGTTGATTCTAACATGATCCAAAACGTAACAATTAATAACGGCAAAATTATCTCCGCATGTCTAAAAGATAAATACACCATACTATTGGTTTAAAAGCGAACGGAACTGCACAATCTCTACTTGGTGTGTCACGAAGATGTCACTTCAGATGACCTATACACAAACCATGCCAAATGGCACAGGGCATGCCACCTCAAATTTGCCCCTTCGAAACTTGCAAGAACGCAAGAACGACAAACCAAAAAACGAAAAACTGACGGTGGCGAATGTGGAAAGAGGAAGACGAAACGGACATCACAAGAAGGCTTCAGCAAAGACTGTATCTTTTGTGGAAAAGGTGCTGGCACGCTTCATAGGTGCAGTACATTGGAACTTGACAAGAATGTGAGACGTATGGCCATAACGCTGGAGGACAACGACGTGTTAGCCCGAATAGCTGGTGGTGACTTGATAGCTATTGAAGCTCAGTACCACTATAACTGCTTAAGCCGCTTTAAGAGTCGCTATAGAAGTGTGATGCGCAAAGAGCACGGAGAGACTCAATGCAGCAATGACGAGAAAATAGTACAGTCTCGTGTATTTGCAGAGCTAATTTCGTTCATAGAGGACAATATTGATGAAGGAACATTCATGTTCAAGCTTACTAAGCTGCATTTGTTGTATCAAGAGAGACTTGCTGTTCTTGGCATCGAAAAAACAGTGAATAAATCAAGGCTGAAAGATCAACTACTTGCGCACTTCGATGAGGACTGTCAGGAACAAACAGTTTTGAACAGCACATTTCTTGTTTTCAATGAAGGCCTACAAGAGATATTAAAGTCGGCAGTGGCTGCACGCGATTTCGATGAAGAAGCTCTGTCTATGAACCGAGTTGTCAAAGCAGTGAGACAAGAGATATTTGGCAAGGAATTCTTCAACTTCGCAGGCTCATTTCCAGCTGACTGCCAAGGAGACTCAGTCCAAGCAATTCTGAAGTCTCTGGTATCGTTGCTTCTATATGGTAGCAGCATCAATGATCAAAGTGCAATGCCGACACAACTCTTCAACTCGAAGCAACGGGCTCCTGAACGTGCCATGACAAGACACACAAAGGTTCGCGAGCCACCTTTTCCAATGTACATGGGGCTATATATACATACTCACACCCGCAGCAAAAAGATGATGACACACTTGTATGAACTAGGTCTCAGTATCAGTTATGAACGTCTCTTGGAAATATTAGACTGGTTCACTGCAGCTCTGTGTCAACGATTTGAGCAGGAGAATTCAGTGTGTCCTGCTCAGCTACGTGAAGGTATCTTTATCGTGGGTGTAATTGACAACATTGACCATAACTTGTCTTCTACAACGGCGGAGGGATCATTCCATGGAACAGGCCTGAGCCTCCTTCAGTTTCCCACGGCTGATAATCCCGGAGAAAGCAGACCCCCTATCAGAATTCCACCTGAGAATACAGTAACGCCACCACTACCCGACAGTTACAGCATTGTCCCTGACGTGGTATGCAATGTTCGAGATATCAAAGTACCAGGGATAGCCATACCCGATACCGTAAGCTACCTTGAAATAGCTAGGAGACAAGAGATCAAATGGCTACAACAGAGCATTGAACTACTGTCTAAAGATACTCTTGGCAGGAGTGAACACATTGCATGGGCCGCTTATCATGCATCTGATCAGCCAAACCCCACTGATCCAAGTGGTATAAGTGCCCTGCTGCCACTCTTTTTCGAGAAAGCTGCTACAATTTCAATGATCAAACATGGAATGACAATTGTAAAACGGGAAACGGAAAGATTGAATCCAGGACAAATACCAGTATTAGCTGCTGATCAACCGCTGTTCACTCTTTGCAAGTATGTGTAGTGGACTTGGCCAGAAACATATGGTGAAACGTCATACGTGATCATGTTTGGAGGCCTTCACCTTGAAATGGCTTTGTGGAATGTGCTTGGCGACCTGTTAGAAAACAGTGGTTGGACAACAGCTCTGACCGAAGCAGAAGTTGCCTCGGCAGGTACAGCAGACTCTTTCCTCCGTGTAGCGCACTTAACCCGGACAGGGCACGCGCATCAGGTGACGGCACTGACTCTTGCAAAGCTGCAGCATGATGCCCGGCAGACGATGCAAGACGATGAGTCTGACAATCAGCAAGAGGACGAAGCCTTCACTGCATGGAAAAGCGATATGAGCACAAAGAGTCCGACCTTCGCATTTTGGGACCTTGTACTTAAGTTGGAAATGCTGGTCCTCATCTTCGTTCGTGCACACCGTGAAAAAAACTTCGCCCTCTACATTGATGTACTTGAGACACTCACACCATGGTTCTTTGTCTTTGACCGCCAGAACTACGCTCGCTGGGTCCCTGTGCATTTGCGAGACATGAAGACCATTCCTGAGGGCATTGAGGAGCAGCTAAAGCGCTTTTGGGTCTTCCCTAAGGGACAAAGGAGGTTTCGTGCTATGCCATTAGACCAAGCACATGAACAAAACAATGCAAACATAAAAGATTCCGGTGGAGCTATCGGATTGACAGAGAATCCAAAGGCATTGAAGCGATGGATGGTTGGTGGTCCTGAACAGGCTCGACTACTGACATAGTTTGAGAAGCAGTATTCTGGAGATGATCCGGAGGATTTCAAAAGCCATGAGGAGGGATTTTCTACACAGCAGACCTTCAAGAAACAGGTCAACAAGCTATGTGCTACAATTACGACAATGGGAAATCCCTTTACTGAAGAATCAAAGGAGCTGATGTCACTTTGTAGTCATGATTGTGTGGACCAGGCTACAGTGGGCACCTTCCGCAACATGGAACACCTTGGAAAAGAGCAGTATGAAGAGTATGTTACGAATGTTTTGGTCGAAAGAAATCGTTCCATCCATCAGCCGATTAAAAGGAATAATATCCTGATCTTCAAGCAACCCACTGCAAGAAATAAATCGAAGATGAAACAACAATTGGAAGACATAAAGAGCGACTACAGCCTCTTCAGCCAATTATACATCTCCTGCCAAGTGCGTGGTGACGACAATGATGAGTTCTTCATGCATGAAAATCACCCATGGCCTCCATCCCTGAGCGACCACGGCAAACTGCGATTACCAACCTGCAAGTCCCAGCTATTGGATCTCTTGAACTGTGCAAAGCCAGAAGTTCCACCTAACTTTGATTGCAAAGTCTTTGATGGCCCAGCAGTGGTACATTCACTTCCACGAGAAGATGCGTCAACGTTTGGCCAGTATAGTGAGGTCGTCTTCAGACGCTGGACCATTCGTCAACTTCAGAACTGTCAGCGCATTGATGTTGTATGGGATGCATACAAGAATGACAGTCTGAAGGAGGCAACACGTGAGAAAAGAGGCAAAGGGGTCCGGAAAAAGGTTTCGTCACAGACAAAGCTACCAAAGGACTTTGGTGCCTTTCTACAAGACTCGCAGAACAAAGAAGAGTTGTTTGCCCTACTCACAGAAGATGTAGCAGCGACTGATTATCCTCCAGGCAAGGTAGTTCATATTACCGCAGGGCAATCAGTTGTCACAAAGGGCGACAGTGATCAGATGCCAGTATCTGACCAAGAGGAGGCCGATACGAGAATGTGTCTACATGTTGCAGATGCTGCCAAAAAAGGAGCAAGAGTTATCATGGTCAGCACAGTGGATACAGACGTTGTGGTAATTCTTATTGGCATTTATTTCCAACTGGTAAATATGTACATCACTCTTCAGCTTTGGGTAGCATTTGGAAAGGGCAAGAACTTCCGCTACTTCCATATCAATTCAATTTGCTCTGAGCTTGGAGAAGACAGATCATGTGCCCTTCCATTCTTCCATGCCTTCACTGGGTCTGATACGACCTCTCAGTTCCTTGGAAAGGCAAAGAAATCATGCTGGGAATGTTGGAGGTTATGTCCATCTGTCACAGAGGCATAAATGTATCCAAACGTGCACTCATTTGAACCAATGAGTGCCATTTCACCACAATTTGAACTCATAGATAAGTTCATATGCAAACTGTATGATCGCTCGTCAGGCTCTAGAAGTGTAAATGACCTACGGAGAGACCTGTTTCCACGAAAGACACCAATGATGCAAAATCTGCCACCAACTCAGGCTGCTTTGATCGAACACACAAATCGCAGTGTTTATCAGGCAAGTATCTGGCTGCAGTGCTTGGAAGCTGAGCAGAAATTACACAGTCCAGAGCGATTTGGTTGGGCGAAACAGAACAATCAATGGCACCCAGTTTGGACGACACAGCCAGAAGTCTCTAAAACATGCAGGCAGCTTATCAAGTGTGGATGCAAGGCAGACCCCGTCTGCACAAGAAAATGTGTTTGCAAGAGTACGGGTCTCAAGTGCACAGCACTGTACTATTGTAGAGGACTTTGCACTGACTGAAATTACATTCAAATTATTACTAGTTGACTGCGCATATAGTAGTAATATAGACGCTGGTTGAATGGCGTCAATGTGAAAAATGGTCATATATGGACAAATATGGCCAAATATATCATCAGTCGCTATTAAACTAGTTTATTGCACTGAGACTCAATAGGATAGTAACTATAGGGGATGTAGACGTTACTGCCTCTACAAATCTGTGAGCGTTGAATCAATTGCAAACAGTCTACTTTTGATAATGCAGGCAGCATCCATTTTGCAATATGGCCAAGTATGGCCACATATGGCATTGGTCATCCTAAAACTAGTATAATCACATTGCTTGACCATGCAATAGTGGATATGGACACCCATTGCTCATCTCTAACTCCTTTTGTTTTAAAGTTATTGTAAAACGGTTATTTTTTTATAATGGCGGAGACATTGATTTTAGTATTTGGCCAAATATGACATCGACCCCTATAAAAAGTACTATCATCACATTCGTTGACCCTGAAATAGTGGGTATAGACACTGGTTTCGTCTTTGTATATGCTTTAGTTTCCAAGTTATAGTACATAAGGTTATTTTTGATAATGGTGGTGGCGGCCATCTTGATAAATCCTAAACCGGAAGTCGTAGGTCGGGCACATACCTGCAGAATGATTTTGTATCATCTAAGGAGCATTTGTACCAATTTTGGTGCTTTGGACCAGCGTGTCACAACAATTTTGCTAAGCCACCGGACTAAGAGAGTCTCAACAAACTGTAGGTAAACAGCAAAAACTACTAAAAAGATGTCTGTCAAAACTTAAAGAATCCCAGCAAAATTTAGGCAGTATACAAAATGAAAATAGTGAATACAAAGTGCAGCTTCAAGACACAAAACAAAATGTTGTGACAGTTAAGAATGTTGAACAGAAAAAGTTAAATGCCCAAAAGTCTGCCAGTTACTACAAACAAACATTACATAAACTTAGAAAACAACTGAAATCTGGTAGCATCTGTGAAATAGAAAAATTGAAAGAAAAATGTGAATTATGTGGGATACAGAAGTGTCAGAGAGTGTCTGTATGTGGGATGCAGAGGTGTCAGAGAGTATCTGTATGTGGAATACAGAGGCGTCAGAGAGCGTCTGTATGAGGGATGCAGAGGTGTCAGAGTGTCTGTATGTGGAATACAGAGGCGTCAGAGAGCGTCTGAGGGATGCAGAGGTATAAAAGAGCGGATCTATTAGGGATGCAGAGGTGTCAGAGAGCGTCTGTATGTGGGATGCAGAGGTGTCAGTGAGTGTCTGTATGTGGGATACAGAGGCGTCAGAGAGCGTCTGTTTGAGGGATGCGGAGGTATAAGAGAGCGGATCTACGTTGGATGCAGCGGTGTCAGAGAGCCTCTGTATGTGGGCTGCAGAGGTGTCAGAGAGTGTCTGTATGTTGGATGCAGAGGTGTCAGAGAGCTTCTGTATGTGGGCTGCAGAGGTGTCAGAGAGTGTCTGTATGTGGGATGCAGAGGTGTCAGAGAGCTTCTGTATGATGGATGCAGAGGTGTCAAAGACCGTACGTATGAGTGATGTAGAGGTGTCAGAGAGCGTCTGTATGTGGGATGCAGAGGTGTCAGAGAGCCTCTGTATGATGGATACAGAGGTGTCAGAGAGCGTCTGTATGAGAGATGCAGAGGTGTCAGGGAGTGTCTGTATGTGGAATGCAGAGGTGTTAGAGAGCATCTGTATGATGGATGCAGAGTGGTCGAAGACCGTATGTGTGATGGATGCAGAGGACCGTTAGGACTGAAGACAGTATGGAAAGATGAGCCATTGCTAATCATGATTTCGAAGGTCGTTTTGTTTGTATTGTTGGGTGTTTTACGCTTGTTTCAACATCATATATGTCAAATCACCCGCACTGTTCACATACTCATGCGTCCTGGGTAATTCAATCCAGCTACTCAATAGTACTGAACACACTGTGACAAAGGGAGCAATTGCCCGCCCTGCTTTCAGAGGTCGTTTTGTTTGTATTGTTGGGTGTTTTAGGCCGTTTTCCACATCATTCCAGTCATACCACCCCGTCAGTTCACACACTCGTGATCCCTGGGTGAATCAACCCAGCTATTCAATAGACCTGAACACATTGTGGCAAGAGAAGCAATTGCCCGCCATGCTTTAAAATGTCGTTTTGTTTGCATTGTATGGGTTTTGATCTTGGAAGCGAGTTGTTGCATGACTAAATAAGTGTGGAAAGAGGCATAAAATAGCTGCATGTGGGAAAGGGTTAGTATCTGTTCACGGGTCTTCGCACCTCTGCAGGCCAAATCCCTTCCGGCGGTACAGTGAACGATTTTCCCATAACCCCGTTCCCACATATGCATACACTCCCTATAAATGAACTATCGAAAACATTGTGATAAAAACAGCCATTGCTCATCATGTTTCCAAAGGTCGTTTTGCTTGCATTGTTGGGGTTTTAGGCCGTTTTCAACATCATGTACGCCAAATTGCCATCACAGTGCACATACTCGTGTTTTTGGGGTGATTCTACACAGCTAGGCAATAGGACTGAAAACAGTGTGGTAAGAGGAGCCATTGGTTATCATGTTTTCAAAGGTCGTTTTGATTGCGCTGTTGGTTGTTTTAGGCCGTTTTCAACAGCATTTATGTTAAATACCCCTCACTGCTCACACATACATGCTTCCTGTGTGAATCAACCAATCTACGCGATAAGACTGAAAACAGTGTTTGGTATTATGAGCCATTGCTCGTCATGTTTTCAACGGTCGTTTTGAGTGCACTGTACGGAGTTTTAGGCCGTTTTCAACAGCATTTATGTCCAATCACTCTCACAGTTCACAAACTCATGGGACCTGGGAGAATCAACCCAGCTATGCGTTAGGACTGAAGACAGTATGGAAAGATGAGCCATTGCTAATCATGATTTCGAAGGTCATTTTGTTTGTATTGTTGGGTGTTTTACGCCGGTTTCAACATCATATATGTCAAATCACCCGCACTGTTCACATACTCATGCGTCCTGGGTAATTCAATCCAGCTACTCAATAGTACTGAACACACTGTGACAAAGGGAGCAATTGCCCTTCCTGCTTTCAGAGGTCGTTTTGTTTGTATTGTTGGGTGTTTTAGGCCGTTTTCCACATCATTCCAGTCATACCATCCCGTCAGTTCACACACTCGTGATCCCTGGGTGAATCAACCCAGCTATGCAATAGACCTGAACACATTGTGGCAAGAGAAGCAATTGCCCGCCATGCTTTAAAATGTCGTTTTGTTTGCATTGTATGGGTTTTGATCTTCGAAGTTAGTTGTTGCATGACTAAATAAGTGTGGAAAGAGGCATAAAATAGCTGCATGTGGGAAAGGGTTAGCATCTGTTCACGGGTCTTCGGACCTCTGCAGGCCAAATCCCTTCCGGCGGTACAGTGAACGATTTTCCCATAACCCCGTTCCCACATATGCATACGCTCCCTATAAATGAACTATCGAAAACTTTGTGATAAAAACAGCCATTGCTCATCATGTTTCCAAAGGTCGTTTTGCTTGCATTGTTGGTGTTTTAGGCCGTTTTCAACATCATGTACGCCAAATTGCCATCACAGTGCACATACTCGTGTTTTTTGGGTGATTCTACACAGCTAGGCAATAGGACTGAAAACAGTGTGGTAAGAGGAGCCATTGGTTATCATGTTTTCAAAGGTCGTTTTGATTGCGCTGTTGGTTGTTTTAGGCCGTTTTCAACAGCATTTATGTTAAATACCCCTCACTGCTCACACACACATGCTTCCTGGGTGAATCAACCAATCTACGCGATAAGACTGAAAACAGTGTTTGGTATTATGAGCCATTGCTCGTCAAGTTTTCAACGGTCGTTTTGAGTGCACTGTACGGAGTTTTAGGCCGTTTTCAACAGCATTTATGTTAAATACCCCTCACTGCTCACACACACATGCTTCCTGGGTGAATCAACCAATCTACGCGATAAGACTGAAAACAGTGTTTGGTATTATGAGCCATTGCTCGTCATGTTTTCAACGGTCGTTTTGAGTGCACTGTACGGAGTTTTAGGCCGTTTTCAACAGCATTTATGTCCAATCACTCTCACAGTTCACAAACTCATGGGACCTGGGAGAATCAACCCAGCTATGCGTTAGGACTGAAGACAGTATGGAAAGATGAGCCATTGCTAATCATGATTTCGAAGGTCGTTTTGTTTGTATTGTTGGGTGTTTTACGCCGGTTTCAACATCATATATGTCAAATCACCCGCACTGTTCACATACTCATGCGTCCTGGGTAATTCAATCCAGCTACTCAATAGTACTGAACACACTGTGACAAAGGGAGCAATTTCCCGCCCTGCTTTCAGAGGTCGTTTTGTTTGTATTGTTGGGTGTTTTAGGCCGTTTTCCACATCATTCCAGTCATACCACACCGTCAGTTCACACACTCGTGATCCCTGGGTGAATCAACCCAGCTATGCAATAGACCTGAACACATTGTGGCAAGAGAAGCAATTGCCCGCCATGCTTTAAAATGTCGTTTTGTTTGCATTGTATGGGTTTTGATCTTGGAAGCGAGTTGTTGCATGACTAAATAAGTGTGGAAAGAGGCATAAAATAGCTGCATGTGGGAAAGGGTTAGTATCTGTTCACGGGTCTTCGCACCTCTGCAGGCCAAATCCCTTCCGGCGGTACAGTGAACGATTTTCCCATAACCCCGTTCCCACATATGCATACACTCCCTATAAATGAACTATCGAAAACATTGTGATAAAAACAGCCATTGCTCATCATGTTTCCAAAGGTCGTTTCGCTTGCATTGTTGGGGTTTTAGGCCGTTTTCAACATCATGTACGCCAAATTGCCATCACAGTGCACATACTCGTGTTTTTGGGGTGATTCTACACAGCTAGGCAATAGGACTGAAAACAGTGTGGTAAGAGGAGCCATTGGTTATCATGTTTTCAAAGGTCGCTTTGATTGCGCTGTTGGTTGTTTAAGGCCGTTTTCAACAGCATTTATGTTAAATACCCCTCACTGCTCACACACACATGCTTCCTGGGTGAATCAACCAATCTACGCGATAAGACTGAAAACAGTGTTTGGTATTATGAGCCATTGCTCGTCATGTTTTCAACGGTCGTTTTGAGTGCACTGTACGGAGTTTTAGGCCGTTTTCAACAGCATTTATGTCCAATCACTCTCACAGTTCACAAACTCATGGGACCTGGGAGAATCAACCCAGCTATGCGTTAGGACTGAAGACAGTATGGAAAGATGAGCCATTGCTAATCATGATTTCGAAGGTCGTTTTGTTTGTATTGTTGGGTGTTTTACGCCGGTTTCAACATCATATATGTTAAATCACCCGCACTGTTCACATACTCATGCGTCCTGGGTAATTCAATCCAGCTACTCAATAGTACTGAACACACGTTATAACGTTAAGAAGTTTGTTAGTCTAAAAAGCTGCTAGCAAATTCTGTGTGAATATGCTTCCGAAAGTGAAACTTAATTACACAGGCATGATAGGAATAGACCTGGCGCGAAAGATCTATTTAAGTAGAATGATTAGGTATAACCACTGAGATGGTAAATCAGACTTACGAATTTCTTAAATCACAAAGTTTAGTGATATGGGACCCAGATCTATAAGATTTATTACCATGCTATGCATTAATATATCTGGGTTATAATTTCACAAAAGATAAGGTTAAGCTTAAAATATTCATATTCTCAGATGTTAGTGGTGTTACAGACAAATATATGCAATTTATTAGGACTTTGAAAATTTGAGCTGACATAATCTTAAATAAAGACAGAATCTATCATCATTTTGATTGCAGTTTGTACTGGCAATGTGAGAAATGCACAGGGTGGATCCATCCGGCATGTATTGGTGAACAAGATGATGAAGAGCCGGAAGTTTTTATATGCCCTTCATGTAAAGTGAGTTGCATACATGTCTTTTTACATGTAGTATTAAATAGCCCTTTTTTCAAAATACCTGCACATGAGGAGCAATTTGGTTAACTGTATCTGTATAAAATCAAAGGAAACAATTAATTTAAAAGCATCCTTCCATGGGAGATTGAGACATCCTCTTGGATTAGTCCTGATTTTTGGAAGCATTGGTGAGGATGTTGACTGTTATGAATAACTTGATTTAATTATTGCAACATTGCTACCCTCTTTTTTTTCACACAACCAATAAACGATGAGAGTACAATGATTACCCATTTGTCTGCAAACAAATGCTTTGATAAAAAAAAATCGAAAATTATCTTTAATTGCAGTGGAACAAAAATAATACACTTGTTGTTAGTGCAAGATACATTTACATGATCAACTGTAATATTTTTTTCTTAATTTTAATGAACAGGAGAAACAGGACCACATGGAAGAAAAAGATGTCGGGATACTGGAAGAAATAAAATCGTTATGGTAAGGTCATATGGGAATCAAAGCGCATATTGCTATGGATGCTAGAAATAGATTTTTTTTTTTTAATAATATATCTGTGATTTTAAAGTGTCATTTTCATTTGTAGGTTTTCTACTATCATAAGAAAAGTTTAACTAACTGTTTGAATTTGATATCTATAAATAATAAAGCAGTTAAATTGTTAGGTGAAGACCAAATTGTTATGCTGTCTGAATATGCCTTTGGTTGCAATTCTGTCCCTTTTTACGACTTTTCATTTTTTCATTGGCCATAGCTCAAAAACCATTCCCCTGCACCTCCAGAGATATGATATCACGGGGCCCTGATCACAATTGTGACGTTTCTAGTTTGTATTGAAAATTAACTTATGCACTGAATGAAACATACCTTTAGAACTGCTGCATGTGCATATAATTTGCAACAATTCAGTAGACAAACATGCACATGGATAGGTGTTTGGAAACCCAACATTGTATTTTATACCAAGGAAAACTTTGTAATTAAGTAATGAAAAGTATTGTAAAGATCACATTTTTGATATTGAAATTGATATTTTTCAGCGGAGTAAAAAACCTGAGTGGTAAACACATTCAGTTTCTGTTCCAAAGAAACAAAAGTTTATTAAAAAAAGTCACACAGGGAGAGGTTCAATGTACCCGCCATGATGATTATCAAAAAGGGGGAAGAAGCAGATGTAAGTAGTCAAACTTTGGTAATTCAAACTCAGTTTATTCGTAGCATATGCTTAGTTTGTAGGTAAATCCCTTCAGATCTAGAAGAAAGTTAGAAATATCTAATAAAGCATGTGGTGAATAATGAGCAATTTCTCCTTTTACCGCATGTTTTTAAAGACATGAGTCCTACATGTCCATGTCACACACATGCTAAATTCCGACTTAAATGCATTTTTCTCTCAAAGTGCCTACTTCGATGGTTCGTATATTCAGTTAATTCGAATACATTTCATTGGTCCCATACACTACGAAATACCGAAGTTTGTATAATCTCATCCATTTCTTTGAAACAACAAAAACCAGTCCGAGTCAGTACTATTTTATACAACAATGCAACAATACAAATTAAATAATTACTATTTTTATCACTCCCTATATTTTTGTATTATTAATGCAACTTTCAACATCATTGTTGATATCACAAGGGACAGTCTGACTACTGTCTAACATTATCAGTGAGTGAGAGGCAAAATATCATCAGAAATAATGCTCTGACTGGATTGAACCTGGGAACTCTATGATCACAAAGTCAAGTGCATTACCTTCCGAGCTTCATGGCCAGGTCTAATGGAGATACAATATGTGCTGAAGACAGTACATATATTCATTGATACAATTTAGTTTGTGTAGTGTTTTCTGGAATTGAATGATGAAAGGGAACTTAAATTTACTGCATGATTTTTGCAGATTTGAAAAAATCTGATTGAAAACATTGTTAGTGACCAAACTTCCATTGATCAAGATTAATGGTGTTAACATAGAAGACGCAAATAGAAACTTTAACATACGAAGAGCTTCACCATCAAGTAAGCATTTACCTATATAACATATCATATAGGTCCATAAAGTAGGTAACAATTAGTCGGCCAAAAATGAATCAACTTATGGTAAGGCCATAATTCAGAATTAATTAATATTGTATGATTTAATTTGCAGCAAATTTAGATCATGCCTCTAGAATCGGCAAATTCACAGATGAGCAAATTGACATGATAATGGACTGCTAAATGTCTACCTTCCGCAAAGACATAACAAGGTATGTATTTGTATTTTCATGCACATTGAGTATTCTCACACTACCAAAAATGACATGAATATAGAGAATATTATGTCCCTGACGTAAGATATGAACTTTATCTGACGAGGTTGGGAGAATTGATAATTGGCGAGACAATTATCCTTTCTCACAGCCGAGTCTGATAAAGTTCATGTCGAAAGTCAGGGACGTAATATTCTTTTTATCTTGCATGTAAAATTATGTTTTCAGGTATATCTACATTCATTTTAACTAGTCCTAATAAATAACATACAAAATTACAAAAGCCCATTCATGAATGATCTCACCTTAAATAGAATGACGTCAGGCGCGTGCATAAATCCGCGCCGAATTACATTGTGTACCCACGACATACGGAAGCTAAAGAGTTCCGACTTCAACTCCATATGTCTCGATTATTACTACTTAATGTGTATATCTGGTGTGACATAATACCTTAAAATGGCAATATTAACTCGAACATATTCTTAGTAGAACTGTAAGTATTGCGGATTGGCCGTCGCTTCAGTACACAAGATAGGTCAAATGTATGTCAACCGCCGTGTTTTGAAAATGAATAGTTGTGTTGGATCTGAAAGTCAATGTATAAAGTTAGTTCAGGCTATGGAAGTTCAAGTAACACTCAAAGTTTAAATACAGATGACTATATTCAAGACCAGTGTGATGCTTAGACTTAGTCGTCGTTTAGATTGGAGATATTCATTTTTGGAAAAGGATACCGTCACTGTTGTGGGTAGACATGTCGAAGACACGTTACGAAACTTTTAGTTTTAAGAATGATCATTTAAACACTAGCTGTACGTAAATGATAAAGTTATTTAACAAGGAGAAACAAAGACTGACGATAGACCGTGTGATTTATATAACGATATTCTTTTCGATTTGTATTTGCATTGTACAATTTGTTTAAATGTAATTAAAACAATAATAACTTTATTTCTGATTGTTATTTTATGTTTGTTCATTGCTTTGACTGCTATACTATCAACATAATTGAGCCGTTCCACGATAAAAACCAACATTATGGATTCTGCGTAATGTATCGAACCAGACCAGCCTGCGCAGGCTAATCCGGTCCGACACATTCCGTCTCAGGGGGATAGAGGTATTGAGCAATGATTTCTTAAACAGAAAATCCACAGGAGTCGAAATGTGTCTGTCCGGGTTAGCCTGCGCGGCACGCTGAGGCTGATCCGGTGCGATAGTTTTTTGGTGGAACGGCTCATTTATATTTCAAATAAAGTAGTTCCAGCGATTACGTCATTTCTAAAAATAAGTAGACTGATAAAGATAAAAGTTTATCATACCAGTAGACATGTAAACAAAAGGTTTATCATACCAGTGTTATACGTCACGTAATCTGCTCATTGCATGATAAATTACAGGAAGATAACAACACAAATGTTTCAGCAAATTTATAACTGCCAATGTGTTAATAATCAAATATCAATGGAAAAAAATTATATATTTTTTCAATAAATATGACTGAAGCAGTATAAAACCAGCAAGGTATGTGTGTGAGTATGTTTGAGAGAGAGAGAGAGAGAGAGAGAGAGAGAGAGAGAGAGAGAGGGAGAGAGAGAGAGAGAGATAGAGAGAGAGAGAGAGAGAGAGGGAGAGAGAGAGAGAGAGAGCACATATCAATGCATCTTTCTTTTATAATAAGATTTTTTTCTTTTCAGGACTTGGACTATATCCTCAGAGTTTTGTTGCCAGTTTTTCAGACCCCTTTTCGGGCGTTGAGCATCATAATGTTACCCTGATTTCCAATACCAAATTTTTGTTGAAAATATTTAAGAACAGTACGGAACATATTTTTAATTGACACCTATGAGGTAGTCATTTTACAATTGATGTTCACAATTTCAATGGTCTCTCTCTCTCTTCTCTCTCTTTAAGCTAAGTGCTCATATCAGAATGGAACATTAAATTACATTTACTCGTTATTGGCCAATTAAGGCATTTTACATAAAAGGACCCAGTAGGTGTTTTTTTGGGTTAAACTACGTTTTAAACCAGACAGCGAAGCAGGTTATGTTCAAAATAGTCCCTCGAGAAAAGGAAAAAGTGCAAAATGTTGTACTGGATCAGCCTACATTGTAAAGGCTGATCCGAGACGATTTTTTTTACGCATTTGCCTGAAGGTCATTGCAGCAGACGACTTTTGAAAAAAAAGGAAGTATTGCTCCGTTTGAGAAATATTTCCTTTGGCCACAATGTTTTCAACTTAATGTAATATTTAAATGTTTCAAGTATTTTCAGATTTTTGTTCATGGTGCCTGCTGCCAATTTGTTGCAGGTCTTTGAAGAGTTAACATGCGAAAAGGGTCTTACATTATCACATAGATGTTATCATGACTCATTACAACTCTGATACATCTTTTTGCATTTCCGCGGAAGAATCATTTGAAAACGTTGTAGGAAAAAGAGAAATTGTTAATGCAATTTCTCCTTTTATTATAATGTTTTCTTCCCTAAAGGAAAATTTCAATTTCTAAAAGAAAAGAATGCATTTCTGCTTTAAAATAGAATTTGGCCAAAACGGCCGCCCAACTTCAACAAATTCAAACTAAGGGTCCTTTTCGGGCGTTTTGCATCATGATGTAACCCTGGTTCTTTGTACAATGTTTTTGTTGAAAATATTTGAGAACAGAACAGAACTTTATTTAATTGACGAGTACGAGGTAGTCATTTTACAAAATGATGTTTACAATTTCAATAGTCTGTCTCTCGTTACTAGTTAATTAAGGCATTTTATATAAATGATAAATGGAATAAATTATTTTGTTTAAACTGAATGCTATTATTCTGATACATATTCCAAGATTTCTCTCTCCATCCAAAAGTATATTTCTCTATTTCCCAGCTCTCCTCATTTGTATTCTATGGTACTGGATAATTGCAGGAGGAACTGATATAATTATACGATAGCGGCCAATCGCATGTACACATACGTATAAGCCTATTTAGTACAAAAGGGACCACTCGGTGGTTAGAGCATCCAGCTCGGGTGTGGAAAGGTCGTAGGATCGATCCCCAACAATTGACCATTATTTAATGGTAGTAATGCCCCCCCCCCCCCCCCCCCCCCCCATTGGCGCCCAGGGTTGCGGGGATAGCATTACGACTGGAAAGCCAGTACCAGGATAATATAGGTGGTAGTACTGGTGAGAACCCAGGGAGCATGGATAAGTGAAACTGTCGCTGTAATATAACTGAAATTCTGTTGACACGGCGTTAAACCCTAATCAATCAATCATAAATAAGTAAATAAGTGCACCGATTCAGTAGTAAACTTACAAATGTAGTGGGATTGCATGTCCTTCATATATTCATTGCAGTGTGGCCCACACAGCTTTGTGATCAGAGAAGTAACTCTCCATCACACCCACTTCAATTTCCTCCTGATCAATGTTTGTGTACAGATGTTCGAGAAGTGAATGGTAGTCTGTAGTAGGTCCACTTATGCACTGTCTGTAGTTCTGCATTGTGTTCAATAGTTCGTGATTGGGGTTTTTCAACAAGTCAATATTGAAGTCTCCAATAATGATGACTTTATCTGTCTTTATCTCACTCAATACACTCTCTTGTAGTACACGTTTAAGATGTTGATATTTCAGTTTGGGAGATGAATACAGAGCCACAACAGTTAAGTTTTGGATGCCAGTATCTATAGTAAGTATGATGTACTCCAAGGCTGATCCCTGTTTGTCGTCAAATGATCCATGGTTGCTGTGTACCAATGGACAGCGAGAATGGAGAGTAATACCATACGCTGGTCTTGTTTTCCCTGCAGATGGCCAATCAAATCTTTTGAAGATATACCCAGGCAGGGAAAAGCGATCATCGGCGTCGTCTTTTATCAATTTTGTCTCGTAAATGTATAAACTAAATATGAAACCAATCAATGTCATAATAGTGACTGCAGAGTGACATGTTAAACGTTAAACGCAAACCTTAAACCTTGTAACTGAACCAAATAGAAATGACCTTGACCTTGACCCAGGGTCAGGACGGGTGTAGTGGTATGCGTAGATGGATGACCAATAGTTCCTAAATGTATAAACTGAATATGAAAGCAATCAATGTCATAATAGTGAATGCAGAGTGATATGTTAAACGTTAAACGCAAACCTTAAACCTTGTAACAGAACCAAGTAGAAATGACCTTGACCTTGACACAGGGTCAGGAAGTGTGTAGTGGTGTGCGTAGATTGATTACCAATAGTTCATAAACGTATAAATTAAATATGAAAGCAATCAATGTCATAATAATGCATGCAGAGTGATATGTTAAACAGAAACCTTAAACCATATAACAGAACCAAGTAGAAATTACCTTGACCTTGACCCAGGGTCAGGACGGGTGTAGTGGGGTGCGTAGATGGACCAATAGTTCCTAAATGTATAAACTAAATATGAAAGCAACCAATGTCATAATAGTGAATGCAGAGTGATATGTTAAACGTTAAACGCAAACCTTAAACCTTGTAACTGAACCAAGTAGAAATGACCTTGACCTTGACCCAGGTGCAGGACGGGTGTAGTGGTGTGCGCAGATGGATGACCAATAGTTCCTAAATGTATAAACTAAATATGAAACCAATCAATGTCATAATAGTGACTGCAGAGTGATATGTTAAACGTTAAACGCAAACCTTAAACCTTGTAACTGAACCAAGTAGAAATGACCTTGACCTTGACCCAGGGTCAGAACGGGTGTAGTGGTGTGCGTAGATGGATGACCAATAGTTCCTAAATGTATAAACTAAATATGAAAGCAATCAATGTCATAATAGTGAATGCAGAGTGATATGTTAAACGTTAAACGCAAACCTTAAACCTTGTAACTGAACCAAGTAGAACCAAGTAGAAATGACCTTGACCTTGACCCAGGGTCAGGACGGGTGTAGTGGTGTGCGTAGATGGATGAAAAATGGTTGCTAAAGGTATAAACCCTTAAAACCCAAATGAAAACCTTAAACACAAACCTTAAACCTAAACCTTAAACCTAGGTGTCTACGCCACCGCCGACGCCGCCGACGCCGGGGGTAACACATAAGCTCTCCTGTACTTCGTACTGGCGAGCTAAAAATCCCATTACAAAGCCGGTAAAGGAGGACATATCCCTCCTCACCAGATTTGGTTTTTGCTGCGGAGCATGCTTTTCTTTTCAGATCTCTGTCAATCAGAATGTCACTATGTTGAAGGAGTTTAACCTGCAATCTCAAACAACTGCTATCATTTAAACACAAAATAACAAGACCTCAACGTAAGCCCCCGTCCCCTTCTCGAAGGATGGATCAAGACTCCACGTCGATGCATGCTTGTTCTGTCTAAACCCTAACCCTATTATTACACGAGTTTAAATAATACTTACCGACTCGTCTCCTCAGCTGGTCTTTTGGCAGGTGTTTTATAAACTTCTGTCAGTTCCGGTGACATCGGCCTTTCCACAAAACTGGCATTCTCTGTTATATCGTCAAACCCTAAAATAGGCGGTTGTGGATTTCCAATCACATCGTTGTTACGAGCCAAAATCCCCGACATAAATGCCGACTGCATCCGCTCCAAACAACGTCGATTCATGCTTGTTCTGTCTAGTCTAGCCACCTCGGCTCCCAAATGTTGGTTTCTCTGCTCAAGAATTACAATACGCGCTTCCAAAGCCTCGTTTGTCTCTTTCTGCGCGTTCAACTCCTTTAATTTCGCCAGGTCCTTCGCCACAAATCTTTCACAACCTTTTCTTGTTATCACACAGCCTCTCGGGCTGGTGACCGTGTGCGTGGTGGGGTTGCTGTAGTTGTTAACAACTCAGTCCCTCATAAGCTAATAAATCTTGATACAACATTGCAGGCAACTGCTGTTAGAATTTCTATTAACAAAGCAGTGACTTTGTGTTCATTGTATCTCCCACCAAGTATGCCACTAGATATAGATAAACTAAACAACCTTATCTCTCAACTCCCCAAACCCTTCATTTCAATGGGGGATTTCAATTGCCACAATACATTGTGGGGATGTTACGACACCAATATAAAGGGTCGAAAGTTAGAAGAAAATCATTAACTCTTGATTGTTGTTCTTGAGAATTTATCAAATAACATTTATAATATTGATGCGGATAGCCTAACCGTTGCACATGTCTGGGTTCCCGACCGTCTAAGGTAATATTTTTAAATCCGCCATTTAAAGTTGACCTAGTTAGTACGTACTGTGTAAGCGCATTCATCATCAAATAACCGACCTTTTGGTAGCAACCACCACCTATTTTTTTAAATGAATTAATTATTTGAAAACTATACATTTTCAGGAAGGTCTAATATAAAGGAATCAGAAAATATATAGTTTGAACATATTGTATATCACTGTGAGTGCTGTAGCACTGCCAAAATACAACAAAATTAAGGCCTTCAAAAAACACATTTTATTTTCTGAAGAGTTTTTGACCCCACTCTACAATGACAACAGATTGGTGTCTATGCACCTATTTAACTGTTAATTAGGTTGATAGAACATCAGTTATGTGTTCTATAGTATACCAGAGGATGTCAGATGATGATAAATGTCTTTTTTGACTTCAGAATATAGCCTCGACGTCTTCCTTATTGACCCTGAAATGGATAAAAATCACATTTGTTGTAAAAATATGTCACTCTTCTCAGTACGTCTTCCACCAATGGGCTAAGTCTATGTGGAAAAGCAGCCAGTTGCTTGGGAAGATTGTTGTGTGGAGTACTGGTGTTAGAAAACCAGGAAATGCATGAGTAGGTGAACTGGCCGCCGTGATATGACTGAGAAATTGTTAAAAACGGCGTTAAACCACAATCAATCAATCAATCACTCTTCTCAGTAAAAGTCATACATTCTTATAATCAGTAGCTGTTCGTGCCATTTAAAGAGCTTTTAGAACTAAAGTAGCCGTGTCCATTAAAGGTTTTTTTTTAAAACATATAGGAAAAAGTATGAAAATTCTCTTTAAATGAAAGTATAATTATTGAGCTGTGTTAAAAACATTGTGGCAAATGGAGAAATTGCTTGTTTTGTCACAATGTTTTCAAAATTCGCCTACTGCAGAGGCGTCAAAAAGCTTCTATATAAAGGTAAGGGTTAAACAAATGAGTTTGTAACATTTGTTAGTATGTTAGAGAACTGCATGAAGATGCAGAAACACTTTTGATGAAGCTAAAATACAGTATAATTAGTTACATATTGAATATGTTGGTAATAAGCATAATAAACATGACAAATTAATAGTAACTATGAACTTGAAACTCGGACAATTTGCTTACATGAATGAATATCTTACAACAGCCTCATTATAAACAGTCATTCTCTGAAAATAAAACTTAACGCACACACATCTGATGGATCATTTTTCAAAATCTCTGGGGTATGCCAGTCTTCAAATTCTGCCGCCATATTACCAATTTTAAACAGCATTCACATTTCCAACAACATTTTAAAAAATCCCCACATTATGTTGAAACTATATGCATATAAAAAGTGTTCTCACTTAATACTTCATCAATACTTTGGAAGTCACAACATTAAAACAATTTTCATTTATGGAAAAACATCTCCTAAAAGGACCTATAGAAGCTAACGCGTATGTACATATCGTACAATTGGTCTGTAATACTAAAATTATAAACTATATATATAAACATCAACATTTTTTAAAAGTTCACTGACTATCTACTCCACCAACGACAATTTTCAAATCACCAGCTTGGTAATCTGCTTTTAAGTTGTAAGCATATATTGCACTGTCATTCTCATACTTAATATTGTACCATTCACCGAAACCAGGTACAACAGAAATAACAGCACCTTTGTATGTTATGGCATCAGTAAATGTGTGTTCCTCATTCTTTCCAACTAAAAATGGTATATCAGGAATAATTCTTTCATGGGTTGGCTCTGTTAGTGTTTCTTGAATAAGCAACATCACATTTTGCTGTAGTTGCGCTATACTTAGTTTGATGTATTTACCCTTTTCATTTCTTACACTGAAATTGTATATCTGTTTATCTGGATGTTTTTGCTTGAGAACATTCTTCCTAAATCGAAGCTGAGCATGTAGAGCATTGCGTTTTTCTATCTCTGAATTAAGAATGCTTAGGGCTTCAATCATTTGCTGTTCACTCTGCCACAGTCCATAAAAACAAACATCTTTCGTCATGTCTTCCAAATTTTGCAATCGTTTTCTTTCTCTTTCTCTGCTCCTGTATTTCTAATCTTTTGGTCTCAATTTCCTGTAGCCGTACTTTAAACTGCCTTCTGATAACTTTTCCTTCCTTCCTGCATTGCTCAAGTAACTGCTCTTTCTCTTCAAGTGGTAGTTCACCTAACCAATTTCTACTTTTGTTGTGTGAGTACATGAGATACGATTCATTGGTTAATAAAGTAGCATTTGGTCTGTACCTAAGTAACTGATCCAGCTGACCAAGCACAAATTCAGGTAATTTGTTATGCCTCATTACAGAGCGAGTTTCACTGATAAGTTCTTCAGATGGTGCAAAGAATTTTCCTCCTGGAAGGTGATCAGCAACCATTCTACTAAGTAATTCATGCATGCTAATAAACAGAGCCTGCAACACTGGATAAAGAATATCTGTTAAGTCCGGAGTATCCTCAAATAAACTTTGTGTTGAAATGTCATCACTGATGTGTTGAAATGTCATCACTGATAATTGTCTGAAATGGATTTTCCTCTCCAGTAGCAAATTTACTGATAAAATCAACATCATTGGCACCTCTTTGCAAAAAGTCTACAAGTAGTTTATAGTGAATATTCATATCAAGAATGTGACTGACCCTTCCAATAACTTCCACAATGGTCCAGTTATTAACTTTGAAATGAGACGAAAGGCTTAACTTTTAAACCCGCTAAGAAAAGATTTTCTTTTATGTCATATGAAACCGCTTTCAGTAAGTCATTATCTGTTCCATGTACAGTATCAAGGAATTCAGACACTCTTTTCCTATGGTGGTACACAGCCAACGCTAAACTGCAAACTAGGTTAAATATATTATGTTTGAACCTCACAATAAGATTTTTCTCCTTTTTTGTTTTTAAATAAGTCTGCCAAGGTAAACTTACTCCATTTTTCTCATCTGATCCAACAAATGATTAAGAAGTTTTTCAGTGGACGCCCTATCTGACATAGTATCACGTATATTTGCGAGAATGTTATAGCCCACATTCATTTCATTCTGCACTTCTCTTTCATGACAGTATGTTGTTATATCAGTAATGATTTCTTTTAAAGTGTCTAGAGTACTCTTGCCGCTTTTATCTACCATTTCACGCAAACCTAATATATAAGAGTTGCTGTCTTCATCAGTGATAATATAACTTTGTAAACTTTTTCCGTACTTTCTTGTCTCATCAGTATAAAGTGAAGTGTTTGGTTTGTTTTTAAGTGTGGAAGCTATCTGCTTCTGAGCGACAGCAACTTTGCTGTCAACAATACGGTTGACAGTAAAGGGAGCTGGCACTCTATTTACAGTTCTACCACATAATGAAGCAACAGTTTTTATAACTTCTCCCACTCTTGAATGGGATCAATGAAAGTTCATGCCATACATGTATTTTGATTTAATCCGATTTCTTAGTCTGTATGTGCGTTGTGTGATATGAGTTGTTTTGTCATTAAACAACATTTTTAAAAGCTTGTTTCAAAATGATTTTTGTTTTAAATGTTTCATTTCACCATTTCCAACACACAGACACCTTCTGTAGAAAGTGTCTGTGTGTTGGAAAAGGCGTCTCCTTTTGAAAACATTATAGCCAATGGAAAAGTTGTTTATAAACAATTGCTCCTTTGCTACAATATTTCAACTTTAATCAATAATTGTTCTTTCATTTTAGAGTTTCCATATTGTTGACTATAAAGTGTATTTACTGTCCTCTGCTGCAGCTTTGTTGTAACAGCTTTAATTAACTTGTTTAACTATTTTCATTATTGCAATTATAATGATACAAGGACCATTGTGATGTGTCTTACCTGGATTATTTTTCCACTTATGGAAATTCTTTGTTTCAATGGGGAATTCAGCGCTTTAGTAATCGGAACCTCTTCGGATGGTTCAGGCCTTATTCTTTTCGTTCCTTCAGCAATGTGCTCCTCTGGCACTTCAATAGGTGCAGAAATCAAAATATGACTGGTTTTTTGGTTACAACAATCTTCGGTCTTCCTTATAACTTCTCTCAGCACAAGAGTATTTCCAACCTGAATAAAAACATTTTCTGTATAATCAACAGCCTTTTGTATTCGTAGTCTTTTTTCAGGATGAACACTTATTGTTGTATATCCTCATCTTAAAAAATATTTTCAAAACTTATCATAAAACAAAAGCATTTGTCATGCGACCCCTTTCCGTATACCACCTGGCAGCCATGTTTTTCAGCAGAGCCTGGACAATTTTTACAATGTTACATAAGGAACTATTCTAACGTACGGTTGTGAAGTCAGGCAGGTACTTTCACACATAAAACAAAAATTAAGCAAAATATTTTGTAGGACATTCTTAGACTCAACTTTAACATGCATGCGGTCAAACGCATTGCTTGAACAGGTCGTCAGACAGTACAGCCATTTTTTGAGTAAAATTAGGATACTATATCGTCCGTATACAACGTTGAAGTTCATACCATTGACATTTTCATTTAAAATAGACGTTTTCCCTTTTTGGACTGTATCCTATTTCTCACACAGTCTTTAATGTTTTTCCACGTACGCTTTTGCAGTATCGGATTTTTTCTCATATACTCTTCAATGTTTCTCTTTCCAGGCAGTTTATTCATCAGAATATCGTTTTCAAAATACTTAAGCACAACTGTTTTTTCCGCTTCTGACCAGGGCCTTTTTTGAAGCTTTCTCTTTTCACCTGCAAAAAATAATATATGAAATAACAGCACCAATGGGAATTGTTAAGGTACAGTACTGCACGAAAGCAAAGCAATGTTATCTCTCCCATAGCCTGTGGTCCAGGAGTAACGTAAACGAGTGCCGTAACAATCGTATGACGTTCGTGCATTTTCTATTCAAATTAACATTTTGAATGTGGTTGTTACTGCGTCGATCGGTAAAACAGAGAACCATAACGTGACGTTCGCAATGAACGTTCTGATTGAAACATGACGTCAACGTTATCGTCGTCAAGATGTTGCGTTCAGCGTCCCGCTCAATTTTGACTGAAACCTTTTTTTTAAGCGTTGTGATCTTGTAAGAAAGTGAAAGCTTTCTAGGGTTACCTGATAACAAGATTTTATTAAACTCGATGACAGAAACTGTATGACACTCGGCATAGCCTCGTGCCTTATCATTTTAGTTGACCTAATAACAATAGTTAAGACTTAAAACTCATGTATGCGTCTGGTGCGGCTTCCGTTAATTCCCCCCATAATCACAGTTGTAAACAGTGTGAAAAGAAGACATTCCTAGTGAGAGCAATGTCTTATTGGTCACTTTGTTTAAGTAAGGTTATTGACAAACTTTTTCGGTTCTGTGAGTGCTTTAAATGGATTTAATCTACATTTCATTACGACTGTGATGTATTCCGGTTATTCATAAGTTGCTTTCTTTAGTTCCATTACTGTTAAACTATGTGCACAATTTTAACAATGCATATGTCAAATTAAACAAAATTTTAGTTTGGTAGAAGAAGAATTTTAAAGTTATTTTATTTTCGTTGCCATGGAAACCATAATTCTGCATGAATCACAAACATTTGAAGGAATTCTGGTGAGGTCAATGAGAGGATGCTTTCTGTGAAGTTACATCCCAATTGACCCACTCGTTACTGAGGAGAAGATGTTGACGGACGACAGACGCCGGACAAAAGGAGATCACAATAACTAACTTTCAGCACTTCGTGCTCAGGTGAGCTAAAAAAGAAACATCTATCCAAATGAGAGAGTAATTGAAATCATGAAGAAAATATTTTGGAAAAAGGCAGTACTAATATTTATATGAGCACTTTAAAAGAAACATGCTTTAAACTTCAGAGGCTTTTGAATTCATTTGCATTATAAAAGGATTAAATGCTCCAGAGAAAACCAATACCTGTGCCGTCCCCATTTTACTCTACAGTATACACCTAAGCTGGCCGCTGTTTCCTTTAAAGGGTGTTTAAGCTTGCCAAATCAAATAAGGATGCGTGACCATAACTGTTAATTACCATTGTGTATGAGTGTCATTTCAAACAAATTATAAATGTAACCCCTTTTCCCAATAAACCTATCATATACATTTATGTATTTGTAACTTGCCGGGATGTGTCGATACCGTCATGGTACAATGTGATATATGCACAAATTGGTTTCACAAATCTCGTGTTAATGCACCTGTGGATATTTCGACAACAGATGCGGTCTTTAATTGTAACTTTTGTTAATTATTTGGCTATTATAATGATAAGATATGTGATTAAATTGGCAACATTTAAGTTTTTGTGGCGATTGGTTTGACAATCGCCACAATGCTAACAGAAACAACAACAACGAAAAATATATACATAGTCGGTTTTGAACAATCGGTTGATATTTTTTTTCCTTACTGCAAACTAATTTACTCACATCCGTTATAGTTCCATCATTGATGCAGAGACGTGATTAGTAATAATTATGTCAGTGCTACTTTGGTACCGGATTGTTACTAATATTTGAGTTTTATCAAGACATTACCTACATAGAGTTAAAATATGTAAATATTATCTTCATCGTGATTGGGCAGATAATAAATATCATTGCGCGTCCTATCTGCCTTGCAAATACCGGTAACTCTGATGATACTCAAATCTGGAAATTCCAAAAGGTTCTATAAATAGCTCGCGAGACTGCATGGTTAACTCAATATTATAAACGCTTTATTGTGTAGTTGTTTAAATATATGAAAGCGTCTAGATGATAAGACTGGTTTACAAAGGTTTAAAGGACACACAATGTCAGTGTGTACACACGTTATGTATACACGTCTGCACGTTCTAGAGTCAATTAGCAATCAATGCTGAAAGTGTAGCCTAATTTAGTTTGGAGATCGAGCATTATAATATATGCCTATATTTTTATAAATTGAACAGTTTGGCAAAGAGTGAAATTGTGCTTTTTGAGCATGTTTTGTGTTTGTTTTTGCACTCACATTATTCGAAGCAGTTTAACAACCTCGGAGACATATAAATATACTGTGTTTATATGTCTCTGACAACCCTCAATCATGCAATGTGAAGGGACTAAATTGAACAGACCTGTTTAATATCGGACATCATTAAAACAAACACCAAACTAATGGATACTGTTTTCTCTCTTTTCTTGATAATTTAGTCATTTCTAAAGTGTAAAAAATATTTTATCTTAATATGGCCTAGCGACATGGTGATGAACATGTGATTACCCGAACAATTTAGTTTACAAATAGCCATTATAATGAGCTAAAACGGTAGTCTATCGAATACCAACTAGATTTTTCATAACTTTGGAATGGCCTAATTTTGAACATATCATGACCAATTTCAGAACGTAACTAAAAAATCACCAAGACAACATTCTGGCAAGCTAACATTATTCTACTGTCAAAAGATGCAGGGTTGATACATTCTCAAATTTACCCGCACCAGAGTCATCGCAAGCCCTACACCGATATACTGCTTGTTACTTTGCAGGATTTTCCATACGATCGCCACTACAGTGCCATTGGCGCTTTGATTTACTTATAACAGCCTTCAAATACAAATTTGGTTTATACGACGGTAAAGAAAGGTTATGGGAATTAAGAAATTGTTTAAATAAGCAAATTCTCCTTTTCCCACAATGTTTTCAATATATGTTGCTTTTTACTGTTTACACAGCAAGAAAAAAACATTTAACTTATTTGTTATAGATTAGTATTATTGTTGTATATATATATATAATTACTAGAAACAAATTAAGATTAAAAGTGTTGTATATATATATATACTTATTGTTTATTTGTTATTTAAATTGTTCTGCCCCTTCCAAGTACCCTACAGAATAGAATGTTGCATGGATCATTTGCCTCGTAGTATGGCACATGGAAAACTGTTGAAAGTTACAAAGTAGAAAATGAAGAGGCCAAACAATAACTAGAACCCATGACCCTTCAATCGATTGTAAAGGAGAGGATATAATTGAAGCAAAATATATGGCTAGTTACTAGCAACCTATTCTATTCTTGCAATGTTTTCAAATTTCGTCCGCTGCAGATGCGTCAAAAGACATTTACTTGTCGGAAAATCAATCCATCAATTCTCGTTATTGATATCTATAGATATGATATAAAGAGGAAAGTCGTTAAAACACTTTACAAAGAGATTCCATTTCAGCATGATCTCGATTTTTGGTTTAATCTATATGCAAATCTGCGGACGCTATGATTTGTTGTAAAAAATGTTTAAATAAAGATGGGCAAATGTGATATTCACTGATAATAGCAATCAAACACATAATATATTTACAAAGAGAACCCCGGATGTAACAAATTATACACATTTGCCCATCTTTATTTAAACATTTGTTACAACAAATCATAGCGTCCGCAGATTTGCTCTATATTCTATAGCGTCCGCATTTTCCCCCTCTATATTGCATTTGTCCGCATTTTCCCTCTATAATGTATTTGTCCGCAGATCGCGTCCGCACTTTAGACCCTCCCCTCATACCGTTGTATTTATAAATAGAATTCGACGATCACGATTTCTCTGCAAATGTGTTACTCTCATTTTAAATGCATTTTATGACGCACATATTTGCTTTTTTAATTCTTTATTCTATATTTATATGACCAACAAGGCACAAAGAAAATATTTTCAATTCTGTTTTTATCTACATTTTCAATGCGTGATTGAAAATTCAAATACCGTATCTGGAGCTTAAATCGGAAATAGTTCTCCCTGTAGCAGTTCACTCATTGAGATTTACAAATCTCTCCGCGTTCATGTTTTAAAATACAATGTTTCATTTTATTTCCAAATTCTCTTTGAATATAAGAACCACATAAGAAAACAAAGACGATATAAATATAACATTATTTCAAATATCGTGATACATTTGAAAAGTAAAAGCAAGTATTGAGTACTACTTTCACGTGTATGAAATTTAGGGAATTTTCCATAAGACGTATGGCTTCAGAATTTTAGCTCTCTAAATTTGTTAGTTCCAAACAAATAAAAATCACAATTTATTGACGGTTTCTATAGCTAGATCTCTGAAAAATGTATATTTATGTAATGCATAATGGGGCTGTACTAGCCCAACTATTCCAAACAGTGTTTCTCTATCTTCATAAGGGTAATTTCTGCTTAAAGGGATCAGGTCAATGTGACCGAACTTGCCCCGCGAAGGGGCAAGTTTTGCCACCCCACGGGGAAAGTTCGGCTTGCAGAGACTTAATTGTACAATGTTTGTATATTGCGAAACCAATCTGTAGACTGAAAAATTGAAACGTACTTATAACTCCAACATCATATAAGTTTATTACTTTGAACATCAGCATGTGTGCGTTCCATTTGTAATTATATGTATATTAAAACTGAACAACAACAACAATGAAACACGTCCGGAAATCTAAAACTTTGAACCTGAAATAAATACCCTTCACTCTCTTAATATAAGTACTATTTTCATTTTACTCTAATCTATATCAGAGTCACAGTTTTGACACTTGTAAAACAACATGCCTGTTGTGTCTGTACATTCGTCATGTGACCACATTTTGCAAACAGTGCACTCGATCCATTCTTCGTTGGGCCTGCTGTTGGGCCAGCTCTCCATACATACTACACAAATGTATTCGTCTTCACTGTCTGAGGGTTTATCTTGTTTTTTGGTTGATTTACTCTTCGAATTGCTTTTGGTTTTGTCTGACTGTTGTATTGGATTATTATATTTCGGTAGCCCTTTTGTTTGTTTCCTTGTTTTGTGTGACATTCTTTCTGGATTATTAGATTTCGGTAGCCCTTTTGTTTGTCTCCTTGCTTTGTGGTGTAGTCTTTAGCTTCGATTTCCGTTTCTCTTGCTCATGTCTCAAGGCTTCTTTTTCTGGTGTATCGGTAAGGATACAAGTCTTTCCTCGTTTCCTGTTCATGGATAATACCTTACGTGTCGGTGCCTTCGGGTGGTGTTATACTGAATCAGGAGAGAGCTCCATTTTCCTTGCCACAGGGGTAGAGGGATATGTCATTCTACTATTCGAGCTCTCCATTTTGCTTGCCACAGGGGTAGAGGGTTATGTCATTCTACTATTCGAGCTCTCCATTTTCCTTGCCACAGGGGTAGAGGGTTATGTCATTCTACTATTCGAGCTGCTTGTATTGGCAGAGGTAGGATGTTCTTCCTGTGTATTACCACAATAATCGCTCGATGTGGTAGATGAGGAGTTCTCTTCCATTGGATCATTGGAAATTTCAGTAACTGGTAGTATACTGAAAGGATAAAGAAACGCAGGGTGGCAATATATGCAACAATTTCTTAAATTTGAGAAGATGGCGGTACGGGCCTCCACATTTGCGACCCAACAACTAGTAACATACATGCGACGACAGTGGGTTGAAAGTTCCGTGTTTCCGGTAAAGGACTGGTCCGTTTACCGTCAGTTGATTAGAACAAACAACGACGTGGAAGGTGAGTTCTTAATTAATTTATTCAATTAAAAAACATAATTATGTCCTGAAAGAAAGATAGAAAGGGAAAAGTGAATCAGTGAAATAAAATGCAACATTATATAAGTCGTCTGCTGCGTATGGAATACAGTCCGTGTAAGAAAGCTAATATCTGTATGTGTACCTTTTCAGGCTGGCATCATCGAATGAACAACAAGGCTGGTGGGACTTTAAGTTTTTATAGATTGGTACCCCTTCTACGAAGAGAAGCCGAACTAGTGGGGATCGCGGTTGAAAGTGGGGATCTTTAGCGGGCAAATCACAAGCGTTTCGCTCAGTTAGACAAGTCATTCATCATGTGGTCCGAATTATATTTGTCTACATCATAGTTTCTGGCAAACAGCTTTACTGGAACATCCCCAGGAGGCACGAACAGCTTTACTGGAACATCCCCAGGAGGCAACTTCCTCTTCATCCGATTCAGGAAATCAACTGTTTGTTGGGAAACATCTGTGCCTTTGCCGAGTTCATGCACAGCCTTGATTAATGTGCCTGTATAAAAGAAGAAAAATTATGCTATGATTAACATGTATTCAAGATATCCATTCCACAAATTAATGCATTATTGATCATTGCATATGGTTAATCAAGTTTATTCATTCAGAAAGTTGACACAATGACCATTCCTGTATACTATATGTTACAAAGACTAGGCATAGTTCTGTCAACCATAACAGGTTCTTTTTCTCTAGCAGTGCTCTATATATATAGTCTTGATATATATCAAAGTCTTTTAGAAACATGTTTTTGTGCAATTTATCCTTTTGTCACTATGTTTTCAAAAAGCCTGAACAAAATCTGTGTTATTATCCCCCCAGCAGAAGACTTTGAACATATTTTGTCAACAAATGGAAATTCTCTATAATTAAATGGATAAACTATGACAAAAAGTGCAAGTTTTGTGCAATTTCTCGTTTTTGTCACTGTTTTCAAAAAGCCTTCTGCTGCAGAGGCATCAGAAAGCGTCTATATGAGGGAAAGGGATAATTATGTGGACGGGTTTGTTCATACACAATTGTGTTTGTGTTATTAACTATATGATGAATTCTGTGTTATTAACCAGTGGGTCAATTTGGATGAAACTTCACAGAAAGCATCCTCTCAATGACCTCACCAGAATTCCTTCAAATTTTTGGGATCCATGCAAATTCTGGTTTCCATGGCAACGAAACCGAAAAAACTTCAAAATTCTTCTTCTCCCGAATTGGTTGGCAGATTTTCAAATAATTTTGTAGAAATGTTCCTTGGATGACCCTCTATCACATTCCTTCAAGCCGTGTTGATTGGTCGAAAAACATGGCCGCCAGGGGGGCGGGGCTATTTTGCCTTATATGGCTATAGTGCAAACTTGAAAAATCTTCTACTCCATAAGTGTCAGGCCGATTTTCAATTAATTTTGTAGAAATGTTCCTTGGGTGACCCTCTATCAGATTCCTTCAAGCCATGTTGATTGGTCGAAAAACATGGCCGCCAGGGGGCGGGCTATTTTGCCTTATATGGCCAAAGTGAAAACTTAAAAAATCTTCAACATCTTCTCCTCCGTAACCAGTGGGTCAATTGGGATGAAACTTCACAGAAAGCATCCTCTTAATGACCTCACTAGAATTCCTTCAAATTTTAGGGATCCATGCAGAATTCTGGTTTCCATGGCAACGAAACGAAAAAAAAAATCAAAATTCTTCTTCTCCCAAACTGGTTGGCAGATTTTCAAATAATTTTGTAGAAATGTTCCTTGGATGACCCTCTACCAGATTCCTTCAAGCCATGTTAATTGGTCAAAAAACACGGCCGCCAGGGGGGCGGGGCTATTTTGCCTTATATGGATGGCTATAGTGAAAACTTAAAAAATCTTCTTCTCCAAAAGTGTCAGGCTGATTTTCAAATGATTTTGTAGAAATGTTCCTTGGGTGACCCTCTATCAGATTCCTTCAAGCCATGTTGATTGGTCGAAAAACATGGCCGCCAGGTGGGGGGGGGGGGGGGGGGGGGCTGGCTATTTTGCCTTATATGGCTATAGTGCAAACTTAAAAAATCTTCTTCTCCAAAAGTGTTGGCCCGATTTTCAAATAATTTTGTAAAAATGTTCCTTGGATGACCCACTTTCAGATTCCTTCAAGCCATGTTGATTGGTCAAAAAACATGGCTGCCAGTAGGCAGGGCTATTTTGCATTATATGGCTAAAGTGAAAACTTAAAAAATCTCCTCCAAAAGTATCTGGCCGATTTTCAAATAATTTTGTAGAAATGTTCCTAGGATGACCCTCTATCAGATTCCTTCAAGCCATGTTGATTGGTCGAAAAACATGGCCGCCAGGGGGGGGGGGGGGGGGGGGGCGGGGCTATTTTGCCTTATATGGCTATAGTGCAAACTTGAAAAATCTTCTACTCCATAAGTGTCAGGCCGATTTTCAAATAATTTTGTAGAAATGTTCCTTGGGTGACCCTCTATCAGATTCCTTCAAGCAATGTTGATTGGTCGAAAAACATGGCCGCCAGGGGGCTGGCTATATTGCCTTATATGGCCAAAGTGAAAACTTAAAAAATCTTCAACATCTTCTCCTCCGTAACCAGTGGGTCAATTGGGATGAAACTTCACAGAAAGCATCCTCTTAATGACCACACTAGAATTCCTTCAAATTTTAGGGATCCATGCAGAATTCTGGTTTCCATGGCAACGAAACGAAAAAAAAAAATCAAAATTCTTCTTCTCCCAAACTGGTTGGCAGATTTTCAAATAATTTTGTAGAAATGTTCCTTGGATGACCCTCTACCAGATTCCTTCAAGCCATGTTAATTGGTCAAAAAACACGGCCGCCAGGGGGGCGGGGCTATTTTGCCTTATATGGCTATAGTGAAAACTTAAAAAATCTTCTTCTCCAAAAGTGTCAGGCTGATTTTCAAATGATTTTGTAGAAATGTTCCTTGGGTGACCCTCTATCAGATTCCTTCAAGCCATGTTGATTGGTCGAAAAACATGGCCGCCAGGGGGGGGGGGGGGGGGGGGGCTGGCTATTTTGCCTTATATGGCTATAGTGCAAACTTAAAAAATCTTCTTCTCCAAAAGTGTTGGCCCGATTTTCAAATAATTTTGTAGAAATGTTCCTTGGATGACCACTTTCAGATTCCTTCAAGCCATGTTGATTGGTCAAAAAACATGGCTGCCAGTAGGCAGGGCTATTTTGCATTATATGGCTAAAGTGAAAACTTAAAAATCTTCTCCTCCAAAAGTATCTGGCCGATTTTCAAATAATTTTGTAGAAATGTTCCTAGGATGACCCTCTATCAGATTCCTTCAAGCCAAGTTGATTGGTCGAAACTATGGCTGCCAGGGGGCAAGCCTTATATAGTTAAAGTGAAAATAAAATAAAAAATCAGTGTGAGCGATTCAAGGGCCATCA
>JASEVX010000411.1:36064-138499 GCA_031761405.1 Serripes groenlandicus | reverse complement strand
AACGAATAACGATTCTATTTTCGTTTTCCGTTTTTTAATTTGTAGCAAGAAAAACGAAAATCGATTTCGTTTGTCGTTTTTCGTTTATCCATACAGGTGCCAGTGTCGTTTAAAGTCTAAAAATAGAATTTAACTATGTATTGACAAAGTACATTTCCTATTTCAAATGCGTACAAGAGAGAAAGGGAAAAAGCGTAGTTTTGTGTTTTTATTAAAATATCCTTTACAGTTGTACCCGATTTCCATGTTAAATGAGTTTATTATATACCTGTACACATACATGCAGATTGCCATGCGCAGTTCAGACACGACCGATTAAAATTCAGTATTCCACCTGGTGAAATACAGGATTGTGACGTCAGACAGTGCGCGGACTTCTTTCAGTGAGGCTCCCGTTTTGAATCTGCGCTACGTAGTAAAATATGCAGACAACCAGTACTATTTGGGAAAATCGTTTCTATTGTAAAGTTTAAACTTATTTATTTTACATCGACTGCGAAACAAATTTTAAGCTTATATTAATCACGCTCGATGTCTGCTTCCTAGAAACTTAACCAGTACTCGCGCCGTTTGTGTGGAAAAATCCCAAAAGGCAGAACCCGCTCATCACGGGATTCGAACCCGGGACATTTGATACAAGAGGCCTACGCTCTACATCTGTACCACTGTATCGAAAACCTAGCTTCACATTTATTAAAAACCCGCAAATGAAGATTGTGTTGTTATTTTATCCTATAAAACAGGGACACTGTAATATAGTGTCCCTGCATAAAACAATAGAAAATTAATGTGATGATGTTATTGGGCGGGACGGGACCTACGTATTAGAATACTTTCTAGGGGCGTGGCCTAAGTATTGCAGTAAATATTCATCCGTCATTCATCTTTTCGTTTCACGCTTTCAAAATTCTTTTTGCAAGAAAATATCAATTGAATCTGTATATTTGTTACTTTATTCTCTCTCTTTAGATCGTAGAATAAATATTACGTTGCAGGAGCGATAAATGAGTTCGTATTGCACGATTGATTGATTGATTGATTGATTGGGGTTTTAACGCCGTTTTCAATAATTTCTCAGTTATATCACGGCGGCCAGTTCACCTACTCATGTATTTCCTGGTTTTCTCACACCAGTACTCAACACAACAATCTTCCCAAGCAACTGGCTGCTTTTCCACATAGACTTAGTCCATTGGTGGAAGACGAATGACGCATTGACTTTTGTCAATCGTCGGAAAGAAAGTTGGCCGAGCAGGGATTCGAACTCACAACCCCTGGATTGACAGCCCGCGTCTATACCGACTGATCTACCGGGGCTCGGCTCGTATTGCACGACAAGTAGCGTGGAAAAATCGATATCTTACGAGACCGCAACGTAATATTCCGTATTTATCTTAGAAAATAGCCGAGATAAAGATTTTCAGCGCACAACGCCTGAATACAGATTACTTATCTGGTTTTATAGCTGTTAAATAAGTTATATATAATTACCCTATTATAGCAGCGCATTAAAATTATATGACACTTCAAGTCACCTCAGTGATGTCCCCGAGCAGTAGTTTTACATTAAAAGCTACATCTAGCTTATAATTCCATTGACTCTTATGACATTTGGTACATAACTTGCTTCGACTGTCACATCTTTGAAAATAATAATTCCACGCGAATATCTTAAGGTAAATTACAGCCATTGCGATCAGAAAAATTGGCAGTTGAAACGGAAAAGTACCTTGTCAATATACAGTCAAATGCTATTTTTAAATTTTAACCGAGACTGGCACCTGTGGTTTGAAATGTAAAAACGAAAAACGGTATACGGAATCCTTTTTATGTTTTCAAACAAAAAAAAAGGAAAAAAGAAAATGGTTTCGTTTTTCGTTTTTCTTGTGTAAAAATAAAAGTCGAAAAACGAAATGACGGTATATACACGGACCAAATTGCCGTCTTCATTTCAGTAATCATGAATGTGAAAGAGTCTCAAATAAGAAAGCAACTTTTAAACATTTATTTATATTTAATTAATTTATATTATGTGACGTCTTACCGAGCAATGTAGAGCCAGATCTGAATTACACTGGTCACACTTGCCTTATTGTTTTCGCAGAACATTTTAATTAGAATACTGCACCACTCCAATAAAATTGATAAATAAAATCTCTGTTAAATGTCATTTTCTCATGTTTTTAATATGTTCTCGAATGTGGAATATGGCATTAATAATACGTCTTTGGAAAGTATCTCTCAACATGTTAAACACATTTCGTTTTTAAAGCTACAATGTAATTACCTTTGACAACACACTCGTTCGTTTGTGTATCGCAAGCTCTGCCGGACTCGAAATTAGTGTTTCCACATGGTATATATATAACGATAAAAAAACAAAACATTGTTGAGCACTGATCCAGTTTACAAACACATTTGGGTACATGTAAGAGAGGCCCAAGAGAGACAGTATCGCCCCAATGTCATTAGGCAAAACATAAATTACACCCCTGGCATCCATATGTTCGATTAATAAACATGACTTCGACGCATCTCATAGAGAGTTATCAAAGGAACTCTTCTAATACATTATTTGAAAGACGGCATCAAAGTTTTGGAGGAGACTATTTTTAAAGATGTTAATACAGCCATATAAGGTAAAACATCCCCATCACATAGCGGCCAGGTTGATGGCCCTTCAACATTGCTTGCAGGATGATTTGAAAATTTCATTCTTTCGGAGGAGAAATTGTATAGGTTTTTCACTAAAGCCAATAAGGCAAAATTGGTGGCAATTTTTTTTAACCAATCACTATGGCTTGCAGTAATCGTATTTAGGGTCACCAAAGATAACTTTTTCTTAAAATGATATGAAAATCGGCTTAATACTTTCGGAAGAGAATACTATTTAAGTTTCCACAATAACTATATAAGGTAAAACAGTCCTGTCCCCTGACGGCCATGTGGTTTGTTTTTTACCAATCAAAATGGCTTGTAGTAATATTTATATTTATGATTCACTACTTGCATAACGGGCAAATGTTTAATCACCATTATACATGACTTGAAGGAATAAATGTAAAAGAATGTCACTCTTGGAATATTTCTAAAACAGGACAACATTATCGTAGGCCTGAGAAGATTTTTTAATTTTCACAAAACCAATATACAGTCTCGTTCCATTGCGGCCATCTTTTCGTTCCAATTAAAAAGAAATGAACGAATCTGGTAGATTGTCTCCAAAGGTAACATTCCTATGAAATGATATTTAAATTGGGCGAGTGGTTTCTGATGGGACATGTTTACGCTATGGTCATATTAGACAAAAATATACCATCAACAGACAGCCATTTTTGTATGGATGAAGACGAATGGAAGGGACTTGCTAGAGGTTCACTCACAGCCCAATACAAACAATATAAAATATAAAAGTAAATGGTTTTCAGAGGAGAAATCCTACGAGCTGGACAGATCAATATTTGAAGGATTTTTGAAGAGAAAATGTAAAGATTCATCACAATTGGCCAAATTGTAATTAAGAGATTTAAAGCCGGAGGTCGGACGCACAATTTATCATGACATAAGCTCGACTAGATTTCAGGCAGTGGAGCTAAAAACATGTAGTAAATAAGATTTTCAGCAACTCATATCAAAAATGCGATTTGTATCTCACGCTTTAAAACAAAATGGTCCCTGAAAAAGTGAAATTATAATAAACATTACAAACTTACCCCTTTATAGAATCCCGTCACAGTTATAAAGTCCGGCACTTTGTCAACCGCTGAGATAGCTGGTCGTAAACTGCAGTACTTTGTCAAAACCTGGTATTCTACAGCTTTACATGCCGATCTCGTACTGCACTTTTCAAGACACTGTTTGAGGGATAAACTGATATAAGAATTCAAAGCAAGTTCTCGTTCTGTTTCGCTGTTTTGAGTAAACCGTGTATTTCGACGAATCGTAACATCAGGGACATACAAATTGCTCTTGTAAAGTGTGTCAGCTGCATGAACCAGATACTTGAAAAACACGAAAAAAACTACGAAATAAATAACTACTGCTTGCATCCTGTTTCTCCTCTCGCCCGCGTTATGAAAGTGAAATACGTTTTTTTCAGTTTTACAGTTTATTACAGGACTCATCGAAACACGTTTTGTACTCCAGTACTTCGACCGATCAATGCCTTAACCCTTTCAACGTTGCAGACGGAATTTGACACCTCTACAATATGTCGAGTTTGAACAATGTATGGCTTTAAGAGGGAATGAAACAACAAGGTATGGACACATTAAAAACAATATTATCAATAAAGGATAATTGTAATAAGCCTTTGAATCTTCGAAACTTGGAAAGAACTCCACCACCAAAGGAGCATTCCTGTTTAGATGATATCGGTCTAGTGGTTTAGGAGATCTCTTTCTGATGCCGCAGCAACTAAAGTACTAAATAACGTTTTCATCTTTGAACAATTTTGAAAGAAAACAAATTTTCTCGATTCCATGAGAACAAATATTGTAAAAATCCTCTTAGAAAACATTTCTTCAATTTTATCTGGAAACCAGACAAGCAATTCCATAAGAATACAATTTTGAAGCTTTGTCATTTTGCCCCTTTTTTGATGCCGCATTGATGTTTCAACCAATTAATACGGCTTTTAAACTGTGTGTAGACCTCGGAACAATTCTACCAAACTATCGTGGAATATGACAAGCGGATTCAGATAGAAGATTTTTCAAATGTTGCCATTTTCCTCCTTTCTGATTCCGCATCAACAAACATTCTTCGTATAATTTAAATTATGAACGTGTTTTCATAAAAGGCACCTATAGAACATTTCTGTGCATTAGGTTGAAATTGTTGGACCATGGGTTAAGAAGAGACGTCATGAGAAGCTAAAAGTGCTAAAACCTTCCGCTCAGATGATGGAAAAAGCATAAAATTCTCCTTTTACCACTGTAGTTTTATACTGTATCGAAACTTGGTTAGTTTGAACCGTTTCTGCCAATTTTCAAAATTGTCCCGATGTTAAAGGTTTTTATCAGGGGTTTTCCGCAGACGACTCTAAAAATAACATACTGCGTATACGTTTATTCAAGTCACAATTATATTATGTTACGACTTGACGCTTGGCATTTGTTTAATTGCGCTTCAATTTAATTGAGATAACATAAATTATTAACAATTTTAGTATCTTTTATTATCAGCTGCATGTATATATCTGCAAGCAATATTGCTGTAATTATGTAACACGCAATTTTAAAAAAATCTTCAGGAATATGTTAGTGCACATACTCATCTTAATCCATGTTGTCTACCAGGGCTATGGATACGTTGGTTTTAAAGCGTATCATATATATAATTCGTGCTACACACAGATTGTATGATATAACACCCCTCAATTATATACATCAGCAACCAGATAAATGAACATCTACCATATCTTGATTGATATGATATTGTATAATTCATATTTGTGCCGCGTCTGTTGTTAAGCTATGGTCTTGTTACATAAACTTTCAGTGAAGACTCAAATCATACTGTGCATATTGATTACCTTGTCACAGCCCTCACAGTCCGTCTATATTAAATAGGGCTCTAGGATATTGTATAATTCATATTTGTGCAGCGTCTGTTGTTAAGCTATGGTCTTGTTACATAAACGTACAGTGAAGACTCGAATCATACTGTGCATATTGATTACCCTGCCACAGCCCTCACAGTCCGTCTACATTAAATAGGGCTCTATATTTATCTTCTGACAAAAAGCTACAAGTATAGCCCTAATTATGTTACGCCCGTGAAGATAAGATAAGTAAACTCGCCAGACGCGATTCACTTCAAGTTAATTTGAGGAACAAACTGTATATATAACCAATTAGCAGGAACGTTGCTTGGCTAAAAGATGAAATGAAGGTCGAGTTTTGCGGGTTCGGAAGCAACACCCCTACCAGTACTTGTGTCGGCTATATTTTCGGGAGTTTGCTTTGGGGTATATTTCGTACAAGTAAACGTGCTCACAAGAACCTCTGAATCGTTAATTTATATGTGGCATTTATATTTGTTAACAATGTTTTCGTCTTGGACTAAAAAGCATATTTTTGGGAAGGCGGTTACCATTAATCAGCCGTTGCCGGAGATTTGGAACTGGGCGTTCCGAATTCGAATCCAAGTTGCGGTTATGGTAGAGTGCCCATGGATAAGGCACATTTCCTAGCCTAGTACTGGTTTGTTCACACAGGTATCATGAATAAGTAAACTGTTGCTGTGATATAATTTCATACTGAAATAATGTAAAAAATGCCTTAAACCAACTCCTACCACCTTTTAAAAACAGCTTTTCGAATTTGAGTCATATGACGGTTTTTTCTCATTTCAAAAGGAATTTAAACAGACTGGACCGTGTTGTATGAAACAAAAAGTAGTATTTTTAGCTTAAAAGTTAAAGCTTCTGTTATTGTTTATTTCCCACTGACACTACAACAACGGGCACGATGATATGATACTATGTTTTAGATAGGTAAGTGCTAACATGGTTATGTACGGAATATTCTAAAATATTCTAATACACTAAATTATGGAAATGAATGTCATTTATTTTGCCATAATACTGTGTAATAGGTTTTCATCAGATATTTTCAACACAGACGACTCTTAAAATAGCATAGGTATATGGTAAGCTAAGTCGCAATTGTAGTATATAACGACTTGACTTTTGGCAGTTATTTAACTAAACGTTGATCGAGATAACTTATTATTAATAATTTGGATATCTTTGAATTATCAGCAATATATGTAAGAACTATAGCTGTAATTATGTAATACGCAAACTTTAAAGAATTCGACAGGAATATTTGAGCGCACAGACTCATCCAAATCCGTTTTGTCTAACAAGGCTGGGGACACGTTGATTTTGAAGCGTATCAAATGTATAATTCATACGGCAGACGGATTGTATGATAAAACACGTTTCAATTATATGCACCAGCAACCAGATACAATGTGATATACCATATCTTCATTAATAGGAAATTGTATAATTCATATTTGAGCCCCGTCAGGTGAGCTGTTTTCTTGTTACATAAACGAACAGTGATGACTTGAATCATCCTGTGTATGTTCATTGCCTCACCACAGCCCTCACTGTCCGTCTACATTAAATAGGACTCTCTATATATCATCTGACAAAAAGCTACAAGTATAGCCCTATTTGTGTTACGCCCGTGAAGATTAAATAAGTAAATTCGCCAAGCGCAGTTCATGTCAAGTTAATCTAGGGAACAAAATGTATCCATAACCTTTTACCAGGAACCTTGCTTGGCTAAAGGATAAAATGTGGGTCGAGTTTTAGGGGTTCCGAGGTACTTTTGTCAGCTAGATTTTCGGGCGTTTGTTTTGAGGTATATTTCGTACAAGTAAATCTGTTCACAAGAACCTCAAAATCGTTAATTTATATATGGCATTTATATATATTAACAAATAACGAGAAAGAAGAGTCTTGGACTACAATGCATACTTTTGGGAGGGCGGTTCCCATTAATCCGCCAGCGCCGGGGATTTGTAACTGGGTGATCCGAATTCGAATCCAAGTTGTGGTCATGGTAGACTGCCCGTGGGCAAGTCACATGTCCTAGCCTAGTACTGGTGTGGTTACACAGCAATCATGAATAAGTAAACTGTCGCTGCGATATAATGTCATACTGAAATCATGTTGAAAATGGCCTAAACACCCCAAATAATGATACAGCTATGCTTTAACCGCTGTCTTTACGATTTGAGTCATATGACGGTAGACATTTCATCAAATCAGTGTTTTGTTCTCATTTCAAAAGGAATTTTCAACAGGCTGAATCGGTAGCGAACACGTATTGGTATTTTAGCTTAAATTAAAGCTTCATTCATTGTTTATGTCCTACTCGCACTTCAACAACGGCCCGGGGATAAGATACTATGTTTAAGATAGGAAAGCGCTAATATGCTTATGTCAGGAATAATCTAAACTATTCAAATAAACTACATTATGGAAATGAGAAAGTCATTTAGTTTGCCATAACACTGAGTGATACTCTTCTTCAAACTTAGGATTAACTAATATGAGAGATATTGTGTGAAGAGACCAATATTCCCCTCCTACATGTACAGACAAGTATTATATAAAGGCCAGGGGTTATTGTATCGATATATGATCCTCCTAGGACTCGGATCAGGATCTTTCCTCTTCACCAAAACTGCATAAATAATAAAGAAAATGATCTGTTTATGTCAATACCTCCGAATGTCAGTGTTCGCATGACATAGCTCATATAATAAGAGGATATGTATTATGAATAAAATATGACAGCAATACAATTCCAAATAGTTAGTTGTCGTGCAAAAGCACGAATTTTACATCATCATCATGCAGTCAATCATTTTTCAAATCGATATTTATGGTAATAGTATGCTGTATAATTTCGTTTGCAAACATTTTACGTTTTTTCGTAAATAAGTAGTACCTTTAGATATGCTATTGTATATGTTCTGTATGTAATGGTATATATAAACATTACCCTCTATACAGGCCACATCCAATCGTCATGTTAGTTCATTAGAACTATCATCTTCATCATATATCGGTCAATCTGTAAACTGGGCCATGTTGGATACAAACTATATCACAATGTCAAAATTTAGGAAAACCTCATGAACACTGTAGAAGCCTAATGTTTCATACATTCAACATAAGGGTTCATCACATGATTGTTCTCCATCAAATACAATAATCAGGTTCAAAACTGGCTTCAATAGCTTGGTCACTAGGGCACGTTTTAGAAAGAAAACTTGTGAACACATAAGAGGCCACATTTGCATCCAATTTTCATGAAAAATCATCAAACTAATAATCAGATTCGAAACTGGTGCATATGGGGTTAAAAGCTAGGTCAACTGTGAACAACATTGTGAACACAATAGAGGTTATATGTTTCATCTAATCGTCAGGGAAGAACATTAGAACATTCATCTCAATAAACTCCCAGTCTGATTCGAAACTGTGTCGTGTGAGGTCAAAAACGTATTTATTATTAGATATTACAATTTTCATCCAAGTTTTAGGAAAGATCATAAGAACATTTATTTCCATTAAATCCTATATATATTCAAATCCGGGTCATATGGGGTAAAACAAACTAGTTCACTTGGTAAATGTTTTGCCAAAGCATGTGAACTGGTATGCCAAGGTGGGTCAGGCGTTCTTTTACAGTTTTATTTTGGTGGGGATATCAATTCAACGAATTAACATATTATTGGCTTGTTGTGGCTGCATCTTGTATTAAGAAGTTTATTAATGTAACATAACAAACACATGAAAATTATTGCTTTTAAAACTAATAGTTCATATTGTTAAAATCATGAAATATCTATATACATTAAAATAACTCGAAATTCGATTTGAGATAGTCATATAACATGTTTGAGTTAATTTAGAAAAAGCTTCTTATACGCAATAGACTTTCATTGGCATATATGTCTTAACACATTATAATCTCAATATACACTGTGGAGAAAATGTTTCTTTTAATATTTAGTTGTATTTTTGTGTGCCTAAAATGTAATTATCTAAAATAAATGTAGATTTTTCAGAGGGGTTGAACAAAGCCTAGTCTTTTAAGCTCACCTGAGCACGAAGTGCTTATGGTGAGTTTTTGTGATCACCTTTTGTCTGTTGTTGAACGTCCGACGTCAACAATTTGCTTGTTAAAATACTCAAGAGGACACTTTTATATCCAATATTCATGAAACTTGTTCAATTTGTTTATCTTGCTGATTTCTAGGCAAAATTCGAAAATTGATCATGTCAGGTCAAAAAATATGTCACAAAGGCAAATTGTATTAAAATCGTGTTAACACTTTGGAGATTGCATTTGCTTCAGCAGATTGAACATTTGTTAGAATATTTGTCTTGATGATATCTAAGCCAAGTTCAAATATGGATCATGCCGGGTTCTTAAAAAGGTCACTAGGCCAAATTGAAGGAAACCAATATTAACAATATGGAAGCAACATTTTTAAATTGAGCAGGTTGTAACTTTGTTAGGAAAAATGTCTTGATGATGTCTAGGCTAGGTTCGAATGTATGTCATGTCTGGTCAAAAGTTGGTCATTATGCCAAATTTGTGGAAAATCTGGTTAATAATCTGGAGACCGTACTTTTCTTTTATTCAACAACTGTGTCTGAATGTTTACCGTGATGCTTTCTAGGATGAATTTAAATATGGATTCTGTCTAGTTAAAAACTAGGTCACTAGGACTAATAGATCGAAAATTTTGAGCATGTTAAAACTTTTTCAGAATAAATATCTTGATGATTGCTAGGCCAAGTTCGAATGTATGTCCAATCAAAAGATAGGTCACTAAGCCAAAATCTTGTTAACGCTTGAAGAGAGCTGCTTCAGCATGTTGAAACATTTTTCAGAATGATTTTCTTGGTCAGAATGTTTGTCTTGATGATAAGTAGGCCAATTTTGGATCTTGGCCATGTTGTGTCAAAAACTAGGTTATCAGGCCATATTGAAGGAAAATTTTGTTAATACTCATATCAAAATTGTATCTTGAACATGTTGATATTCTGTCAGGATTATTTTCTTGGTGACATCAAGACCAAAGCTAAATACGGGTTATGTCGGGCTACAAACTAGACCAAATTGAAGGGAAACGATTTCAACACACTAGTGCTGCTCACCTGACTGCCAAATGAGTTATTGTCATTGATTATGTGGTTGTCTTAACTCAGGTGAGCGATCCAGGACCACCGTGATCGTCTTGTTTTATACAAGGGCTGTTCGCTCCCCCTCCTAGATCTCCACTGGGGTTCTGCCCTAGTTCGGGGACCTGAAACCTTTAATCCATCAAATATCTGTAAGGTCAAAAACTGGTTCATATGGGGTAAAGAAAATAGGTCACTTGATCAAAAATTTATGAACTGGTATACCAAGGTTGACCAAGGGTGTTGTTACAATTCAACTAATTTACGTGTTCTAACACAACACAAACATGTATTATATACCTGCACTCGGGGTGTAATTTGACATCTGTCTCGACCTTCAATCTCGCGAGATATCAAATTAGAGTACATAAAATATTTGGAGCCCGAGAAATACCCTAATCTTAAATTGTGTACAGAGGCTCCCCAATGGAACATATTAAATATATACATATAAGCCGTTCCACGAGAAAACCAACAGTGTGGACGCTGCGTAAAGTATCGACTCGGATCAGCCTAAGCATGCCGCGCAGGCTAACCAGGAAATACACTTTCCGGCTATTTGTCGTCCCGGATTAGCATGCGCAGACTGCGCAGGTTGATCTAGATCGATACATTACGCAAAAACTATAATGTTGGTTTTCGCGTGGAACGGCTCATTTAAAACAAAAGAAACACAAATACGAACATTGATACGGGGAGAAACAGAAACGGAAATATGAGTTTTTCTTCAGTAATGTATCTGTATTTGTCTATCAATTAACAGTGCTAGTGAAATATATATAAAAGGATAAACATTAATTGCTTTCAGATTGAATCCGATAAAAGTGAATCCGATAAAAGATTGTGTATATCTAACGTGTATCAGATGTAATTATTCCTTTACCATTTACAACAAATCTACAGCAGACGACATTTAAAATATTGAAAATCTTTATACATTAAAGAAAGTGTAATAACTTATAAGTAAATAAAAGATAACAGTGTGACATTAAGAAATTAACTATTATGAGCGATCTGTCCTTTGTCAGAATGATTGCAAAGGTCGTTTGCTCCTGATGCGTTGCAAAGCTTTACTTATTTGAAAGGGTTAAACATATTGTTTTGATATAATTTATAAGATGAATGGCTGAAAGCACTTGCAAAGATATAAAATCATTGCATGAAACTGGAAAACATATTTGAGAGTATAAACGACATATTCAAGGGATAAAACTTCAAATTGAAACAAATGGTAGTGAGCTTAATAAAGTGATCGAATCCTTTCATTTACAGTGAAACATTAGAAATAAATGTAAAACTACAACATAAAACGCATATCAATTAAAATTAGACAAAAGCTTAAAGTAACTACACTGTAATGCATTTTTTAAGCCTATGCAATGGAAAAAATCTTTAAAAAAAAACATTGTGAAGAAAATATTGCAACTTTGCCTATCACTAGTATGTATATCAATTGTCTAGCTGTGTCATCTTTAACACAAACCTTGCGTTCCATGAAAGTGGTACGTCTATGTTACCACACTGTGATTAAATACCAACATTATCCATATATTGTCTATGTTACCACACTGTAATTAGATGCCAACATTGCCCATATAATTGGTTATGTTACTAAACTGTAATTAAATACCAACATTTTCCATATAATTGGTTATGTTACCCCACTGAAATTAGATAATAATATTGTCCATATAATTGGTTATGTAACCGCACTGAAATTAGATACCATCATTGTCCATATAATTGTCTATGTTACCACACTGTATTAAATGCCAACACTGCCCATATAATTGGTTATGTTACCACACTATAATTATATACCAACATTGTCCATATAATTGGTTATGTTACCGCACTGTAATGAGATGCAACTATTGCCTATATAATTGGTCATGTTACCACACTGTAATTATATACCATCACTGTCCATATAATTGGTTATGTTACAACACTGTAAGTAGATACCAACATTGTCCATATAATTGGTTGTGTTACCACACTGTATTTAAATACCAACATTGTCCATATAATTGGTTATGTTACCACACTTAAATTAGTTACCATCATTATACATAGAATTGTCTATGTTACCACACGGTAACAAGATACAAACATTGTCCATATAATTGGTTATGTTACCACACTGTAATTAAATACCTAAATTGTCCATATAATTGTCTATGATACTGCAATGTAATTATATACCAACAGTGTCCATATAATTGGTTATGTTACCACATTGAAACTAGATACCAACATTGTCAATACAATTGATAATGTTACCACACTGTAATAAGATGCCAATATTGTCCATATAATTGGTTATGTTACCACACCGAAACTACATACCAACATTGTCTATCAATTGTCTATGGTACCGCACTGAAACTAAATACCAACATGGACCGTATAATTGGTAATGTTACCACACTGTAATAAGATGCCAACATTGTACATATAATTGGTTATGTAACAAACTGAAACTAGATACCAGCATTGTCCATACACTTGTCTATGTTACCGCACTTAAACTAAATACTAACATGGATCATATAATTGTCTTTATTAGCACACTGAAACTAGATACCAACATTGTCCATATAATTGTTTATGTAACCACACTGAAACAAGATACCAACATTGTCCATATAATTGGTTATCATATTCCTTCAGGTCCTATTGATTGGTTAAAAAACACATGGCCGCCAGGGGACGGCACTGATTTGTCATTTATGGATGTTGACACCTTCTATATATTGGCTAGGTTTTGTAAAATAAAATCCTAGGCCGACATAATATCATATCCTTCAAGTCCCTTGATTGGAATAAACACATGGCCGCCAGGGGACGGGACTGTTTTGCCATTTCTAGAAATATACCTAAGGTAACCCTCTACCAGATCCCTTCAAATCATTTTGTTTGGTCCATAACATAAGGAGCAAGAAATTTATGTTGTTTGTAGCCTTTATGCATATGGTTAAAACGTCCATAGTCTTCTCTTAAGATCTTAAGAACATATTAGTCCGATTTTCAAATTATACCACAGAACCGTAAATAGGGTATCTTACTAATATTAACCATTAATGTAGTTGAGCGATACGGGTTAGCATGTTTGAACACGTATAGTCAAGTACGAAGTCTTTAGTCAATACTCAGGCAAGTGATGCATTGTCCTCTTTTTTACGGAACTTTTGTTTGTTTAAAGGAAATAAGCCGCGCTCTGGGTATACCAATTGTAAGACTTTTAAGACCAGTGTAGATCTAGAACAGTCTTGTTTGGTTCTACACAGATCGCTGATTAACTATAGATTATTCAAAGAGGCTTCGGTCAAAGGGCTTAAACCGATCCACGATACCTTTTTGTTTTAGCTCATCTGAGCCAGATGTTCTGAGTCAGTTATTGTGACCTGTCTTTGTCCGTTGTCGTCGTACTTTAAAGTGTTGCTTCAAACCAGATCACCTCGTAAACCGCTTTGCCAATTTTAATAAAACTTTACAGGGATATTCCTTGGGTGTTCCGCTTACAAAGTTGTTCGAAGAATAGTATTCCATGGGGAATTTCTTGGCCAAAAGTACATGCCCGATTTGAAAATTAGTTTACAAAAATGTTCTCTTCCAAGATTGGTCAAATTATTCCGATCCATTGAAAAACATGGCCACCAGTGGGCGAAGCTTTTTTTCATTATATGTGTATAGTGAAAACTATGAAAATCTTCGAGTTCAAAAGTACTTGCCTGACTTGGGTGACGACTCTCTTTCAAGATTGTTCAAATTATTCCGATCTGTTGAAAAACATGGCCGCCACGGGGCGGACCTCGTTTTCCTTATATGTGTTTAGTGAAAACTTTTTGTCCAAAAGGACTGGCACGATCTGAAAGTAATTTGGCACAAATGTGTATTGGGTGTCTCCCTTCTAGGATTGTTCAAAGTATTCTGATCCATTGAAAAACATGACCTCTAGTTAACCAGATATTATGTTACTTATGAAGTGAAATTCGCAAACCTTAACTAGATAACCTGTCAATATTGTACAAAACATTAACTGGTTACCTTACGGCAGTAATATGCCACCATATGTTTCTCCTCTCTCGCAAGCGTTTAATTCTTTATCCCATCGATGCCTTAACCCTTTTCCCTGATGCAGACGGAATTAAACGCCTCTGCAATGTGTACATTTGGAAAACTTTGTGGAATATAAATGCACAATTCTCTTTTTTACCACGATGTTTTACTCTATATAAAAATTAAACTCCCAAGTTTCCAGATGTTAAAGGTTTGCATTGGCCTTTTTTCAACGCAGACAACTATGTAACTAGTGTACAGGGTAAACGGTTAATTCATGAATGTTTTATTACGCTTCATTTCAATTGAAAAAATATTACTTATTTGAGAATGTTTGATTAACTGCCATATCTACAATACATATATCTGTAATTATGTATTTTGTTAAAGGCGTGGGGGAATTCGACAAGAGTATGGGTATGCATAGACTCATCCAACTCCATGTGGTCTACAAGTTCTGTCAACACTTTGTTTTGGCGTATATCATATATATAATTCATGCTGCAAACGGACTGTATGATAAAGAACTCATCAATTATAAGCACCAGCATCCCGATAAAAGAACATTTACCGTACGTTGATAGATAGGATATTGTATTATTCATATGTGTGAAGTGTCTAGAGAGCTGTTGTCTTCTTGCTTCAGCGTAAAGTAAAGACTCGAATCATCCTGTGCATATTCATTGCCTTACTAGAACCTTTACCGTCTGTCTATTTTAAATATGACAAAATTTGTCAGCGTGTATTTAAGACTCAATTCATCCTGTGCGTCCGCCTACATGAAATAGGGTTCTAGACGTATATTCTGACAAAATGCTAAATGCATAACCCTACTTTATATAACGCCCGTGAAGAATAAAGACGCGAAATCGCCAGTTTCGTTTCATTTCAAGTTAATCAGTGGAACTAAAACAATCGTGTTTTTTATATTAATATACCAGGAACTTAACTTGGCAATAATGTAATGTACTAATTCAGTTTTCAGGCAACCCCCTCCCCCTTCCCCCCCCCCCCCCTCCACCCCCGCCCCCCTGGATTTATGGCAGCTAGAGTCTGGAGTACCTTCCCCATATGACTACGTACTATCATAGGACATCGTGAACCAGACTACTCGGGTGGGGGAGGGGGGCGTGAGATTCGTACCGCCGAAAAACGTGTTCACAAGAAAAATAGTAGGTCTCGGCCTAAATGGCATATAGGGAACTACGTCCCTGTCTACAGCTACGTTTGGGAGGCGGGTGTTTACAGGAATCCTCGGTGACCGCGTGGTTGCGTCGGGGATTTGGAACCGGAAATTCCGTGTTTCGTCCACAGTTGCCGCGCTGCGGTCATGATAAAGTGACCTTGGGAAAATCACATTTCCTAGCCTAGTACTGGTTTGTCATCCAAGGATCATTAAATGATCGGTCGCCGTGATATAACTGAAATAATAATGAAAACGGAGTAAAATCCGAATTAAGCAATACAGCTACGTTTGAACGCTGATTTTACAAGTTGAGTCATATCACTGTAGACACTTCATCAAATCAGGGCTTTTTTCTCATTTCAAAAGGATTTTTTAACAGACTGAATCATAATACATGAACAGTCTAGTGGTCTTTTGGTTTCAATGAATACATTCAGCCTGCGTGACGAAATAAATTACGTGACAGAAATGACCCATGACAGAACAAGTTTTCAATTAGTATGGAATGCAGATTAAATCAAAGCGCCAATGGCACTGTAGTGGCGATCGTATGGAAAATCCTGCAAAGTAACAAGCAGTATATCGGTGTAGGGCTTGCGATGACTCTGGTGCGGGTATATTTGAGAATGTATCAACCCTGCATCTTTTGACAGTAGAATAATGTTAGTTTGCCAGAATGTTGTCTTGGTGATTATTTAGTTACGTTCTGAAATTGGTCATGATGTGTTCAAAATTAGGCCATTCCAAAGTTATGAAAAATCTAGTTGGTATTCGATAGACTACCGTTTTAGCTCATTAGAATGACTATTTGTAATCTAAATTGTTTGGGTAATCACATGTTTATCACCAGGTCGTTAGGCCATATTAAGATAAAATATATTTTACACTTTAGAAATGACTAAAGAAAGGAGAGAAAACAGTATCCATTAGTTTGGTGTTTGTTTCAATTATGTCCGATATTAAACAGGTCTGTTCAATTTAGTCCCTTCACATTGCATGATTGAGGGTTGTCACAGTGTATTTATATGTCTCTGAGGTTGTTAAACTGCTTCGAATAATGTGAGTGCAAAAACAAACACAAAACATGCTCCAAAAGCACAATTTCACTATTTGCCAAACTGTTTAATTTATGAAAATATAGGCATATATTATAATGCTAGATCTTCAAACTCAATTAGGCTACACTGTCAGCATTGATTGCTAATTGACTCTAGAACGTGCAGACGTGTATACATAACGTGTAAACCTTTAAACCTTTGTAAACCAGTCTTATTACCTAGACGCTTTCATATATTTAAACAAGTACAAAATAAAGCGTTTATAATATTGAGATTTACAAGCTTTTCTGGTTTTTGGTCTCGCGAGCTATTTATAGAACCTTTTGGAATTTCCAGATTTGAGTATCACCAGAGTTGTCGTTATTTGCAAGGCAGAACGCGCAATGATATTTATTATCTGCCAAATCATGACGAAGATAATCAGAGTACAACCAACTCCTGCCGAATCAGGTTAAAGGTCAAAAGGTTACGGTTGACTACAGTAAAAATAAAACGAGGCACAGGAGTATCATGATACTCTGCATAGCGTACCCAAGACGCCCGATGATATTTATTATCTGCCCAAACATGAAGAAAGATAATATGTAAATAGTTTAACTCTATTTAGATATTTTCTCGATAAATCTCAAATATTAGTACCAATCCGGTATCAAAGTAGCACTAACATTATCATTATTAATCGTGTGCCTGCATCACTGATGGAACTATATATATATATGGCGGTTTTACGGAAGTGGGTAAATTGCCTTTGCAGAAATATCCAACCGATTGTTCAAATACGACTATATATTTTTTTTTTCGTTGTTGTTGTTTTGGTAGCACTGTGGCGATTGTCAACCAATCGCCACAAAAATAATTCTAATCTAAGAGACGCAAACCCTTCACATTGAAGGTTATGGTGAAGTATCAAGATATACATGTACCTATGAGCAGACATAATACGATACATTGCCAGAAATATAGGTCACACAATATGGTTCATTTTTGTTATATCTGTTTCATTCGGATTTAAAACATGTTCTACATTATAAACGTAGTTTAGTATTCAAGGGTTTTTTCCCGTCTGAACAATGGTTGTTGTTGTTGTTGTAGACCGCCATCTAGCGGACAGTTTTGCAACATTTATAATAAAAGCAGGTCAACAGAGCATTCGAATTACTGTCACTTTACCTCTTTTCTAATTACCGACCGGTAACCATGTTTTTCAATTTAGCCTGAACAATCTCTGAGGGGTCACATACTGTCTTGAAAGCAGGCAGGAACATTACCAATTGTATGGACAATGTTGGTATGTAGTTTCAGTGTGGTAACATAACCAATACTATAAACAATGTTGGTATCTAGTTTCAGTGTGGTAACATAACACATTATATGGACAATGTTGGTATTTAGTTTCCATGTGGTAGCATAACCAATTATATGGACAATTGTGGTTTTTAATTATAGTGTGGTAACATAAACAATTATATGGACAATGTTGGTATCTAATTTCAGTGCGGTAACATAACCAATTATATGGACAATGATGGTATTTAGTTTCCATGTGGAAACATAGACAATTGTATTGACATTGTTGGCATCTAGTTCCAGTGTGGTAACATAGCCAATTATATGGACAATTTTGGCAACTAATAACAGTGTGGTAACATAGACAATTATATGGACAATGTTGGTATTCAATTACAGTGTGGTAACATAACCAATTATATGGACAATGTTGGTATCTAATTCAGTGCGGTAACATAACCAATTATAGGGTCAATGTTGGTATTTAGTTTCCATGTGGTAACATAGACAATTGTTTGGACAAGGTTGGCATCTAGTTTCATTGTGGTAACATTACCAATTATGGACAATGTTGGTATCTAGTTTCAGTGTGGTAACATATTTAATTGTATGGTAAATGTTGCTATTTAGTTTACATGTGGTAACATAGATAATTGTATGGACAATTTTGGCATCTAGTTTCAGTGTGGTAAGATAACCAATTATATGGACAATGTTGGTATCTTGTTTCATTGTGGTAACATAACCAATGATATGGACCATGTTGGTATTTAGTTTCACTGGAGTAACATAACCAATTATATGGTCAATGTTGGTATTTAGTTTCCATGTGGTAACATAGACAATTGTTTGGACAAGGTTGGCATTTAGTTTCATTGTGGTAACATTACCAATTATGGACAATGTTGGTATCTAGATTCAGTGTGGTAACATAATTAATTGTATGGTAAATGTTGCTATTTAGTTTACATGTGGTAACATAGATAATTGTATGGACAATTTTGGCATCTAGTTTCAGTGTGGTAAGATAACCAATTATATGGACAATGTTGGTATCTTGTTTCAGTGTGGTAGCATAACCAATTATATAAACAATATTGGCATTTAATTACAGTTACATAACCAATTATATGGACAATGTTGGTATCCAGTTTCATTGTAGTAACATGAAATGTTGGTATTACGTTTCCATGTGGTAATATAACCAATTATATGGACAATGATGGCATCTAATTACAGTTTGGTAATATAGACAATTATATGGACAATGTTTGTATTTAACTACAGTGTGGTAACATAACCAATTATATGGACAATGTTGGCACCTACTAACATTATGGTAACAAAGCCAATTATATGGACAATGTTGGTATCTAGTTACAGTGAGGTAACATAGACAAGTGTATGGACAATGTTGGTATCTAGTTTCAGTGTGGTAATATAGACAATTATATGGACAATGTTGGTATTTACTTACAGTGTGGTAACATAACCAATTATATGGACAATGTTGGCACCTACTAACATTATGGTAACAAAGCCAATTATATGGACAATGTTGGTATCTAGTTACAGTGAGGTAACATAGACAAGTGTATGGACAATGTTGGTATCTAGTTTCAGTGTGGTAATATAGACAATTATATGGACAATGTTGGTATTTACTTACAGTGTGGTAACAAAGCCAATTATATGGACAATGTTGGTATCTAGTTACAGTGAAGTAACAAAGCCAATTATATGGACAATGTTGGTATCTAGTTACAGTGAAGTAACATAGACAATTGTATGGACAATGTTGGTATCTAACTTTAGTGCGGTAAGATAACGAATTATATGGACAATGTTGGCATCTAATTACAGTGTGGTAACATTGCCAATTATATGGACAATGTTGGTATCTTGTTTCAGTTTGGTAACATAACCAATACTATATACAATGTTGGTATCTAGTTTCAGTATGGTAACATAACCAATTATATGGTCAATGTTGGTATCTTGTTTCAGTATGGTAACATAACCAATTATATGGTCAATGTTGGTATCTTGTTTCAGTGTGGTAACATAACCAATTACATGGTCAATGTTGGTATTTTGTTTCCATGTGGTAACATAGACAATTATATGGTCAATGTTGGCATCTAGTTTCAGTATGGTAACATAACCAATTATATGGTCAATGTTGGTATCTTGTTTCAGTGTGGTAACATAACCAATTATATGGTCAATGTTGGTATTTAGTGACAATATACAAATAGCGGCATATAATTACAGTGTGGTAAAATAAAGGGACATTTGACCTTCTTGTATCAAAATATTTAGATCCTGTCTGTTTGTACAGGTTATTTAAATGTTCTGAACTGCATCTACCTCATTTGTCTTGTTGTTATCTTGAATGATACTTTTACAACATTGAGCAACACTTCACATGGAAACCTCTAAACTTTCGCTTGATTCATGGTTTTATTTTTCGAGTATTTCTAAATGTCGCTTGATGAATACATAACAAGGTCAGCTTACTTTGTATTTAACTGACATTGTTACATATTCATCATGTTCAATTTACTCAGAAAGTGTCGTATGCATATGAAGTGATTATGGTTTCATTTATGTCACGTGTATTTTTAAATGACGCTGGATGAATGCATAACAGGTTCAGCTTACACTATTTTTTTATGTAAAACTGACATTGTTACATATTCATCATACACAATTTACTCAGACGAATGGTAAGTGTAGTATACATATGTAAATGCTTATTGTTTTATCTGTCATGTATTTGTAAATGTCGTTGGATAAAAAAACAGACATAACTCAATTTACACAAACCAATGGAACATGTCAATTGCATATACACAATTTACACAGACCAATGGAACATTTCAATTGCATATGTAAAATACGTAACAAATGTGTTTGTACTCTAAGTAAAACTTTATCACTATGTTCTAATAAGTCAGAACTATATACTGTTTATATAACCTCTCACCCTGTATGACATTTAAGAGTCCACTGCTTTCATACCCATATGGGTGACAAATTCAAATTCAAAAGATTTAATAGTAATTTAAGGCCACCGGCCCAAAATACATTACATACAATATAACATAGCAAGGTTATGTCGTGCTATTAGTTATAAGATGGTATGCATAGCAACTTAATTTACGAAGTGTTCCATAACGGTTGGAATTCATGAGAGTAAAGAAATCATTTACATGTGTTCAATCACGGTACAAATTAAATAAGTAGGATAAGAAGTTTATTGACGCCGCATGGAAGCGCGGCGTCATTATAGGGTAGGTTTTAATTTTGTACCATGGGGTGACGTAATCGAAAAGGGAGCAACCAACATTATTATTTTTAAGAAAATCTCTATTATATGTTTGAAAAAAGCAACCTTTATGAATCAATAAATTGTATTGACTGATCTAAGAAAGAAAAAAATGCCAAATATGTATGTCTTCTACCGTTATTTCAAATCTTTAGACACATTTAATTTGTATTTAAAAACTTTTCCTCAACTTCGTAGGCTACGCTTTTGTTAATAGTTTTACTTACGACCCTGACGCACTCCTAGGCTACGCTTGTTTAATTGTTTGGTTTACGGCCCCGAAATTTGGGGGACGTTTTTACCTATTTATAAAAATATGTTGAATTTCTAAAACTTAAAACGTTCCTCCCCCATACAGTTTGTTCATTCTGTCCAGTGTATTCTTGCTAAATGTTGACTATACATGTTAACTTTTTCTTTTAATTTCATAAAAGTTAAATTTTTATATTTTCTTTAATTTCCTTATACAATCGACTAGTTTTAGAATGGAATTTAAAAAGAGAGTTAACTCTCGAGTACAAAGGCTACAGGACATTTCGACCGTTAGACCCGTGTAGTTAATCCCATTGGTATAACTCTAATAATTCGCTACATCTGCTTAATTTTAAAAAGGATAGTGGTTAAAAGCTCACATAAAATATTTTAATACATGAATATAAAATTACATTTAAACATTTTAAAATAACGTATTTTTTGTTAATATGCTCCCGTCTTTGTTATCATACTTCTGCCAAACTGGAAGGAGCATAGACTTCCCGCTCTACTTCCAAAGCTTGTGTCATACTTAACTTATAACCAGAGGCATTCAACCTTAATATATGTTAATATTTAAGCACATATGTGGGTTTCTGTTTGTGTTTTTTATCTAATTGATCTAGTTAGAACAGATTTTGAACCGTTAATTGTTAAAACATTAAGAAACTTCAGCTTCTTTGACACATTATAGTTGCAGTCAATGTTAAGCAAACTGTAAACCATATGGTTTTAGGACTTAACTTGACATGTTACGACTAATGCTGAATATCACATAGATCGCAGCATATAAAACGTCTATCCCTACGTCAAAACTGACCCTTTCTGCTCTTTTTATCATAGGCTAGGTAGCCATGTGAGCAATGTAGGCACATCTTGGTCTTCTTGTTTAAAATATAGGAACATTTGGCATGCTTCAAAATCTTGCGCGGCGTCTTTGATGCTTTGCATCAAAATTCATCTTGTCTTTTATATAGCATTATCAACATTGTCGCTAAATGGGTTTATAAAGTTCACTAGTTTTAATAATGTGTCTGTTACATAGATGTCAAATTTCGTCTGCATAAGATAAGAGTCAAACATTATGCCTATTTTCTCGCAATTTAATTGATATAGAGGCAAATAAAATAAACTTTCATTCAAAAAGTCGTATACGAGAGGAAATTTTGCAAAAACATTGATATGTCCGCCCTGGTAGTAATATTCATTGTACCACCAAGCACCGTGAACAAATACAAACTCTGTCTGAAGTGCTCGATTTACCTAAAGGAGTTAATCCGCTAAAATGTAGTCACACCCGAAAGTAGGTTGTTATTGTCACATTGTTATTTTAACAATATGTTTTTTTCTCGCATTTTCATTGATATCGTCTTATACGAGTAGTGATGGCGTTTCCACGAATACCAGACAGCACCTCTCGCAAAGTCCTCGGTATGTCCTCCCATGTAGTAATATCCGTTCAAGTTGGACACGTGACATTTGTTGTACCACCAGGCACCGTGAAATACAACGGCACAGTTAGCGGTATAGTTATCGTTGTCTCTGTCCATAGTCGTAAACTGCATGCCGTTGCTTTGTTGCTCGCCGTTTAGACCGTCCCCGGCTGTTCCTGCAATAAAATAAAAAGCTAAATACATTATATGTGTATATAAGCCGTGATATACACGAAAGCCAAACATAATACACCACTGTAAATTAGTGTCAACTCCGATCATTACAGCAGATTGATCTGACTATGCCATGTTTGCTATTTAGTCACTGAAAGTCATATCTAACAACTGTGACAAACACTGTCTATTTCGTGTACAGCAGTGTTGCAGTGTTTGTACCAAAGGTCGCGAATTCGAATCCCGTGATTAGCGGGTTCTGTCTTTGGGATTTTTCCACACAAATGGCGCGATAACCTGTTTTGTATACTGGACGTTAACATCGAGCATGATAAGTATAAGCTTTAAGCTTGTTTCGCAATCGATGTAAAGTAAATAAGTTTAAACTAATTGCAAGATTTCTAAGGTTGTTTTATATGGATATAATTGCTCTTATGATAAACCACACATGGCCACTTGGGGTCTCATTGCATCTGTGTACAATGGAGACTTCAATGAGCCTGTACATTCCCATCATCTGTCAACAAACTAGAAGTGAAGCCCCACTAGTGTTACACCAATGTAACACTAAATACCATTTAGACACCAAATCGCCTTGTCATATTGAAGGTTTTTGTATGACCTCTGTACGACTTGTCTCATCACGATATGCATCGGGAATGTACGCAGATTAACCTAACACAGTGTTAGTGTGTGTATAATACCTTAACAGTTCATAAGCGAAAATTACAAACTGAACAAGTGCCACCTCTCGGCGGATAGTACCCTCATCAATGGAATAAATAGTCACTGTGGGAATATAACTGATATGTTGATGTAAACGGCGTAAATATCCAAGCATAACAATGTCAAAAACATAAAGTGGCATACATGAATGGTCGATATACCTGAATATCCCTCGCATCGAAGTCTGTATCCGTCCTGTTCGCCATTAAGATCAAATACATCATAAACGGCATACCTTTTCTCCCCGGCCCAATCCTCCAAATCACCGTAGCAGGGTGCAGGGTGAGCTATTTTTATCAAACATCGTTCGGCGTCGTCTGTCTGTCTGCCCGCTATGCCCGAGTCCCGGTAGCTCAGTCGGTAACGACGCGGGCTGTCAATCCAGGGGTTGTGAGTTCGAATCCCGGCTCGCCCAACTTTCTTTCCGACGTTTGACAAAAGTCATTGCGACATGCGTCATTCGTCTTCCACCAATGGGCTAAGTATATGTGGAAAGCAGCCAGTTGCTTGGGAAGATTGTTGTGTGGAGTACTGGTGTGAGAAAACCAGGAAACACATGAGTAGGTGAACTGGCCGCCGTGATATGACGGAAATGAGAAATTGTTAAAAACGGCGTTAAACCCAAATCAATCAATCTGTCTGCCCGTTCCCAAAATAAAAAACAATTATCCACCTATTTCAAAGGAATGTTCCTCGAGGATCCTTTTTATACTGGGGATCCGTTTGCTATAACAAAGTAGGTAATAAATAGTTCGAAACTACTTTGGCATTTAATGTTGAAAACTATCAATTGAAGTTCATGAAAATCTCCAAAATGCTGTTTACTTGGTATGTCTACCCAGTAAAAATGAAGCATAAACGATCACGATTTAGATTGTTATGGTACTGGAAAGTGTACTTATTACTATAACATTATCACAGAATTATGATTCTAATATTTCAAGACAACTTTTTAGGTTTTAAACTTTGAATATTATATCTATTTGCTTAAGTTAAGCAACTTTAAAAAAGTGGTGGACAAACTTCCAAATATATGTCCATGTAAATATGCTCGAATCATTAGGGGTCTTACCTAACCAGAATTCGCCGCCCATATCTCCAAATCCTGTTTTATACTCCGTCCAGTTTCGGTAAAAATCAATTGAACCGTCTAGTCTCCTTTGAAATACCTGTATCAATTGACATGCTTAAAACGTTTAGCATGCTCCATCCAGGCTATTCAATTTTGGATTCCTTTTCTAATCCGGTTAATTAACCAAATTGTACAATAGAGAGGTGCCGAATCAAGATTTGACTACACTTTCAGTGTGAAGTAAAAGCGTGAAAATGGATAAATGAACAAAAATTAATAAGTATTAACTAATGATTATTTGATTTCTTATATATATATATATATATATATATATATGAATCTTGGTATCGCCAGTTGCGGCGGTCATGATGGAGTGCTCTTGGACAAGGCACATTTCCTAGCATAGTGCTGGTTTGTGTACACATAGTATTATTGAAATAAAGTTTAAAAACGGCGTAATTTCCAATCAATAAAAAAGGTAGTCATTGAAATATATAAAACATAGATTCGTGCTCGAAACATCAGTAAACTGTCTTCGTGTCGTAGTTGTTAAAGCGCGCGCCTTGGGAGAACAGTGTGCGATTCCCGGTCGGGTTATACCAAATACTTTGAAAATGGCAGTTATGGCTTCCCGTTTTGCGCTAAGGGTCGCGGAGATAGCATAACGACTGATGCATCAATCGCAGGGGATATTTACTACTGACAGTACGGTTATTTACACAGGAAACGCCGTGTTATAATTGGAGTACTATTGAAAACGGCATAAGTAAAGGAAGCCTCTACTTGTTTTTACAAATTTCTATTTCTTTATATTTTAAGCAAGAAACCCTAAATATCGTTGATATTGTTATATTTGATTTTAAACCGGACGCTTTACCAAAAGCCTTTGTAAATCAAGGACCTGACCTAAAGGACGTTTCTGCCCCATATGTAAGAAATGTTGCGTCATCCGAACACATAGTTTGTTTCATTTCCTGATCTTCTTTTCCGATTCCCTTGATTTCTTTATTTTTATGATGTACTTTGATAAACTTTCAATAAAACATAAACAAACGGATGAAGAAGATTAAGAAACTGTCAGAAATGTTGCCGTTATTAATTATATTACTGAAAGCGCAATTATAAAACAATTTAACACTTTTTATAAAAAGGAATCATCACCTAAAGTATTTTGTTTTTACTTTGTACATGAAATTGTGGTTAAAACACTCATAAGCTTATACTAAATCGGCAAGAAGAATAGCCCTGATTTAATTATTTTAGTATTGAGATGTTCTATACATTCTTTAATTATTCTTATATTTTCGCCAATCAGAATCTACCTTTGATACAACTTGCTTTTGACGGGCTTATGATTGATGGCAAAACTTTCTTGATCTTATTTGATTTTGCTTTAGTCGCAATTTTATAAGCTGTAGTTAATTGAATTATTGATCGCCAATTTTAAAGGTCAAATTACGCCAGGTACATCTGTGGCCATGCTGATCTACAGCCAAATAGTCCCTAAAATACCTTTGTTTGCGTAAAAATGATTATAAACCATCACCAGAGTGCATAGAATATATGACATCGAGGATACTAGTATATTTACATGCAAACAAAGAAAGAAATTATTTGGTGTATTGTTACCTTAAACCATTTAAAATGGTTTGCCTAATTAAGGAATTAAAACTATCAGTCCAAGCTTGTGTATAGAAGTTAAAGAACTATGCATAAATGAGTACTTTATTGAATCGATAAAAAAGTATTTTATATCATTCCAATTGTTTGTATTGATACAATGCCCAATTCTTACCCAATTCTTACAGGACTTACATTTTTCATACTAAATGATGTTTCATTACATTCGTATTCTGGATAAAGTGCATTCAAAACTATAATTTTCATCTTCATTTATTGTATTTGCCTATATTTGAAGAAATTTGAACTTATTATTTGAATGGGTTCGATATTTATACAACACATAAATGCTCTTGTTTTAAAACTGCCTTTGTATCGGTTAATGTTTTGTTATTTTATCAATAGTTTCATTATTCGGTTATTGTTCTATGTGTTTCTTTTCCAAGTTTGAAAAGTATCTCTTTATATCAAATGTGATAAGCAATTGCTCTTATGAGAGAAAAAAAAAAGAAAGGTCGCTACTTACCAGCCAGTCTGATCCGTCCTCAGTCAAAACTCACAGTAGATGGTCATATTCAGTCTATTCCTGTACAAACCAGATCTGGCCTTAGCGTTCCGTTGTTTTATATCGCGACAAGTAAGACCAACTGTGATTCAGAAAAGTGGAAGTGCATATTAGAAAATATCATTATTATGTAAATTTTACACGAAAAACTGATATTCGAAATTAATGCAAAAATAGATCTATAATATTGAAACATATTTCCAAATCAATATTTCTTCAAACAAAATGTCCGTATTCTTTAAAGGGAGTAGTCATTGTTTTTAGCAATAATTCGTGTAAAGGGTTATTGAGTAAAATCTCTCTCTCTCCTCTCTCTCTCTCTCTCTTCACTCTCCTCTCTCTCTCTCTCTCTCTCTCTCTCTCCTCTCTCTCTCTCTCTCTCTCTCTCATCTCTCTCTCTCTCTCTCCTCTCTCTCTCTCTCTCCTCTCTCTCTCTCTCTCTCTCTCTCTCTCTCTCTCTCTCTCTCTCTCTCTCTCTCTCTCTCTCTGTCTCTCATCTCTCTCTCTCTCTCTCTCTCTCTTCTCTCGTCCTCTCTCTCTCTCTCATCTCTCTCTCTCCTCTCTCTCTCTCTCTCTCTTCTCTCTCTCTCTCTCTCCTCTCTCTCTATCTCTCTCTCTCTCTCTCTCTCTCTCTCTCTCTCTCTCTCTCTCTCTCTCTCTCTCTCTTCTCTCTCTCTCTCTCTCTCTCTCTCTCTCTCTCTCTCTCTCTCTCTCTCTCTCTCTCTCGCTAATATAATATATAAACAATATTAACCCTTGTATTGTAATTGCGTCAGTGACTTCCAATCCCCAAAGTCTGTACATGTCAGCTGTTCCAAGTGGTCTAAACAGTTGTAAACAACCCTGCCTCCAACTCCAAAGCGATTCCCTCTTATGTCGCGTCCAAAACCAGGATATCCACATTCTATAACAGATGCATTATCTTTTTACGAAATCAGATAATAAACTTTGACGGTTTTCTAATTATTTGATGAATAACTTTAGTAGATAATGTCTATTTGACACGTAATTAAATCGCTGTTTTATTTCAAAACTCCGACGTGTTAAGAGTTATATAAAAACAAACATGTCTTAGTATCGTTATGTAGACGCACTTCAGCAAATAACCGAGTTCAATCGACTATTGAATGTTGAAATTTTGACCCAGCGGAAACTAGTTTAAAAGGGAATATGTAAATGTTCCCCCTGAATTTTGGTCTTTAGTCATTTAAAACTTTAAACACGTTTAAACACGCTAATTTTGAGCAATATCTTCTTTTTCCCACGTCTTTGTCTTTAACATAGTATTATAACTTCATTTAAAGTCATGAACACTTGCCTGATGCAGATGACCTTTGACGCGTCTGCACCAGACAAAGTTAATTAACACTTGACCACATGGAAACAACTCATGACAATATTGGAGGAATGTAGAACGTACTGGTCAATTGTTTTAAATATTCTGATATACGGACACGTATTTTGTATTCTTGGTAGGTCGCTAGAGGTCAAATGAACTTTCTGTGATTAATTGACGAACAGAGCGAGATAAGAATGCGCTGGCTGATCTTGAATTACACTGGTCACACGTGCTTAATGATCTTGGCAGAAAAATTTAATTAGAATACTGCATTCCCTCTTAAATATGAATCCCTGATTTTCTTCATGATTTTTTATTTGCGCGAAGGTGGATAATAACATTACTTTGAAAGTACTTTCTCTCTATCAGCATTAAAACATTTCTTTTTTAAAAAATAATTACCTTTGACAACACATGTGTTCGTTTGTGCATCGCAAGCTGTACCGTAATTGCAAGTAGTGTTTCCACATGGTATCTATATAATAATACAAAAATACTTTTTTGAGCGCTGCTTCGGGGAACAAACACCGTGTAAAATATAAAGAAAACAGGAGAGTTGACTGTGGATCCGTATTAAACTGATTGACAGAAGCCTCTTCCAATAGTCTATGGTTAATTGGCGATCCTTGTAGAACCAGGTAAGACTTGTCTGGATCTACACTGGAATAAAAGCCTCAAAGATGGTTTACAAAGCGCGGCTCATTTAAACAAACAAAAGGTTCGTTTAAAAAAAGGGACAATACATCGGTCGCTGAGTATTGACTAGAGACTTAGGAGTACTTGACCCTACATGATCAAACGTGCTAACCGGTATCGCTCAAGTACATCAAGACAAAATAACCATATCATCTGTTCCATGGTTTATACTATTAAGAGGGCAACCCTATTAAACAGTTTTCTGTGGTATATTTGAAAATCGGACTAACACAGTTATAAGCCCGGCACTATAATAAATATTAAACAAACTTACCATTTTATTGAATCCCTTCACAGTTATAAAGCCCGTCACTATAATAAACACTATACAAACTTACTGTTTCATTGAATCCCATCACGGTTATAAAAGCCCGGCAGGCGGCACTATAATAAACACTATACAAAAATACCATTTCATTGAATCGCGTCACAGTTATAAAGCCCGGCACTATAATAAACACTATACAAACTTACATTTCATTGAATCCCATCACGGTTATAAAAGCCCGGCAGGCCGGCACTATAATAAACACTATACAAAAATACCATTTCATTGAATCCCGTCAGTTATAAAGTCCGGCACTTAAAGACTATACAAACTTACCATTTTATTGAATCCCTTAACAGTTATAAAGCCCGGCACTATAATAAACACTATACAAACTTACCATTTCATTGAACCCCGACACAGTTATAAAGCCCGACACTTAAAGACGACTATACAAACTTACCATTTTATTGAATCCCTTCACAGTTATAAAGCCCGGCACTATAATAAACACTATACAAACTTACCATTTCATTGAATCCCAACACAGTTATAAAGCCCGGCATGCCGACACTAAAATAAACACTATACAAACTTACCATTTCATTGAATCCCAACACAGTTATAAAGCCCGGCATGCCGACACTAAAATAAACACTATACAAACTTACAATTTCATTGAATCTCGACACAGTTATAAAGCCCGGCAGCCCGGCACTATAATAAACACTATACAAACTTACTATTTCATTGAATTCCGACACAGTTATAAAGCCCGGCAGCCCGGCAGCCCGGCACTATAATAAACACTATACAAACTTACCATTTCATTGAATCCCGACACAGTTATAAAGCCCGGCAGGGCGGCACTATAATAAACACTATAGAAACTTACCATTTCATTGAATACCGACACAGTTATAAAGCCCGACAGGCTGGCACTATAATAAACACTATAAAAACTTACCATTTCATTGAATTCCGACACAGTTATAAAGCCCGGCAGCCCGGCAGCCCGGCACTATAATAAACACTATACAAACTTACCATTTCATTGAATCCCGACACAGTTATAAAGCCCGACAGGCCGGCACTATAATAAACACAATAGAAACTTACCATTTCATCGAATCCCGACACAGTTATAAAGCCAGGCACTTTGTCAACTTCTGAGATAGCTGATCGTAAACTGCAGTACTTTTTCAAAACCTGGTACTCTACAGCTTTACATGCCGATCTCGTACTGCACTTCTTAATACACTGTTTTAACGATAAATTGATATAAGAATTTAAAGTTAGTTCTCGTTCTATTTTGCTGTTTGTAGTAAACCGTGTATTTCGGCGAATTGTGACATCCGGGACATATAAATTGCTCTGGAAATGAGTGTCAGCTGCATGAACCAGATACGTGAACAACACGAGAAAAACAATGAAATAAACAACTACTGGTTCCATCCTGTTACGAACGCGTTTTGAGACTGAAATGCGCTTTTCAGTTTAACAGTTAGTTACTGGCAGTTAGTTACCGAACTAAACAAACCTCCGATCGATGAACTAACCCGTTCCCTGATGCAGACGGAAATTTTGACGCCTCAGCAATATTTAGATTTTGAAAACTTAATGGAATAAAAGAACAAAGCTCTTTTTTTACCGGGATGTTTTACTCTGTATCGAAATGTCCATATGTAAAATGTTGTTATCAAATGTTTCAACTGAGAAAATATCAAACTGGCTGAACTAAGTCGAAATTGCATCGTGTTACGACTTGATGTTTGGTAGTTATTCTATTGAGGAGTGTTCGATTAAGATTCAATTTTTTAGCGAAAACTTGAATCATTATAATTATAGTATATTTGATTATCTGCTGTATCTATAAGAAATATATCTGTAATTCTGTAACACGCAAACGTGGGAGAATTCGACAGGAATATGTGTATGCGCAGTCTCATCTAAATCCATTTTGTCTGCCAGGGCTGTGGACAATTTGGGTTGAAGCGTATCATTTGAATACGTCATGCTACAGACGGGCGGTAGGATAAAGCATTCATTAATTGTACATAACAGCTGCCAGATCAAATGACATTTACCGTATTTCGATAGATAGGATATTATTGATATTTGAGCCGCGTCTGTTGAGCTATGACCTTGTTAGCATGCAGTGAAGACTCAATCCAATCTGTGCATATATCCATCGCCTCACAAGATCTTTCACAGTCAGTCTACATTAAACTTTGTTAGCAAATGACTTCTTTAAGTTTGTACATGGACACATTACCATATGAGCCATTCCAGGAGAAAAACAAACATTACGGACTCTGCGTAATGTATCGATCCAGATCCGGGTCGACAAATTCCGTCTCAGGGGCATAAAACTAAAGATCAATTTTTCCTGAAACAGGAAAACCACGGGAGGCGAAAAGTGTCTGTCCGGGTTTGCTTGCGCGGCATGCTTATGCTGATCCGGGCCGATGTCCACAATGTAAGTTTTCGCGTGGAACGGCTCTAAATGTTTATTCTGACAAAAAGATGCAAGTATAGACCTGAAAAAAGGCCAGAAATATAGTCCTAACAAAATGCTACAAGTATAGTCCTGACAAATATGCCACAAATATAGTCCTGACAAAATGTTACAATTATAGCCCTCCAAAGACCTAAAATAACCGAGACATGAACTTTTATTTTAGGTCTCTGTAACTGCATACAAAATGTTATTTTAGGTCTCTGGTAAATATAAGGAACAAAACGCTTCGATAACGTTTTACCAGGAATGTAGCTTGGCTAAAAGATCAAGTGTAGGTCGAGTTTAAGGTAGTTCAGGGGCACCATCCACCAGTATTTCTGTCAGTTAGATTTTCGGGAGGTTTTTTAAGGTATATTTCGTGCGGATAAACGTGTTCACAAGAACCTCAGCATACTTAATTGTATAGGGCATTTATATTTTTATCAGTATTTCGGAAAACTTTGTAGGTCTCGGCCTTCATAGCATATAGGGAACTACGCTCAAGTATAAAGCTGCGTTTTAAATGCTGATAAAAATAAGAAAGAACATAAAAACTTTAAAAAGAAATACTATAAAAACTTTAAAAATAAATACCATAAATACATAGAAGGAAACGAGCAGCACCCACCCCCATGGTGGACGTGTTTTTCAACAGATCGGACTGATTGGAAATATTCTTGGTAGAGAGTCACATGATGTACGTTTTTGCCAAACCATTTTAAAATGTGCTAATACTTTTGGACATAAAGAATTAATTTATATCCGTTGGCATGGAAACCACTTTCTAATGAAATTCAACCATTTTAATTATTTGTTTAAGAGACCCACCTAAGGAATTTTCCTGCGAGATCACTTCGAAACTGGTCCATTGTTTAAGGATGAAGATGCGTGTAGAACAATGTGAACGGACGTCGATTTCAATTACAATAGCTCATCCAGTACTCCGTAATATGATTTATCTAAAATGCCTACTAGCCGGGACAGTAACCATAACCATGCTATGACGGCCAAGTTTCAGCAGCGTATACTATCAAATTTTCAGTTGACCAATGGACAAAGATGGTCAACGATCTCTTATATTCCAGGGGACGGTTTTATCATAAACATCGATCGAATCTTAACTACAAATAGACTTTAGTTTGGAAAATACGATCGGTATTAAGACCATTATACGGAATACTACGGAATACCATTAGGGCCATCGCCCTATGTGAATGTGTTGATCCGAAACGCGATACTCGATAGTATGTTGATGAAAACGCGAAATCACGAAGATTGTGAAAAAGCGACGGTACGATGGCGAAAACACGATAGTATATCGCATTATCATCATCGTACTGTCGTATTATCGCGTTTCGTTATCGTACTGTCGCGTTTTCGTTATCTTGGTTTCGTGATTTCGCATTTTCATCATCGTACTATCGAGTATCGCGTTTCAGATCAACACATTCACAGGCGATGGCCCTAACGGTATTTTACGGAATACCATTAGGGCCAATACCATTAGGGCCACCACAGGCCATCGGCTGTGAATGTGTTGATCTGAATCGCGATACTCGATAGTACGATGATAACGCAACAGTACGATGATGATAACGCGACAGTACGATGATGATAACGCGACAGTACGATATTGATAACGCGAAAGTAAGATGATGATAACGTGAAAGTACAATGATGATAACGCGACAGTGCGATACTACGATAACGAAAACGCGATAATACGATATTACGATGGTGAAAACGCGACAGTACGATGGTGAAAACACGATAGTTTATCGCATTATCATCATCGTACTGTCGTATTATCGCGTTTTCGTTATCTTACTGTCGCGTTACCATCATCGTACTGTCGTGTTTTCGTTATCGCAGTTTCGTGATTTCGCGTTTTCATCATCGTACTATCGAGTATCACGTTTCAGATCAACACATTCACAGGCGATGGCCTGTGATGGCCCTAATGGTAATCCGTACCATTCTATTTCGACCGTCGTAACTTATAATTTACAGCTTAGATTTTACACAGTCGCCAGTTTTGAGCAAACAGACGTAGCTGCGAATCATGCCAGCTGTTTATAAATGGAACAAGACGATCCGATAAGGCGATTAGCTCCTTTTGTAAACATGACTACAAAGATCTAGGCAAACCGAATGGGAATGTTAAGAAATTGAGTGGCTTGTAGATGAGTGTTAATGTCGGTCATCTGTAGAATGTAAGTATTATTAGATGGGTTGGCAGAAAAGAGGATCTGATCGCTGCTATGACAGTAAAACAGGTGTTGGGAATTTCTTAGGAAACAAGACTGGGAAAATTGTTGGATATATGATGTCATATCCAAATATTGTAGAAAGTGACATATCTTATGCGTCCAAATCAGGAACCACCAAGTCATATTTGTTCCAAAAATTGGTATTGTAGTTCAAAAGCTTTAGAGCCTTATTTTGAATGCTGTTGAGTACAAGTAGTAGAGTCACAGACCATTAAGGTGGGAGTTACAATAATGTATGATAATTCAAAAACTATGGCCAACAAAGCCGCAGTTTCCCATCCTATTATACAATGATCAGATTTAAATCATACTAAAACATATTTGAAATAAGTCAATAACTTTGGAGACACATAAGGTATTTCACAATACAGTGTAAGAAGAAATCCTGACCATGATTATAACGCGCTGCATTTCGAAACGTTATCCCGAAATTCAAATGATCGCCACAAACACATTTAATTGGATCATTCCTAGTCTTTGTTTTCACCGTGGACATTGTCATGGATTTCATATAAATGGTGCTGATATCGTCTACAACTGCGTATTGGCATTTTGCAATGTCGCAACAAATTACCACTAAATATTTAGGAATGGGGACAACAAAAATGATAGTCTTATTCCCGATCAATTTTATAGCTGTTCACATCAATGTGCATTTAATGATTTGAATCTGTAAATAGTGTGATTGTTATAGTACGTGTATATGACGGTTTGCTTGATCAAAGGCACAACCACAATTCTGCTCAATTGGGGTAATAAATGAAGATATTCGCCTCAAATGTAAATTAGAGTAGATTGCGCAAGACGGAAGTTGTACTTGGGATTTTTCCAGCAAGAATACTTGAAAGAATGGAAGCTATTATTCTCAGTCTGGATATCTCTTTTCACATTTATTAACGTCTCCAACGTGTGTTTTTACGATGTTTTCATGTAATCTACAGGATACCATCTAAATAGAGCATGTGGATATTACTCAAATGTCAAGACTTTTCTTGATATATTTCAAGAGCCGGCATATTTTCCAAACACATACAGTTGGGTTTGCATGATTTAGTTAGTACATGGGGATGTGATTCAGTCTACTGAGTGTTTACCACTCTATTCACAGACGGAATGAAATTACCATTTCCCCCATAATATCGTGGAAATGTATCTAAATCAGTCGGCCGCAAGTCATATGACATAAAACACATTTCTTCCCTTATTTACAGTTTGTTTTTACATTAATGGAATGCAAGATAAATATATTTGGTTTCAGTATTTTAGGTAGCTTCGGCTGTTTCTAATTAGTACATTGGAGTTATAGGGGGTTTGACTATTTCAGTCGTAAACCTTTTGTGTATATGTTTATGACCAGCATTGTTACCCGGGCCCTTCGGAGCTAGTAGGTGTGTTTAATTGTACATGCGTATATTTAAAAAGTTTTTATGAACAGTTTACCTATAAGAAGAATATGTGAATTGTTTGCGTATTAAACTAAAATAAAATTTATTCGGCAGAACAGTAAGTTCTTATATACTTTGATGATGCAACATAACTTTTGAATTAAACGCACATGAGATGGATAAGGAACATATCACCCGTTCTTACATGTGTAGCTAGTAAAACGCAACTTGTGTGTAAACAAGATTTCTTTCAATTTGGCTTTGTGACCGCCTATATATCATCCAAGACAATTATTCTGACAAAGTGTCAACATGCTGAAAGATAAAAATGCGGCCTCCAGAGTGTTAACAAGATTTTCCTTCAATTTGACATTGTGACTTCGTTTTTGATCTCACATGACCCAGTTTCGAACTTTGTCTAGATTTGATCGAGATGTATGTTCTGATAAACTGTCATGAAGAGTGGGTGTAAAAGGTTGCCTGTAGCGTATTAACAAGGTAAGTGTTAACGACGCACGACGGACAAAATGTGATCACAATTGCTGACAGTGAGCACTTATTGCACAGTTTAGCTAAAACCTATTGAACATGTGATTACAAAAAAGATATTCTATGGAAGTTTAAACATTCTTCTATTGTTGTCTTGTCTATTTATATCAGCACATATCTATATTTTATAGGACAGCCCTTTTGTCATCGGTTTATGTGGTTCTGCACGTTCCATATAGCCACTCCACGCGTTAAGTGTTTTTTGAAAGAATTGCCATTATTGATTTGAAATGAATTCAAAAACCTGCTTTAAACCACTACCAAACAAAAGGGCATTGTTGCAATCACCAGAGTTTATATGGCTCTATATGAGCCGTTCCACGAGAAAACCAACTTTATGGATTATGCGTAATGTATCTAACCAGATCAGCCTAAGCAGTCCGTGCAGGCTAATCCGGGCCGACACATTCCGTCTCAGGGGGATAAAGGTATAGAGTAATGAATCCTGAAATAGAAGATCCACAGGAGTCGTAAAGTGTCTGTCCGGATTAACCTGCGCGGCATGCTTAGAATGATCCAGGTCGATACTTTACGCAGTGTCCACAATGTTGGTTTACTCGTGGTACCGCTCATATTGTAAAGTGTCAATGGACAACACTTAATGAGACTTTTTGAGTGTCCAGAAAATTCGTAGGTTTGGCCTAGTGACCTGATTTTTGCCTCGATATGATCCAAATTTAGATAACATTGCAGCCTCTGCAGCCTAGATTTGTGTTAATTTATATAATCAAAACAAGCAATCTGTTTAAGTAGCATCAGTCTTGAGTCAAAGACGCGGTCCATCGTGTGTCCATGTTATTGTTTTTGGCCTGGGCTTTAGCCCCAAGTCATAGTAGTAAAACCATTGTTTTCGGAGTTGGCGGCCTGTGATAGATGTGTATACATGTTCTGAATACACGAGGGGCAGAAATGTCGTCGTCTGCACTGAAATCCGCTCTAGACGAGATTGGTCTGTTCATTCGGCATGATTTGCAGTCTGATCAAAATCTAAAATCTAAAGTCTGAATATTACTAGTCCAATAATATATGACCTCTCACAAGCTCGAATGCTTATGTTATAGGAGTAGATTATTACATGTACTTACATACGCTTATTAGAAGCTTCAGTCAACTTGTGACGATTATGATAAGCAGAGCAAATATGCAGGCTGATTTGAACCTACACTGTTCAGAAAAAACAAAGTTATGCATTTTCCCAAAGACAAAATCAAATATATCATGTAAATCACTTTTCAAGTTATTTCTCTTATTTCCAGAAGCTGCTGAGGTATTTAAAGTTGTTTTTATGAGGAAACATTACCATAAAGTGGTAACCTAACCGCATTTTTAAATCTTTTCCGTAATACAACAAGTATGCATCAGATGACGTTAAGGCAAAACTATAGAAAATCTTAATAAATGAAAGTATAATTATTGAAGAGGGGTTGGTTGAACGCATTGTGACAAATGGAGAAATTTCTCAAGATGAGCAATTTATCCTTTGACCATAATGATTTCAAGAGTTGTCTGCTTCAGTAATTAGAGATCGTCTGCATAGACGACATTCTGCATCTCGTCTTTTTAGAAAATGTGTACACTTTTCATAAAGATTGTTCCACAAGGCCTTTTTAAAATGGATTAGACGGTGTTAATGTTCAAACCTATCTGTCATGCTCGGTAATTTCCGGAAATAATTCCGGAGAATGCCGTAGAATGCCGGAAAGTATGATCATCCCCAATGTAAATGCACTGCGTATAAAGTTTAAACCACCGCATATAATCAAAGTACCACCCCACGTATTGAAGAATAGACTGCATATAATGTTGTTTGTATTGCATATGACGTTGTTTGCACACTATATAATGGTTATTCTACTGTATCTTCATACTTATGCACTTCATATTATTAAATAACCACTATTTATTATACAAAATGCACTGCATATCATGCAAAATGTACCACGTCAAATGAAATATGTACCTCGTATACATGAAAATGTACTGCGTATAATACAATACAACATAGTAAGACACTAAAGGCGTTTCATACAACAACGCATTTTAGGGTGAGACTGCGCGAGAAAAATAGTTCATAATGGATTCAACAAAGCTGCATTTAAAAGGTTAAGATCTCCCAAAAAAGGATCATTATAATGTTGTTGGAGGTTGCATTTTGAATCTTTGTCAGAATAATTGTATTGATGAGTTTTGCATTGTTCAAACACTTTCTCCCAGTCTAGAACATGGTTTAGATAATTATTTCTACTTGATGGAAGTTGATTTAACATTGACATATTTCTCAATATAATAACGCAGAAACTTCATCATATTGTGCCTAAACCTGTTGTCAAATATGTTGCTAAAGGTCCTGACACAGAAATGTTGTGGTGGATTTAGCAAGCATGTGTTTCAAGAAGGGAGATAATCTGTTTGTGAACCCCGGACAAACGGTGCATAACTACAGTCGTCTAACGTTAGTGCAAAGGCTAATCTAATCTAGAAAAACGGCACGTGTTTCTGATTTGAACCACGCAGGCTAATCCGGGCCGACACATTCTGTCTCAGGGGGATAGAGGTATAGAGAAGAGATTCATGAAACAGAAAATACACAGGAGTCGAAAAGTATAATGCCGGTTAAGCCTGCGCGGCACTTAGGCTGATCCCGGTCGATACTTTACGCAGAGTCCACAATATTGGTTTTCTCGTGGAACGGCTCAATTAATTCTTGTATATGTGAGTTTTGTGTACAGGTAAAGACGTTAATGTAAAGGTTGCCTTAATAGTGCATAACGTGCGACCACGTTCTATTACTGCTCCTCTTCAAATTGGCCTTGGTGTTCAATTGCATCGACAATGCAATATGATTCCAGGTATTTAATCAATCTACTTTCTAAGCATAGAGTATGTGCTTCTTTCAAATAAATCTGTAAGTATGAACTTAATGCTTCAGGATAGCAAAATACTTAAATCGGTGGTGTTTATGACGGTTCGTGCTAGTCTGGTTCCCGACTTCCTATGATAGTAAGTCTGGCACAACCGAATGAATGGCGGCCTGCTATGATATACACCTCCGATGTACACTTTGAATGTAATTATCTTAATAAGATGACCATCTGGATTAAATCGTGTTATACCTTTAGTCATTAATATAATAGATTTATAATAAATATTTACGGGTGATGATTGCTCTTTGTAAGAAGATGTGACGTTGGTTTTTGAAAAACTAGAAAACGAGTGGTGTTCGGACAGTTGAATTATTTCGGATACTTTATAAAACAAAGTTTGTTAGCATTACATTATAATGTCCTGTGTGGTTTACTTTGACATTTCATCTTTGTGATGAATTATTAATATGTTGTGACACCAGACCACAGTTATGTAAAGGAACCTCCGAAAAGTCCGGAGAAAAAGCTTCTTTTGTCACTATGTTTTAAAAAAAGCCGTCTGCTGCAGAGGCACCAAAAGGCGTCTTTGTAAGGGAAAGGGTTAATAAACACAAACAAGAAATCTACAGCAGACTAATTTGGAAAAAAATCTGGACAACATTAATTTTGAAAATATTATTACTGGTATCATTGAAAGAGTTTCAAATTTTGAAATTAAGTAACCGTCTTATTATTATTATGATAGTATTTTTCAATCAGTTTATTTTATAACAATTTCACTGCTTTTGATGTTGGATCTCATGTGTGTTTTAAAAAATACTCAACAATGCTATGCCTGGTCTAATTGTTTAATGACATAAAGATGATGATGGTGTCATATTATTTTCAATAAACATCATCTTGATATTTAAATTGAATTTAAGCATGAGAATAGATTTTTTTTTTTTTCAGTGCAAGATTGAATGTGTTCAATCATGATCGAAGACACTTAGGCTATTTTTTCATTACTAGCCACTTGAAGGTGAACATATAGTCTAGGTTTCTGAGATCACAGGGTGAAATTAAATTCAATCTTACACCAAAATCAACACAGTTTCTGTTTAAATAAGCTTAAAATACTAAATAAGCAAATATTCTCTTTAACCCTTCCCCTTCTACAATTTGTTTTGTTTAATTACTGAAGAAAGCTAAAACATTGTGGCAAAATGAGAAATAACTCATAATGAACAGTTTCATCTTTTGTTACAATGTTTTCAAAAGTTGTCAGGGAGCGTCTAAATGAGGAAAAGGTTTAAATGCCAAATTATTGAAATCCCATTCAATTCCAAAGTGTTGTGTGCACAGCAGTCATGTGGTGTTTTAACGGTTTCAAAACCAAGGTAACTATTTATTGTTCTCCGCCGACATGTAACATTATTAGGACAATATTCCTTCATATCTTTTTTCATACTAGGAAGCCCAACGTCAGCTTTGTTGTAGTATAAAATGGCATCAGCTTCACCACTTGATCTGCCGGTCCTCCCTACCTCTTGGATTGATTGATTGGGGTTTAACGCCGTTTTCAACATTTTTTGAGTCATATCACGGTGACCAGTTCCCCTACTCATGCGTTTCCTGGTTTTCCCACACCAGTACACCACACAACATACTTTCCAAGCAACTGGCTACTTTTCCACATAGACTGTTAAACAGCCCATTGTTGAAAGACGAATGACGCAGGTCACAGTGACTTTTGTCAAACGTCGGAAAGAATATTGGCTGAGCTGGGATTCGAAATCACAACCCCTGGATTGACAGCCCGCGTCGCTTCCGACTGAGCTACCGGGGCTCGGTCCCTACCTCTTGGACATATGCTGTGAACGAATAGAAACAACTTAAATAACGTTCTGCATGGACATAACTAAATGTGCAATCTGCTCAGTATCTGAACTTTTGGCTTAAAAAATTATCATATTCTTTCTGTTCACAAAGTGAACAATGTAGATCATGAGCATACTATGTATGTCATACACAAGTGTGTATAGGCTCATCTGGCTCTGAATTACTGCAACTAGTCCGTTCATCCGAATAAGGATCTTTATTGTTCAATTGAATATATATATATATATATATATATATATATATTAGCAACCAATACAGATCATGATCAGAATACACATATGTGATCTGGATCTAAACTTGTTTCACATGTCCTATAAAACATGCTATAACTCTAGTTTAGTACACAGTCAGAAATTGTTAATAAATATTATCAGGATATATGTAAATGCTTAAACCATTAACTCCATGCTTCCTCACTTTCTATTTGTATTCAGTTTAGGCAGATTGAAATTCCATAATCTATTCATTAACTTTTAAAAATATATGATGTTTCTGAGTGCCACACATTTTATTGTACATGTTTTATACATGATATGAGCCTGTGCATGAGAACATGTACAAGTTGGCTTTTGAGAACAGTATTAAAGATTTAGATTAGACTGTGCATCTACACAGTCTGATCAAGATGTACACTGTTCACATATAACTTACAATAGCTTGTTAGCATATTTATTCTGGTAGTGTCATTAGTCGCCGGGCAGAAGCCCGCGACTTCTATTTTTAATAGGTTTTCGAACATGACATGGGAGGGGGATTATTATTAGAAAGAAACACATTTAGATGTCTTGAACATATTACAATTGTGTTTGTTTAAAACACTAAGTAATGACACATCTAAAATGAAATAAATATTCCGATGTTTTAGGTATTTTCAGTTTCTTTATTTTGACTCGCATTTATGTTTCTTTGTTTTATTTACGAAGACAAAACAGTCCCTATTAGCTAGACTGGTATACTTTATTTTACACTATATACTACATGTAATCAGAAGGCGATAACTACAAACCTTTACATCGCACAGTCTAATTTGTTTACATACGCGCACCTGCAGACTATTTGTTATGTGTAAATATCGAGATGAAAATGACGTTGAATATTCTCCTTTTAATGGCAATTTTAACTTACTGAATGTTATTTTCATGTTCAAAGAGATGTCTTGATTTGTGAGGAATTCATTTTATAATGTTTATCCATGTGTATCTAAAATATGAACTGTTTCTAAGCTAAAACTGTTGATCGCTTGACTCGCGAATACCAACTGCGTAGATCAATCTCCTTTGCAGAGAGCCGTTCTTTACACTCACTTACAAATAGTAAATTATAGGTGATTTAAAATGTTTATTTGATTCGAAACAAATGAAGAAAAGAACAAACCGAGATAAAACTGGTTTTAATAGAAAAATGACTTTGAACGAACACTCTCTGCTTATAAAGAGAGTTTCAAGAACGACACCTCTGCGAAGAAGAATGTAGGTCACGAATCGGGTCTTTCGTACAAAATTATTTCGTCCTTGACAATTGTAAATGTGTCATTAAATTCCCTAAAGGCATATTGCTTCCGATCTGCATATTGGTATGCATCATTGACACAAGGGCGCTCATCATAATATAATTTTAAAACATGAGTAGTTTGTTATTTTCATTATAAAAAAGGAAGGAAGGAATTACAATAAATTAACATGTTGTAGGGCTCAGTTTATGTTCGAAATTAAGTTTAAATTATACAACAATTTCAATGAGATTTAACTGTTTAGCTGATATTATATTTCGAAGGTGGTCTTATTTGTAAATATTGGATTACGTTTCATCATTTGTTAAGGTATGATATAATTAGGATGCCAAGCTAATATCATTTTGAGAAAAAGAGAAAACTCATGTCTTCAGCGATTTAACCCTTATCTCATTGTTTTAAAAGTAAATTGCTGCAAAGGTGTCCAATGTTGACTTTAATAGGGGAAACATAAACTGACGTGCTTTTGCATGCAAATCTTAAATTGTCTGTTTTGTGGTTTTATTGATAAATGATAGAATTCAAATATTCTGACAAACATCTTGAAAAGTGTATGTGGAATTCACAAATCTTATAATTGTTCCTTAATGAAAGCACTATATACATACTAAGACTAATGATTGTCAAGATTACTCATTTTCATTACTGTGTATGATCAATAATTAGTTGGCTGTGTGTATGGTCAACCTACTTTGGAATGGAGATTGATCATAAACAATGAAAGGCTTCAATTATCATTCACTTCGTTGACAAAACAATGCAAGTTATGATACATTTTCACTTGACCCCGACCCTGATGTTCCAATATGCCCCTAAGTTGATAACTGTTTATTCAACTACTATAATGTTAGTGTTATGCATAACTGCAGTATGCATTTCCGGCGACATTGATGCGTTGCATCAACTTTATCTTGTTTGTTATATAGAACAGTCACACAAGTATGGCTGTACCGCTAATCAGGTCTCGATGCAATTCTACATTTACTAAATGCTGTTGAGCATATGTTAGGTGTCAATGCCATTAGCAGAGCAATACGAGGTAATAGCCTGGTATGTACTATTCGCCATGCATTGATTTATAATATTTACAATCTAGAGCGGTCAAACCCGATGTAGAAACGGACGTTAATGCTAATATTTCATCATAGTGCAGATTCTAACCAGATGTCCGATATTGCCCGGACAGAACATCGTACCGAGCTGTCGACCTATTATGTGGGTGATATTAAAATATCCCACCTGAGGGTATACATGTATAGGAGTCACTGTATCGGTATAAACGGTCGTTCGTTTCGGTTAATTTATCCGCGCTGTTTAATACTGGGTGGAAGTCAATTATATTAAATAGGAAGCTTCTATACCAGCAGGAGGTGTACAGTGGCGTTCCAGTCGTATGCTGTTTTGACAGAGTTATCCCCACTCCACCATTGATTATTATACATAGTGTTTGTTATATACCAACATTTGTGTCTGCGCTATTTCTGAAATTTCTGGATGGAATTTCGATGACTAATATATAGGAAGCTTCTATACCAAGTTATGTCCCTTTGATTATTATACATAGTATTTTATACCATCATTCGTGTCCGCGTTGATTTTCAGAAATCTCAGATATGAGAAATTCAGTTAAATGTTATAGGAGCCTTCTATACCAAGGGGAGATGTGCACTTCCTGGTGGCAATCCAGTTGGATGTATTTTCACAAGAGTATTGCCCTTTTAATTGCGACCAGCCTACCTAGCGTGATTCCTAGCCATCTGGCACTAGTTCTTCACACAACGTTTTTATCAGACAACTGGCCATCTTCCTACATCGACTATTTGGTCCATTGGCCTATGTGCCTTAAGGCAATGTGATCATCTTATGCAATAAAACAAATGTTTGATGTTGGAAATTTTGCAACATAATTATTTCTCCCTTTACATATTTAAAGAGAGTTTAATAATGTTGTAAAACAAATACGGTAGACTTGCTTAATGAATGGTTTGAATTGATAAACTCAAAATAATTTGATCCTAGGGTATCGAACATCTAAAAAAAAACATCTTTGCCTGAATGGTATCTTCAAACACTGTATAGTTAACTTGTATGTTTATAATCATATCACTATTTCAATATTTAAGAATGATTTCAACGAAATGGTTTCTGTAATTTAACTCATTCCAATTGTGTCATCCTTTTTGTATTATTTGTGCACATTAATGTTTATGGGCCAGAGACCTAAATACTTGAATAAAGAAATTGAATTGGGGAGGGACAAATGACCCCTTGATTGATACCCACGCGACGTTGGCTTAGTCAATCTTTCTTTCCATTGATTGACAACTAATTGTAAAGAGCGGCATTTACCTTCCATCAGTAGACATAGCAGTCTATGTGCACAATATGTTCCAATGTAAAGGCGTTAAAAAGTCATTTGTATCTGGGTGAAACAGGAACCCATTGACTGGTCTCAACAGAAGTGTTTTTGAAGAACCGTAAGTGTTGCCACTGAAAATCAGGTAGTGAAAGCGTCACGGAGAAGTGATCCCTGTTTCTCTCACCTGCCAGTGCAGGGAACTTAAAGGACATGGACACCCTTTCCCGCATAGAGCAAATTTGCAGCAGACGACTTTAAAATTGTCTATAATTGTACGAATAAATACTAAGAAAAAATGAAGACATTGGTGCAAAAGCAGAAATTGCTCGATTTGAGCAATTTCTCCTTTTGCCACGATGTTTTCATAAGCACGTCTGCTACAGATGCGTTAAAATTCGTCTATAGGTGGGAAAGGGATAATTGTTTATATATGATTAAAACACAACAAAAAAGAGATTTATTTTGCAGTGACATATTTATTATAAACTATATGCCAAGTTTTACTCATGCTGGTGCCAAGATTAGTGTTGTACACTACTGGTTTAATACAAGTTGATTCATGCAAAACAAGTGATCACCTAACCATTTTAGTATGTGACACAAATGTGCCACAAATATATTTTTGAAACATTCATACCGTGTATGGATGATTCATTTCTCTCCTTCATAAAACTACTGATGGAAAATGTGTTGAAAACATTACCAGTGTTACTCTTTCCCACATGCAGACCAGTTTTGAAAATATAAGTGCAAAAGGTTAAATACTGAACTACTCCTTTTGCAACATAATTTAAACTATTCAATACTTTTGTTTATGAAAAAAAAAAACATTTTATGTGGCAGCATTATTTAGCCAATTAAAATTACTTCTCATATAGATCTACCTGTTTTTAATATTTGATTAACTAATAGCATTAAAAACATGACATCATTATCAACTACCATAACAACAGTAAGGACAGTTGAAACGCAAGTTAAGTGATCACAACTTTGCAATATATTTAATTAGTTTAAACTCTTACTATCCCCCTACCCCTATGTTGTTGTTGTACTGGTAAAGATCATATCACCGAGATTACTATCCAGTACTAACAACAGCACATGAAACAATCCCTATATCTAAAGCTCCGTTACCGTATCAAAAGCAGACCTTGGCACCACTAGAGTATAGACAAAAAACCTTAACAAATAACCTATTGACTTATCTATTAAAAATATACTGGGGTCATTGCACTAACATGTTTGAAAAACAAGAAACCGCTGAAGACGGTAAGGCCGGATTGTCGGCAATTTGACCTTGAAAATCGACAAACTAAGGTCAAGGTCAAAGTAACAATAGAAATCAATAAACTTGTTACTGGTTACCTTCAGGCAAAGTTTCAAGTTTGCAACCCTTTCTTGTGCTGAGATTTTGCTTAACCAGAAACTTTAACCATTTTGCCTAACCTAAAACTTTAACCAAAATGTTGACGGACAGACAGACAGACAGACAGACGGACAGACGGACATCGCCAATCTATAGACCGGAATTGCTTAAGCAATCCGGCCAAAAAGGAAAGAAAAATGATCTCTATTTACAATCTATATAAAATATGTACAGTTCTTTGTTATTTATATGATTTTTTATGAGAAATATATCCAACCAATTCTATATTTATACTATATACATTAAAACTAATTGACTGATCAATGAGAATGCCAAATTTACATAGATTGATAAGGAGTTTTTTTTTAACACTTTTATGATGATTTTTGATGCCGCTGTTACATACTTTTGAAAACTTTGGGTCAGAGAAGCCACTGTTCAAAAGTTGCAATTTCTAATTTTCCCACAATGTTTCTAACTTGTCTAAAAGTCATACGAAATCTTTTCTAGATGTAGTTAACCCTTTCCCTCATATAGACAATTTCTGACGCCTCTGCAGCAGACGACTTTTTGAAAACATAGTGACAAAAGAAGAAATTGCTCAAAACCAGCAATTTCTCCTTTTGCCACAATGTGTTCCACTTTTTATCATAGGTTATCCATTCAATTATAGAGCTTTTCTATTTTTTGACAAAATATGTTCAAAGTCGTCTGCTGCAGAATTTGCGTATAAGGGAAATGGTTAAGCAGACAATTTTTCCAAAGAGAAAGGACTTGGCAAGTCGTCTTTCTAAATGACTGTCCTTTCAATTAAATTAAAATTGGTTCATCCTGTCCCACATACAGACGATATTTGACCCCTCGGCAACAGGTGACTTTTGAAAACATTGTTGCATATACATATATATTGCCGCAATGTTTTTAATTCTACAATAATTGCTTTCATTTAACCCTTTCCCTCATACGACAATTCTGCAGCAGACGACTTTGAACATATTTTGTCAAAAAATATCTCTATAATTGAATGGATAACCTGTGACTAAAAGTGGAAAACATTGTAACAAAAGGAGAAATTGCTCGTTTTAAGCAATTTCTTCTTTTGTCACTATGTTTTCAAAAAGCTGTCTGCTGCATAGGAGTCAGAAAGCGTCTATATGAAGGAAAGGGTTAAAGAGACTTTGCCTATTCTTGCCAAGGCATTTTTAAATTCATCTGCTGCAGTCATGTTCTATGTGGGAAAGGGTTAAGTTTATTTTCAACATAAAAATGATTCACAACCTGTCTCTAAATTCCTAATGAATTGTCCAAATATTTAACAGTTCAACAACATGAAATAAACATGAGCTATTCTGATTTACAAACCTGATTTTAATATTACAATAGTTCAAGTACTCTATTTTCCTAACACATAGGTTTAAGTATAAAAATGACAAATTGCCTGATATTATGTTTTTAGAATCTTCAAAATTGTAAGCATCTTATGAGCAATTTCTCCTTTGCCACAATGTTTTCGATTCTACTAAATAACTATACTGTTATTTAATGATAATTTCCACATCTTTGACTGGATGTTTTCAATGTGTCTGCTGCAGATGGTACGCGAGAAAGGGTAATCAAATTACAATCTAATTTTGAGACAGAGGAAAACAATGTGGGGAGAAATTGTCCAACTCCTCCATTTGCCACACTATTTTGTTACTTTTCTGCCATGGTATCTAAAGACAACAAATGTTCTGACATTTCATCTAGATTTACATTTTTTTTCTCTTGATGTTTTAATTTAAACATTATTTAGTTTACATTGATTGCGAAGCATGCTTTCAGCTTATATTAATCACTCTTGACATCTGCTTCCTGGAGACTTAACCAGTGCTCCCGCTGTTTGTGTGAATGTATTGAAAAGTCTTCCAGTAGACTGTAATAGATCATTAACCATTTCACTTATACAGACAGTTGATGCATTTAAAGCAGACAACTTTTGAAAGCATGATGGGGAAACGGAGAAAATGTTTTACCCTGTCCCACATTCAGACACTTTTAAATGCCTCTGTAGCAGAGGAATTTTGAAAACATTGTGGCAAAAGGAGAAATTGCCTATGATGTGCATTTTCACCTTTTGCCACAATGTTTCTAAATGTATTCAATTATTCTATTATTTAGTTTCCATATTTTTGACAAACTGTTTTCATCTGCTGTAAATTTGTTGTATATGGGAAAGGGTTTATGAGCTTTTTCTAGTTTTTACCATTTTGTTTTCAGCTCTGTAACAAAGAAAGTCTCACAATGTTCAAGATACACATATGAAAAGTGTGCCTGCAGATATTTCCCATCAGGTAAACTTGTATAATATCATCTAGTTAACCCTTTCTCACATTTGGTTTGCTTTCATAGCAGACGCCATTTGAAAACATAGTGGCAAAAAAAAAAGAATTGCTCATCATGAGCAATTTCTCCTTTTGCTACAATTTGTTTAACTTGGTATCAAATGATTATAATTTCATTAATAGACATATTTTTGTCTAGGTTTAGTCATCTGCTGCATATTTTGTTGAATGTGGGAAAGGGTTATATGTGTGTGTGCGTGTGTTATCTACGCCAAGTACTAATGGAATATCAAATGTAAAAATGCCATGATTCATGAGAATGAAGTAACATAATCATCGGTGCCCTGCCATGGGTGAAAACAACCTTCATGACCGGAACCAACCAAGACAAACTAGTGTCTCCATACATTCTGATCAGGGTCTTCACCGTCTGTTAACCCTATCTCTCATTCATACCTGTCTGCTGCAGACAATTTTTGAAAACATTGTGACAAAAGAAGCAATTTCTCATTCTATAATAAGCAATTTCTCCTTTTGTCACAAGGTTTTGAAATTTTCTCAATCATAAAACTTACATTTATTGAGTTAAGATATTTTCCAATATCTGGTTCAGATAAGTTGGAAAGCATCTGTTTAACATCCTCGGTACCAGGCTTTTCATAACATATACGATACCCTGGGCAAATTGGCTAGCGAAACTTCGTAAAGCATGCACCACAATTTCATCCGTAACTACACTGTAATTTTTCGTATTGCATGAGTAGGTTTGTGTCATGCAGCCAATCAAGTGGCTGCATTTCACCACATAAATAATTCATGATAACGAGATCTTTACAGCCAATTTGCCCAGGGTATCATATATTTTATGAATTGCCTGGGTACCGCTGATGCTGTATAAGGGAAAGGGGTTATCCTTCAGTCATTCAAAGGTTGGTTGTCCTATGGCATGGCCCTAATGGTAAAAAGCCATTTTGAGTTTGTAAGAAAAATAATGCAATGGCATGATTTAATAAGAAGTATTTTAACAGAGATCAATTCATATATATGTCCGTCATTTAAATTGTGAAACCTGTAAAGCTTTTGTGTATTAACCTATTAACCCTTTCCCTCATATAGACGCTTTCTGATGCCACTGCAGCAGACGGCTTTTTAAAATATGGCGACAAAAGAAGAAATTGCTCAAAACGAGCAATTTCTCCTTTTGTCACCATGTTTTTAATTAAGGGGATTTTCTATGCTTTTGTCTAGACGTTTTCAAAGTCATCTGCTGCATATTTGTTGTTTGTGGGAAAAGGTTAATACTGTGTATGCTACTTTTAGACTATTGCTGATTGAATTTCAAGGAAATGCGGAAAAGGGAACTACGTAAAAATGAAAAATATAAGGTGGAAAATCTCATTCCTCCTTTTCTTTTGCCATTCTTTGTTTTCAATTAAATTCAATAATGATCCAGTAGCTTCATTTAAATAGAGATCTGCTGCAAATTGTTTACACCTGGTGCAGATTTTATTTGAATTCTGTTGACTTGGAAACTAACTATAAACGCATATATCTGCCAAAACAGAGGAATATTCTTTTTTAACATTTGAAAGACTTATTCAGACAAACTTTCTATCAGATCCCAGCCCTATCCCACATACAACAAATCAGCAGCAAACTACATCAAAGCATAACTATGAAAACCCTCTACAAGCTTTTTTCTAATATTGCCAGTATGTTTTCAGAAGTCGTCTGTTGCAGATGTTTCTACATGAGGGAATGGGTTCAACCTTAGTCACAACATCCACTATAAAAATAGAACCTTTTCCTTGTTAATATTACAGCATCTCAAACTTACCCAGGATAATATATGCACTCTTCCATTTTAACCCTTTCCCCCTCCCCCGTAATACAACAAATCTGCAGCTGTCAGTGGAATATCTCTATAAATGGGTTAAGACATGTTCTGAACTACAGTGCTGTTTGCTGTCATCTGTATACAGAGCATACACCTGTATATAGTCTACAAAGACTATTTTTTACATATTTTCCTTAGTACAGAGGATTTCAAAAGTCTTCTGCTGTATGTGGTAAAAGGTTACCATTGCCAACAAAGTAATGGGTAATTATAATCTCAAAGTCTCTCTTAACAACTGCCATTATTATATCATGAGATGCTACGTAACACGTACAAAACTAAATTATTTGTAGTATCTTTGTTTCTATGTATTGGGTCACTAATGATCATTATGAGATGCTACGTAACACGCACAAAACTAAATTGTTGTATATGTTTGTCCTATGTTTTGGGTCACTAACACTTATTATGAGATTGCGTACTTCCACACGCTTTGCTCTTAGATTCAACTCTTTTATTTCATATGTAATATAATCGGCACAGAATAGAAATGCATTGTGGGTCTTTGCGCTTTCACATGTCTCTTCGCTAGGAGTTGGCCATTTACTCTGAGAATAATATTTGCAACATTCGTAACAGAAAAATGTTAATTTTGATAAATTGTCCGATATTTTATAAAGACTGGGTGTCGAGAGAGAAGAACTACAGGGTTGCTTGAGGTAGTAATGGGACATTTGCAATAATTGATGACATGCAAGTTGGTATTACTAGATGTTGGATGTGTCAGTAATATTTCATATATGTGAAGTTAATATTAAATAGTGCGTTTGTCACACAGGCTTGATGAACCTTATTAACCATTTCCCAAATACAGAAGCTTTCAGACCCCTATGCAGCAGACTGCTTTTTAAAACATTGTGGAACAAGGGAAAATAGCTCATAATAAAATTCCCCTTCTGCCACTAAGTGTTCACCTCTATTAAAGATTATACTACCGCGTATAGAGATTCCACGCTTTTGCCTAGATATTTTCGTCTACTGCAAATGTGTTGTATGTGGGAAAGCGATAATTGTTAGTAACACAATGCATTGTTCGACGTCTGCTTTGCTGGGTATCTCTACCAGTATTTGCACCACGTGTGTGAGAGATCCCAAACTTTGACCTTACGTGAATCGAACCCTTGTCCCTTCGTTTCACGTGACAGCGCACTACATGTTATCCATTTGTTCACAATTTGTGTGTGGTCAAATATTTATTGAAAAGACAGCATAACATGAATTATTGAATACTGGTTCAAAGTCGAAATACGGAATACTCTGGTCAGATGGCGATGAATTAGAGGAGGTACAGGCCGATCTGGACTCTTTACTCGCTTATAAAAGACGACCGGTTACAGTCTCGTTGTTCAATCTGGAGCAGTACACTACATGTTTACATGGAAACTAATCCCATCCTTAATTCATTACAACAGTAGGGCAGTTTGAAGAAGACCTTTAATCCTTCATCATGTACACCAAATCTGCAGCAGACGATTTTTATAAAACTTCTTGACAAAAATGTGGAAAATCTCTCTAAATGAAAATTCAATTATTTAATAGAATTGAAAACATTGTGGTCAATGGAGAAAATGCTCATTATGAGCAATATCTCGTTTGCCACAATGTTTTTAAAGGCCGTCTGCTGCATATTCGTCAGAACGCGTCTATATGTGGTAAATGATTAATGCCTTACACTCATCATTTTGCATGTATCGACGTATGTACATACGGCAATAGAGGCGTAACTATATTTGAGCCACGACACACGAAATCTGACCTTCAGGTTTTTTATATTAATGTAATTTAAATAACATTTACGGTCAAATAGCTTAAATCTTTAGCCTACTTGAGTAATAATTTACACAATTATTACCGTTCTCAAGAATCTTCCAAGTGTTTATGCTGTCACAAGATGGTCAAGGCCGACAACTCACTAAAGCGGAATTGAACACCGATCTTTGAATAAAAGTATAAGTTTAATTTACAGCTAAATAATATATACAAGTTTAAATAAACACTTTCTTTCCTAACAAATCGAGAGGCAATAAAATACAACTACTAACGCACTTTCATCCACACTCGAACCCAAATCACTGAACCTGTCCAATCACTACTATCAATGGTACTTGGAATTGTTCATAACGTTGTCCTTTGGACTCAAACGTCTCCTTTTCCTGACTTCACCGAGTCGGAGGTACTCATCTGTACCTCGTCGCGTATATCCTCGGATTCCGGGATCGACAAGCCACGCAAACTGTGGATATATGGTTCTACACGTCCTATGACGGCACTTCTCCTAATGTCCCCCGTTACGACGTCTTCTTAAGTTGTGGACTGCGTCACACACACTGGTTCTTCAAACTTCTGCGTTTGGAACTTCGATTGTCTGGCTATCGTTATGGACTAGCCATAGACATAAAACGGCTTAAATTATAATAAATAACAATGTCTTACAATAATATCAATTATGTTCCGTAACCTAACAGCCTACCATTTTATACTCCTATGGTAGCTAATCTCTATACTACTATCCTTTTACATTTCCCACTTTCATTCTTATCCTTTTCATACAACCATATCTTTCCCAATAGCATATTAACACATTGTCTCGCTCCTAACGGACTCAATTTCTGAAAAAAACATTCACTTCGTGAACCAGAAATTCTCTAAACAATTCAATCATGTAATAATTATCTCAATACCTAACATTGTAAATTTTCACAGATTCCATTTCTTAAATATGCCGAAAATCCCTTTCCACAATAAATAAGAATTTACATACCCATATGCCGTGTGAATGGGTCACATCAACTAACTCTCACCATAACGAGTGAAACCGTCTGGCGACTCCTGTGATACTGACGGTCAAAACAAATGTTTGAGTAACTTCTATAGCACCAATCAACCTCTGAGCCTCCTGGTGACAGGCAAAATTCCCGTGCAACTCGTAATTCACAATCAACACCCAGTTTCAATACATTTATAGGCCAAATGAAATAGCAACATAGTTTATCGTAATTAACGTTTTTAAACCCGTCAATTTCTTAATTCTCAACGGATTTACATGAAATGAACTCTTAATATGCTTAATCTCACTTATCACATATGTATATGATAATAACTTAATAAACAATGATCTCCCTGACGATCCTGCGATAAGTTAAAACCATACGAGACCAACCTGCACTGACTGACCGTCTTTTATTTAGCCCACGCCAAATCTATTTTGTTACATATGCCAAGATGGCGAATATGGAAGATCCTGATCAGGCTGGACAAGTTCTTTACTAGAAGGCCGGTTTTCGTGTGAAGTGGTCCATGTTTTCATGAGATCTAGTCCAGACAGTTTAGATAAGAAGACAACAATACCTTATCTCCATCTAGACTTCTACATATTTTCAAAAAAAAAATCTGTTTCTTATTAATAGGCTATTTGGTAACATCAAACAATATTTCGGAGACACTGTTCATAACCTAAATGTTGTTCACTTTAGCGTTGTTTATGAATCTTGGACTGCTGTATGGAAGCACATCTGAGGGTATTTATCTATTTACATACCTGTGGTTCGATAGTATACAATTAGTGTAGGTTTAATTTAAAAGCCGTGTGAAACGATCTTAATCAAATATAATGATGACCATTGATGCATACATCTGTCTGTCTGTCTGGCTATGTCTCTATATATGCCTGTCTATCTGTCTGTCTCTCTCTCTCTCTCTCTCTCTCTCTCTCTCTCTCTCTCTCTCTCTCTCTCTCTCTCTCTCTCTCTCTCTCTCTGTCTGTCTCTCTCTCTTTCAGTCTCTCTCTGTCTCTCTCTGTCTCTCTCTGTCTCTCTGTGTCTCTCTCTCTCTCTCTCTCTCTCTCTTTCTTTCTCTCTCTCTCTCTCTCTCTCTCTCTCTCTATCTCTCTCTCTCTCTCTCCCTCCCTCCCTCCCTTCCTCCCTCCCTCCCTCCCTCTCTCTCTCAATTTGCCAAATCCACAAATCTGGCTCTCAATCTAAGCCAGGAAACTATTACGGAAGCTTTAAGTGGGCACCTGATTATGTATTGCTGACGAGAAAAAAAGTCGCTTTAAGACATATAACACGACAGGCTGTCATAAGATATTGGGACTTGTCGATATGTAACGAAGATATAATGCCATCTTGAAGTAAGACGACATGTTTAAAAACTGGTGAGGTGTTATGAAATAAAAAGACAACAGTGTGGCCCAGTCTGAAGTAGACGCATATTAGTGCGTCTCTTTCTTCACTTGGTTCTATACAAAATACCGGGATATAACACAACGACAGGAACATCCACAACTGAAAAATATGTAAACGAGTAATTAATACTTCGCTGAAAGATCGTGCATATCTGTTCTGTCAATTAACCTTAAATTCATAAGCAGCCGTATTAACAAAGTAATTAACTTACCCATTGAATCACTGATACCATGTTCTGCAAGTTTAGATCATTCAAATAGTTTTGGGAATTTTTCATTTCTTATTCCTCGCAGTCAATTTGGTTGAAAAACCTATCTGAACGCGTTGTCGACATAATTTATGTTGTCATTATTATATCTGATCGTTTTTCGTGTTTCGTTATTCGTTAAGCCGACAAAACTAGCTAAAGCTACATTGACGACATGCATTATTTTGTCCTGTGTGTCTAATCTAACGGCATGTGTACGATCAAATAAAGGATTAACAGAATTCTTCCCCTGTAATGTGGGTACGAGACATATGTAGTCCTATAATTTGTTCTCAATTCATAAATGATCTTTCCTCTTTACTAAGAGAAAGTTGTGGACCTGGAGTATTTATAAATAATACAATAGAGGACATTCTCTGCTTACTATTTGCAGATGACGTAGCTAGCTGCTCTGAAACTGCCATAAAACTTCAACAGCAAATTAATGTTATAAAATATTTTTGTTCTAGTACTGGTATGGAACTACATCTTGATTAAACTGAAATCATAGTATTTAGAAATGGGGGTTATTTAAGAAATTATGAAAAATGGACATATAACGGAGAGATAATAAAAACAACATCGATGTATAAGTACATGGGAATCTTGTTCACGCCGAGACTATCATGGACTTCAGCTAAAACTAAGTTAGCCGCACAAGCACAAAAAGCATTTATGCAAATACAATCTTACCAACGTCAACATGGCTACCTTTTACAAAAGGAGCTTTTTAAAATGTTTGACTCTTTGGTCAAGCCGATCCTTTGCTATGCAGCCGAAATTTGTGGCTATGAATATAGCGACATCATTGACTCGGTCCAAATAGTGTTTTGTAAAAGTCTTTTAGGAGTAAACAATTCAACAAATAATTGTATGGCACTGGGTGAATGTGGGAGACTACCTTTAAGTCATATCAAACTAAATGTATTAAATATTGGTGTAAACTCATCCATATGTAAGATACTAGATACCCTAAACATTGTTATCAAATGTTAAAAAGTTTAGACGATCTGGGAAGAATAACATGGGCCACTAAAGTGAAACATCTTCTTTTACAACATGGCTATGGAATTGTCTGGATATCACAAGATGTAGGAGATATTGCAATTTTCATTTCACAATTCAAACAGAGACTTATAGATTGTGCAACCCAGACATGGACTTCTAACATAAACAGCTCTAGTAGGTGTGACTTTTATAAGCAATTTAAAACTCTTTTTAACCCCTGAAACATATTTAAACATGGATCTTAAATACCCGCTTAGAAAAGCATTAGCTAAATTTTCGTTGTTCTAGTCATACATTTAGAATGGAAACGGGGCGACATCAGAAGCTAGCTAGAAGCGACAGAATCTGTCTGCATTGTCAGGAAACCCAAAACTATAGTACTGTGGAGGATGAATGTCACTTTTTTTTTTTCACCTGTTCAAAATACGCAGAGATAAGAGCACAATATCTTTCCTCGTGGTATGATAAAAGTGATAGTACCTTTGAACTGTACAACCTTCTTAAGGTAACCGACTTTAGGAAAATAAAACTATTAAGTACTTACATCTATCAGTTATTGTTAAAATATAATCAAACATAGGTCTGCAAGAGAAGAAAAAACACATATATATATATATACATATATATTTGGTATGTATGTATAAACATATGCGTGTGTGTGTGTCTGTGTACATGCTCAGACGGTTTCCTCAAATCCATTAAAATGAATTTCTGCTTGTTTTAAATAATGTGTTTGTTACATGGAATCGTATATCAACTATATGTATGAAAACAAATTCAAACAGTTATATTATACGTATACTGTGAAATTCTAGAAAGAAGAATCACTTTCTAACAATGTTTTCATAACTGAAGAGTTCAAATAGGATTGGGACAATTTTGATCGAGGAATATGTATGAAAAGTTATAGCTGACCGAAAAAGACCATACAATTATTCCCAAATGCTTCTAAAGGGAATTAACAAAATTGAGATATTGATAATAAATTAATCTTATCAGCACATTTACTTCTGTTAAAACTGTTAATAATTCAAAATATGCAAGGACATAACAAAATTGTATGAATATTGGACTTATAATCCAGATGTTATGTATTTTGGGCCAGAGGCCTTTATATATTAATGAAAATTCTGAGTTCTGAGTCCTGAGTTCTGAGTCTGGGATGGTAATGCGTTTTAGGCCCCTAGGCTCAAGGTCAATGTCCCTCTTTCTTAAAAACTTTCTTAAAAACGAAAAATGGTTGAAACTGAATATCTTTACTTACAGCTGACTTATTGTAACCAAATTTCGTATGTGGAAAGAATTTATGGTAACCTTTCATGGTATTGCGTTTATCTTTAGTGACATTTGACATATTGTAACCAAACTTGCTATGTCATGGGGTTGCGTTTTGGGTGCCTAAAGTCAAGGTCAAGGACGCTGTTCCTTAAAATAGAAAAAACCCGGTTGAAACTGAATATAATTACGGTTGACATATTGTAACCAAACTAGGTATTTGAAAAGAGTTTATTGGGACCATTCATAGGATTGTGTTTGGGGTCCCTGGGTCAGGGTCATTGTCACTGTTACTTAAAATAGAAAAACGGTTGAAACTGAATATCTTGAGTTACAGTTGACTTATTGTAAGGAAACTTGATATGTAGAAAGTGTTTATGGCGACCTTTAATGGGATTGCATTTTGGGTACCTTTGGTCAAGGTCACTGTTACTAAAAATAGAAAAAACAGTTAAAACTGAATATCTTTAGCTACAGTTGACATATTGTAACTGAACTTGGTAAATATAAAGATTTTAGAGATTTATCATGCGATCGCGTTTGGTGTTCCTAGATTCAAGGGCGGGACCGCTGTTACTAAAGATAGAAAAAAAACGGTTGAAACACGATATCTTTAATTATGGTTGACATAGGGTATCCAAACTTGGAAAGTAGAAATAGTTTATGGAGACATTTTGTTGCGTTAACGGCCCCTAGAGTCAAGGTCAAGATCGTTGTTACTAAGAATAAAAAAACAGTTGAAACTCAATTATTTAGTTACAGTTAACATTTACTTATAAGTAAACATGGTTTGTAACTGTTCCTTTAATGGTAACATTTTTTTCTACAATTTTCATGTTCTTTTAAACACACAAACAAAGATGCTTAATTATAATTCCTAAAACACAGCTGAAGTTCTTAGTCTCATTGAAGCGGTTCTTGTTTTAATTTTGTGAAGACAAGTGTATGTCTACATAAATGAGTTAATACTCCTTTTCTTAGAGAAACTCGATTGCATTACACCCTGCTCTTCCCATAGTTGTGTTAATGGATTCGCCACTTCCTCTGCAATCATCCAACTGGAGCATTTGCTTTAATGTCTTGAGCAAAAAAAAAACTAAAACTTTTAATGTGTTCAGTCAGACAAATCTGGGGATTAAAGTTATACATGCCAATGACGATTTTGAAGGGACCTTTCTCACCCTTGTATCTGTAAAAATAGATCTGAGTTAGTGTCAAACCGGTATTATTCTGTTTAGGTTATACCTAAAATAATATTTGCAGTAATGTTTGCACTTTCGGAAATGTGATCGCAAAAAGAAAGGGGAGTCACTTTAACCCTTTCTTACGAACAACCAATCTGTTTTCAAAAGTCATATGCTTCTGGTGTGTCAATGCGCCTTTATGTTGGAAAGGGGGGTTAACCCGTCTCTTTCAGATATTGATGAATGCTCGTTACAAGGCTACTGTGATAAAATTGGTACACAGTTTTGTGAAAATCTTGTTGGTACTTACTATTGCATCTGTAATGACGATACACGGGCCAAAACTGTTCACACGGTGAGTAACTTAAGAGTGTTATTGTAAACACGCTAAATACCTTGTCTCGGGATCTTATTGAAGACCTGTCCAAATTATAAACATCAGAAATAAGTGGAATTGGTACAAGCATGATGTTACAGACAGACCATAGAGTGTATGTGGCAAATACAAAATCACTCATTTCAGACGGGTTGATTAAACAACAGTCGATGGATACAGACTCAGATACAGCGTCGACCTCGTGATAGAATGGTCTCATGTTCGATACCCATTAGAGCTGGTTCAAAACGTGTGACTGTATGCGCGATTACCCTTTGTTATTAGTGTATGAACATAAAATGCTCTTTGGTGTCAATCAGACTATTTAGAATATAAGAAAAATCGCCCCTATAATAAGACAACTCATCTCGAATTATATAGAGTTTATATGTAATCTTATATGTTAGCAATTTCAGTTATTTGTGTCATATTTATTCCAAAATATGACTTTGTGAGTGTGATTTTAACCGATGTGAAGACTTGCCAATAGTTGAAACTATATTCATATATATATTTAGTAGAATACTGTTAAAGGTAATTGATATTTCCAAATGATATTGTGGAAAAGTAAATTATAGACCAATTACAACAAATGATTTAAATAAGGCCAATTTAATTACGCCTTTAAAAAATAAAAAGTAAATCTATAAAACCTTGGAATTTGTAAATATGTATGCCAAAGATTTTATCTCAAGAGAAACAAAAACCGTGTGATAACAAAATGTGAACGTGTTGTCTCAGTTCTTGGGTGTCAAGTCTTTGGGGCGAGTTGTCATATGGCGTTTAGTCTCAGTTTTTGGGCGACTTATCTTTTGGGCTAGTTGTCTTAGAGCGTGTTGCCTCAGTTATTGGGCGACATGTAGTCTTTTGAACGAGTTGTTTGAGGGCGTTTTATTTCTGTTTTTGGGCGACTTATATTTGGGGCATATTGTCTTAGAGCGTGTTGTCTCAGTTTTCGGGCGAGTTGTCTGGATACCGTCTTCAGCAATTTTATTATTTTCTAGATATTAACGAATGTGATGTAATCGGTTGTGGAGAGAACGCTAACTGTACCAACACACAGGGAGGCTACTCGTGTAGATGCATGGCAAGGTATCCGAAAGGAAATCTATATATTCACTGTTACGGTGCGGGCAACACTGTTTGCATGTTTTATTGTCAAATTTCGACCTACATTATGTCAAACCGAAAAAAAAAATTAATCCAATCCTATGATTACTTGCTTGCATATGGGCATTGTTTTGAAAATCAATAATTCAATTGGTGCGATAAAATGGCAAGAACGTTTATAAAGTAATGTCCATTACCAGAATAGTGGAGTGTCCTCATCAAATAGTTACATTCAATGACTTATTCAATGACGTTATACTAAGTTCCAATAGAATAGTCTTTACGCGATAACGCGTCGTGATTGTTATCCCTTATTCCGCTGCTTTTCTACAACTCCAATGACCATCCTTGGAATTTAAAAATGTCTTAAATAACCACTGAGAAGTATGATACTTAAATTGTCGCTAGCAATGTATACCAAGATTGTTATACACATATTCACAGGCAGATCGGGTTCTTCATGGTTCAAAGCAGCGAAAAGTTGGAGGAAATATTATCTAAAAATAGATTAGTTATAAGTTTTGTTGCAGTAAAAAGTGTAAGCATGATATAACCTTCTAAAACAGCAAATAATGCACTATTAGCACAGTATAAGTTGTGTGTGTGAAGGCAATTACATTTTTTCAATCTTCATAGAAACGCTCTTTTAACATTTGCAATCAGTCATCTAAAAGTTATTTTGGTTATAAAATATGTATTGATGGGAAATATGTTCGGATCGTTCTTTCCTATTTTGATATGCTTTTATATGACTCCAAATGTATGTTAAAATGCAGACACAACTCCGCGGTTTATTTAACTTCTTGAATCTATAGATTTCTTATGTATAATGTAAATGCGACATGTACACTATGATGAAATCGCGAAACAAAGACACGTTTAAAATCGTTCTGGTTCCATGACAAACAAGTAAATACCCATATTTACATCCTCGGTACCCAAGCTATTAATAAAATATATGATACCCTGGGCAAATAGGCTACCGAACTTCGTAAAGCATGCATCACGATTTCCTCCGTAACTACTCTGTGTGTTTTTTTGTATCGCATGAGGTTTGTGTCGTGCGCCAATCAAGCGACTGCATTTCACCTTATAAATTATTCATGAGTACAATATTATATCGAATTCGCCCAGGGTATCATATATTTTTTGAATAGCCTTGGTACCGAGGATGGGTTAAATATGTCCACACCATATACAAGGGGGAATCTGTGGATGCTATAGCATTCAGTACATCAGTTATTAAGTCACGTGGTCGGATTAAAACCAACCAAAACGAGCCGCTACACATTGTTCCGTATTTAGACTCTTAATATTCAAAGCTTCATTCATAGTATATTCGTCGGTGATAAAGTGGCATGGGTGCTTGATATTTATTTCCCCGACCAGAATGTTGTGACATCCTACTTCAATGGCATGATTTCTAAAAGTCATAATTACAGAACATAATATGTTACGAAACGTACTCGTACATAACTGTACCATTTTAATACGAGGTTGTGTTGAGATTTCTTTGGAATCATAATATCGAAAATTGTAATGAGTCAATGGAATGGAATTAAAGTCTTATTATCAGTTGCTTTGCGATGAATATAACAGTGTTTAAATGCATGTTGCATCAATATAATAATAACATGTTTTATCTGTTGCAGCAAACAAATCATAAACAATAATGAACATGTTTTATCTGTTACAGAAAACACGATAATTGATTTCGAACCACCAGTAGAGCCAACACGTGGTAACACGAATAATAGAATGGAGATTAATTATGTTCACTTCCTGTTTCCATACTTTGGTAAACAATATAACCAATTCAAGGTGAGTTAAATCAAGAATAATACAAGACGTATTATACTTTGATCTGCATCTAGCAATGTGTTTCCTGGGGAGTTCTGAATCATTGATCATGTTTACGCCATCTGATTTGATACTTCCCGTTTTGTTGTCCCGTCATAAAATATGTATAGACTGCTGGAGCATTGTTTCACCTTAAGACGTTTGGTAACAGCTTAAATGTCTGAGAAATCTTATTCCACTAACAGGCGACAGAATATAAATTTGTTCTCAACATAACATCGAGTGCATAACACGGGGATATCGATGAAATAAATGTAAATTGAAAAGTGAAATACGAACCTAATTTGCCATTCACACGGTTCTCTCATAACCGCTTTTTGAAAGGCGTTTTAGTTTACAAATATCTTATTTCAATGATTTACAACCTATTTTCAACAGAAGAAACTGCAAAAGAAACTGCAATATAGGCGTTTACTTTTATGTGTGCGTTCTGTTAAATTCAGCTTGTTCAATCAACTTAACAATGAACAACTGCTGAACGTAAACTGCAAGTCAGTGTATCGATTGTCTTTCGTAAGCCGTCATAACTTTAAGCTAAAGTGCTGCAGAGATCCAATCTGGAATTCAAAAGCCCTTTGTTTCCGGGAGAGAACAGATTTTTACAGACGTAATATAGATAAAGGCCTTATAAAGTTTTAATATATTATTTGACATAATCACCTCTGTTTCGCCTACACTGGCTGTGCGACACTTATGAGACACTTTTCTGTAAATGGTCCTACCGCTCTCTTTTTTCAGGCTTTCTCTAAATTTTAATTGGGTGATGACACATATCTTCCGTAAAAATTTTATCGCGAAAACAACACCAACTATGCATTTACAATATGTTGTGTATGATGCCTGCATTGTCGTTTATATGACCTGTACTCTACGAAACAAAAACGTATTCATCAGTGGTGTAGACAGAGATCTGAATTCGCATCTTCGCAATTGGATCCAAGTGACCGGTATTTGTTGTATATGTTTAGGGTTTTTTGCGCACATGCGTTGGTTAATGTGGCCCTGTTGTGGTCATATATGTCTTATGGTTGATTTACGTCGACCACGCACCATAAATATGTTTACTGTTAGACCAGCAATGGTTACGTTGAGTGATATACCGTGTAGCTCATTCCCTTTGTATTTATTTACCCTAAGGCCGCACTGGATGGGTTTAAATCAATTGGAACACAAACAGTATATGACACTAACGGGCCGTCTACTTCAAAAGCATGACAAAGCAGCACTCGGTACAACCCTGGATACCAACCGGTGGTAGTCCTAGCACCATTCTGGACTGATCTTGACACAACTAATATCAAAAATGGTGGTGTGTTTGTCCACGTATGTTCTGCTAATGAGAAAGGAAATTCAACTGATGAAAATACCACAAACGCATTTGCAATAGCGAAGAACGCGTTTTCATCTTATATAAATGACTCAAGCTTCGATCCAAAAGTTGTCATTGAAGTGACATGGAAGAATGCCACTCGTGCATATGCGTCATTACCTTCTGTGCAGTGGGTCAAACGTGAGGTAAGCGTTGAATGTTCTAATGATGTAATAGTTTGTATTAGACGCTTCTATATTTATATATTCTAGATCAAATTTTAAATGAAACAAATGTGTTAAACAAAACATCAACCCATGTCTGCTTCGTGATATTTGAACGAGAACTCGCGATTCATATCTCGAACAAAGAAAGACCATGTCTTTTACAATATTTTACCCTGAATCGCTAGTTTCTCAGAGGGACGATCAATAACCTAGAGAAGTATTCAAGTTTCTAACATTGTCTTAAATAATTAAATAATGTTCAAAAAGCGAAGAAGGCCTGTCGCAAAGATAGCTCGTTTTGTAATCTGCAGTTTATTAACTGAAACTTTGCGCTATAATCAGCTTCTTATGTCACACTATACGATATATATTCTTTTTGTGTGACATCAGAACAACAGTGTTAATTTTAAGCATGTACTTTTTTTAAGAATGCAACTATGCAAGTTATCCTTGTATCCGACGGTATTTCTGCATACTCTATGTTTAACTACGCCCAGGAAGAATGGACAATTCATCCAAGTCCGTTTAGGCAGGGTACAGTAACGCTAACTTTACCGGCACTATCATAGCTACCAACGTTACGTTTCCGAATTTGACAAAAACTAGCACTCACTCGGGTAGGTGATGTGTTCTGTTTGATCGTAGTCATATAATGTCCGATCTTTAGGGGTTAAAACTTACTTGATAACACTTTAGAAATAAAATATTTGAATTTCGATTTGTGGCATTATCTATCTTCATTAAGAATCATAGTATTGACGGTTCTGGTCAACAAATCACGAAAGAAAGTTTTCCTAAGATTTTCATTTTAAATTTTCTTTATCATTAATGTTCTTAAAAATTCACTTAATTTCGAACCATTTATTTCTGAAATCATTTGTCCATTTATTGTGTCATAGCATTCATTTTTCTTAATCGAGAAACAAAGACAACGACAGTAGATTTAGTCTGGTCCGATTTTCTAAAATGTTGCCTAGATATAACTTCTAACGGCAAATAATTATTATTTGGTCCAGCATAGATTTTTAGCCTAATTTGGGTATGCTGAATCCGAAAAAATATGCTGGCCATCGTGAAAATGTCGTTAAGTAGGTCAAAATGGCGATTCAAAATGGCGGACTCTCAATTTCGCAAAATACAGTTTAGATTAAATGTTAAGACATTTATACTAAGTATTGATATTAAATAAGTATAATTTTGCTAAAGTACGCAATATATATTATTTATTTGCTAGATTTCTTGTTATTTACTCATTTATGGACATTGTCCATGTAGCATTAATGTTACGGTCAGATCTGGAAGAAAAAAAAAGGTGGACATGATGGCTTAAACATAGGCGAAGATGATGTAATTGATTGCATACCAGACAGTCTTCTCATGTTTTTAAATGTTCTTTATGGTGGGCAAGAGGTGTTTGACCAAGATGTGGATGAAGAGCATCCGGGACGCTCCAGACAAAAAAAGGTTTTAAGTGTTGTCGAAGATATCGTGTATGGGGTAAGTGATGGAAAGAAATAGACCCCAAAACATATTGGTCTAGCATGTACCTTACATCAAAGGACAATGTCTAAACAACTCTTGCAGTTATTCAATAGTGCTGGTCATACTCTAAGTTATAGAGATGTTCTGAAAATTGACACGGGGCTGGCGGAAAAAAGTCTAGAATCATTAGATAAGGACATTGGGCATTTCGTACCCCTGGATATGAAAATGAACGTTTTTACTCATTTCACAGCAGATAATATTGACATAAGTGATTCAACACTGGATGGTAAGAATATATTCCATGAAACGCAGATGGCTTTTTGTCAACGTGGGTCAGAAAGCGATTTTAAACTACATCAAGTGTTTCCTTCTAGGAAGGAGACATTAAATGTCCCGGTTGAAATTGATAGGATTATACCTGCCACAATCGTGGAAGGTAAGTCACAGCCAGTATTTTCAAAACCAGTTAAACTTGATATCTTCAAAACATCTGATGAGGAAAACGAATCCTACAACAAAGCTTTTGCCAAAGATATGGTTTTCCATTTGCAGAGAAATAACAAAGACATTCCAGTAACATGGTATGCGTTTAACCAGTATGTAAGTAGTGTCAACCCTGACCTTACCATTGTTGGCTTTATGCCTATAATTCAAGCGCCTGCTCATGAAATAGACACTCTTAATACAGTTGTGCAGAAGTGCATGCACTTATATGATCGTCTCGGTCAACACCATACGGTCATAACTGTTGACCAAGTTCTCTATTTCAAGTTGATGGACTTAAAATGGTCAGTTCCTGAATATACAAATAAGCTGGTGCCACGGATGGGCGGTTTACACATTGCTATGAATTTCTTGAAGTGCATAGTTGATCATATGAAAGGTTCAGGTTTGTATGAAATATGGGTAGAATCTGAATTACTTGGACCAATTGCTGCCGAGCAAGTTTTAGGTGGTAAACATTTTAGTCGTTGTATGAGTGCTCACACAATTCAAGTTGACCCTGATCAGAGTCAGGAATGGCTTAATGCTACAGGAAAGAAAGGTGGTGGTATAGTTGGAATAACAAGAATAACAAGAACTCCATCAGCTCTTAGTAGATGGTCCCTTTCTTATAACTTAAGATCGCATATTAGTCTTCTGAAAATTGTTCAATTGCAATCCAGATGACTTGATGACCGACAAAGAAGCTTCGAAGAGTCGCCAGTTGATTGATACAAGGAGTGAAGATTCAGTATTGGCTGTAATGAAGGGGTTCTGTGTATTTGATCCCATATATGAAACAGATGATTTAATGAATATTGCAACGAAGGATAAAGTAACAGATTCCATTAGAGATTCTTTGCTTTCAACAAAAAATGTGGGTCAAAAGCAGTTGGGGATGTTTGTCAAAGACCGTTTCATTGCTAATGAAGAGTCTGGTAACCCAAATATTCCATTACGCCATACTCTGGAGAAACATTAGCGTCTTTATACCAAGTACAGAATTGAAAAGGGGAAGATTATCAAGGCTGATAGAAATACTTTACACAGGCTCGTTACAGCATATAAAGCTTGAAGGGAAGTTGACATGGAAGCAATACTGAAGCATGAGCTAATGCCTGTGCCTGTCTCAATATCAGAGACAAGCGGTTCGTTGAAATCGGGAAATAAAGCCGTTATATTGGAAGACATATTGAAAGACATAGATGTCAGAAAACGGGATGAGTTTGAAAATGTTTCGTCAGCCTTAACTATAGACGGACAGGCCATGGGACAATGCATGAGGACACAAGGGATGAAATCGTTTGGCGATTACGCCGATGAATTTGTTGAAACAGTTCTGCGCAAAGGCAGCAACCATAGCAGGATTGATGTTGTTTTTGACCGTTACAGGGTTCAATCGATAATGTCGGGCACGCGAAAACGTAGAACAAAGGGGTTTTTACCAGTTAGAAGGGTCGTAGAAAATAGAGATGTCCCTCTTCCATCTAATTTTGGCAATTTTCTATCTCGGCTTGAAAACAAAACAGACTTGGCGGCCCTTCTATAAAATAAGTGTGACAGCAGGTGGATACCTAATGGAAGATGAGGTTAGATGTAACTATGGATCGATGGATTTGTCTACATTGATGGCATCTCATGAAGAGGCAGATACAAGAATTGTACTGCATGCTATTCACATACTGACGTTCTTCTCTTACTGATTTCCCTTTTTCCTGAAATCAACAATGAGTTGTGGATGCTTACTGGAACGTCTTCGAAACCCAAGAACATTCCCATTCATGTCATCGTCGATAAGTTTTTCTTTTTACCAGCATTACGAAATAACTTGATGTCCTTTCACGCATTGACAGGCTGCGACACAACATCTTTTTTATTCGGTGTTTCAAAAAAAATCGTCATTTAAAGTCAACAAAAGTCATTTCCAATTACTAGAGGGCTTTGAGGAAGGGGAATTGACAGAACAAAAAACGAAACATTGTGAAAAGTTTGTTTGCAAACTTTATAATCAGAATGACACCGTTTCTGTTGACAAAGCCCGTGATACAATGTTTGGGAAATCAAAGGGTCCAGAAAACTTGCCCCCAACCAGCGATGCTTTGAAATTACATATTAAAGATCCCATTTCCAGGCATTACCGACATTACCGTCTCCAACAGAGATGGGATGGAAACTAATTGACGGGCGTTTGCATCCAATTTTGATGATAATTGATCCTATTCCAGAAGCTTGCCTTGAAATGATATCTTGTAATTGTACAAGAGGCTGTACAACGTTGAGGTGTGGATGTAAACATGCACAATTGCCATGCACTGATCTGTGTAAATGTGACAAATTAGGGACAATACTTTGTATTAATGGACGGGAGTAAATAATTGAGAATGTTCGGACTGAATAAAGTTTGCAGTTGTTTGCATCATTAGTTTTACTATACGTATGTCTATAATTAATTAATTTCCAAAAAAAGAAACCCGTTTACCTTTAATACTTTGCTTCAATAATAGATTAATAAAATTGCGTTTAAAGCGTATCCAGTATATTTTGTCAGACAATTGACCTTAGATTTGGAATCATCGAGTTGAATTTATATCATACATCTGTTTAAGATCAACTAAATGTTGTCAAATCAGCAATATTTAAAAAAATCTAACAAAATTAATGTCCGCCATTTTGAATCGCCATTTTGAACTATTTAGCGACATTTTCACAATGGCCAGCATATTCTTTCGGATTCAGCATACCCAAATTAGGTTAAAAATCTATGCTGGACCAAATAATAATTATTTGCCGTTAGAAGTTAGATTTTCTAAAAATCGGACCAGACTAATTACGCAGTGTGCAGGTTAATATTGCATAACAGTGTTCGTTAAAGTTGATTAAAGAGAATTAGTTGTAAGAGTGGTTATAATATAACTGATTAACAATATCACTTTGTTACTTTGCCTCCCTTGATAAAGAACACAGGTAACTATTATTTTGATTGGGCGATAACATTGTCACTTTGTTACTTGCCTCCCTTGATAAAGAAGACAGGTAATTATTATTTTGATTGGGCGATAACAATATCACTTTGTTACTTTGCCTCCCTTGATAAAGAGGACAGGTAACTATTATTTTGATAGGGCGATAACACTATCACTTTGCCGAAGCGACATTCAGGGGATTGCGACCAGCACATTTCCAGATCAGTCTGCGAATCCGTGCAGTCTGATCAATATCTTCGATGTTCGCTATCTCCTTAATTGGTTCATATAGCATGTATGTACAGACACATGCGTATCTCCTCTTGTCATAAACTACATAAAGTACGTTTTCCTAACATTACATTTTTCACACAGGCCTTAATGGGAGACATATCTTCAACGCTACACAAGGAACCCCTGACCAGATTGATTTTTTGCGAGCAGAGGATTGATTGATTGATGATTGATTGGGATTTAACGCCATTTTTAACAATTTTTCAGTTATATCACGGCGGCCAGTTCACCTACTCATGCATTTCCTGGTTTTCGCACACCAGTACTCCACACAACAATCTTCCCAAGCAACTGGGTGCTTTTCCACATAGACTTAGCCCATTGGTGGAAGACGAATGGCGCATGTCGCATTGACTTTTGTCAATCGTCGGAAAGAAAGTTGGCCGAGCCGGGATTCGAACTCACAACCCCTGGATTGACAGCCCGTGTCGCTACCGACTGAGCCACCGGGGCTCGGCGAGCAGAGGAAGCTTGTAGCCAGTTTTATTTCAACCAATCAGCTAAGACGTGCCTTGCCGGGAAAAGACAATATGCTTACGCATGTCCTTGCGACAAAGTGTTCGTTGAGTATGAAATGACGTTACACAAAGTGGATTTTACTACCGCGTTGAATCACACCGTAGCGTACCCAGCCAAAACGGCCTGCTACAAGGAAAGGTTCTACAACTTTTACGGAATCAGACAAACCTGCTGCTATGAGTATGATTATAGTTTAATAATTAGCCAAAAAATGTGAAAAGGTACAAAATATCATCTCTGATAAGTGTAGGTTCTGATCAGCATGTCCATTTGCTCTGTCAAATCAGAACATACACAAGTTGATAGAACGTTCTAACAAAGTTGCGTAAGTAACATGTGAACAATAAAGATCCACACGAGACAGTGTGACTGCACAAGCTGTACCTTTCCCCAAGTACAAGCTCATATAGTTATTTGATAATTATGTCCGGTATGACCTACGTCTAGTTTTAATCTCAAACTATTTATGAACGAAGACGTTCAAGATGTCAATAATTGGCTAATGAACGTGCAAGCAACCACAATGCATGTCATTGAGGTGTTATAGTGATTCATGTTGAAATGCACTGTTAAATATAGCTCAAACCTCTTATTTAAATCGATTGCGAAGCAAGCATTCAGCACATATTATTCACGCTCTGTGGTGTGCCCTGGAGACTTAACCTTTTCTCAGGCATTTTGTGTTGACAATTACAAAGGCATAACCCACACTCAACGGGATTTGCTCTTGGGATAATTGGTACGAGAGTCCGCAAACGACAACTGCAACACTGTTGTTTACGAAACCCGCGTGTAGGTTTGCGCTTAGTATTCTATTTAGTTTAGTTTGTTATTTTGTGCGAACTGTCATAGCTCACCTTGGTCACTGCAAGTACCTTGTTATCAGGGATGTATACAGGATAACATTACAATTGCGTGTGCTAGTTTAAGTCTGTAGTTCTAGTGTAATTCGGCTAACAACTTGTTTCAACCTTTCTATCATTAAATATTACTGAAAGAACTAAATGATATACACAGTCCGATGAAATCGAATGCAATGGCCTTTCAGACGTGTAAGTAGCTATAGCTTGTTCGTATTCGTAGTCTTGTCTGAAACGGTTTGTAGTGATGCCCTAAGCGATACCATATCGGTTAATGTGGCCTTCGTGATCTTAGTGATGACAGCAATATTAGTATTGCTTAAACACCAGAGGTATTTAGATTTTACTGAACATTCGGCATGTGCTAGTTACAACTGAAATGTAATTGGTCGACTCGGCTTACAAAGATTATGAAAATCTGAATGCAATCCTTAATTGATAAATGAATGATTTAACTTTATTTAATTAACTAGTCCGAGCCTGAGATACAAAATGTGGCCTTTTACACATTACACTAAATGATGTGGATGATTAAAAAGGAACGTTTGCGCACACAGTAAATCATAAATAACATGCACTTTGAAGATTTATAGAAATATTCGGGGATTTGTAAAATCATAATTTCCTGGTTAGAAATCATACCTCTGGGATGTAACTAGTCTCCTGAATGATACAAAAAGACGTCACGTACGATATATAACGTCACCATCTACATCACTCTAATTATATTCATGAAGCGCCATTAACACGGCCACTTTTACCCAAATGTATGTGTTTATTATGAGAGACGACATGAAATTTTATCGATCGTATATGTAAAATTTATTTACTTACAATTGAACGTTTAATACCAGAATTATCATCTCTCGTGATTTTTACCCGCCAATACTAACTTGTGAGAATAACTGGTTTGTTACACGCGGATTAACATCACTCGTATCGAAAGTTCTATGTGTCATAAACAATATGAAGAAGGAGAAATATATGGAGCTCTACATTTGGTTAATTTTGGCCGTTTGTGGCGATTTGAAGTCTTATTGACTCTCCTAAACGGGATCATATGAAGTTAAATGGGTGTAGAACTATTTCGGCTATTCTTCTAGATCGATGTCAAAAGATACATAGGCATAGATATATTTTAGTTACTTATACATATACATTCATTTTGTAATACAAACAAATAAATACATAATTTCATGGTCATTTAAAAAGACATGTTGTTTTCGGGTATACACCTAGGACTAAGATATAAGGACAATGAAGACTGGTGAGAAAGTGATGATGCACATGCTCGCTTGAGTCTTCACTGTGCGTCGATGCAACATGACCCCACATCGTTATTGACTGTTTATTTATTTTTAACAGATTTGGTTCGGTTTCGACAAATTCAACCGCAGGTGGTGTTGCGTCCATAGAAAATGACTTCTGCGGAGCAACAAAGGGTGATGCGAATTGTTGTGTGAAGTCCAGTAGATTGTGCCACATTTACTACGAAGTGAACCCACCTGATGATTGTAAAAGATATGATCTATCCTTGATAGGATAGATAATACGAACGAATCGTGGAGTACTTATGTGTTGATGTTGTCTAACGTCTGTATTTATGGGAAGTTCTAAGTGTATTTTTTTTCAAGCGTGTATGAGCTGAAAAGCCGTTTATATGTATTGTTTGTGTTCAGTGCATAATAAAGTATTAAGTATTTCTGTTCTAATATACATTGTTTGGTTGGTTTCTTATGTCAACATGTAAGAACGTCATGATACAAAGTGTTGATTGATTGATTGATTGGGGTTTAACGCCGTTTTTAACAATTTCTCAGTCATATCACGGCGGCTAGTTCACCTACTCATGTCGTTCCTGGTTTTCGCACACCAGTACTCCCCATAACAATCTTTCCGAGCAACTGGCTGCTTTTATATACATATACATTCAGTTAAATCAAGAATAATACAAGACATATTATACTTTGATCTGCATCTAGCAATGTGTTTCCTGGGGAGTTCTGAATCATTGATCATGTTTACGCCATCTGATTTGATACTTCCCGTTTTGTTGTCCCGTCATAAAATATGTATAGACTGCTGGAGCATTGTTTCACCTTAAGACGTTTGGTAACAGCTTAAATGTCTGAGAAATCTTATTCCACTAACAGGCGACAGAATATAAATTTGTTCTCAACATAACATCGAGTGCATAACACTGGGATATCGATGAAATAAATGTAAATTGAAAAGTGAAATACGAACCTAATTTGCCATTCACACGGTTCTCTCATAACCGCTTTTTGAAAGGCGTTTTAGTTTACAAATATCTTATTTCAATGATTTACAACCTATTTTCAACAGAAGAAACTGCAAAAGAAACTGAAATATAGGCGTTTACTTTTATGTGTGCGTTCTGTTAAATTCAGCTTGTTCAATCAACTTAACAATGAACAACTGCTGAACGTAAACTGCAAGTCAGTTTATCGATTGTCTTTCGTAAGCCGTCATAACTTTAAGCTAAAGTGCTGCAGAGATCCAATCTGGAATTCAAAAGCCCTTTGTTTCCGGGAGAGAACAGATTTTTACAGACGTAATATAGATAAAGGCCTTATAAAGTTTTAATATATTATTTGACATAATCACCTCTGTTTCGCCTACACTGGCTGTGCGACACTTATGAGACACTTTTCTGTAAATGGTCCTACCGCTCTCTTTTTTCAGGCTTTCTCTAAATTTTAATTGGGTGATGACACATATCTTCCGTGAAAATTTTATCGCGAAAACAACACCAACTATGCATTTACAATATGTTGTGTATGATGCCTGCATTGTCGTTTATATGACCTGTACTCTACGAAACAAAAACGTATTCATCAGTGGTGTAGACAGAGATCTGAATTCGCATCTTCGCAATTGGATCCAAGTGACCGGTATTTGTTGTATATGTTTAGGGTTTTTTGCGCACATGCGTTGGTTAATGTGGCCCTGTTGTGGTCATATATGTCTTATGGTTGATTTACGTCGACCACGCACCATAAATATGTTTACTGTTAGACCAGCAATGGTTACGTTGAGTGATATACCGTGTAGCTCATTCCCTTTGTATTTATTTACCCTAAGGCCGCACTGGATGGGTTTAAATCAATTGGAACACAAACAGTATATGACACTAACGGGCCGTCTACTTCAAAAGCATGACAAAGCAGCACTCGGTACAACCCTGGATACCAACCGGTGGTAGTCCTAGCACCATTCTGGACTGATCTTGACACAACTAATATCAAAAATGGTGGTGTGTTTGTCCACGTATGTTCTGCTAATGAGAAAGGAAATTCAACTGATGAAAATACCACAAACGCATTTGCAATAGCGAAGAACGCGTTTTCATCTTATATAAATGACTCAAGCTTCGATCCAAAAGTTGTCATTGAAGTGACATGGAAGAATGCCACTCGTGCATATGCGTCATTACCTTCTGTGCAGTGGGTCAAACGTGAGGTAAGCGTTGAATGTTCTAATGATGTAATAGTTTGTATTAGACGCTTCTATATTTATATATTCTAGATCAAATTTTAAATGAAACAAATGTGTTAAACAAAACATCAACCCATGTCTGCTTCGTGATATTTGAACGAGAACTCGCGATTCATATCTCGAACAAAGAAAGACCATGTCTTTTACAATATTTTACCCTGAATCGCTAGTTTCTCAGAGGGACGATCAATAACCTAGAGAAGTATTCAAGTTTCTAACATTGTCTTAAATAATTAAATAATGTTCAAAAAGCGAAGAAGGCCTGTCGCAAAGATAGCTCGTTTTGTAATCTGCAGTTTATTAACTGAAACTTTGCGCTATAATCAGCTTCTTATGTCACACTATACGATATATATTCTTTTTGTGTGACATCAGAACAACAGTGTTAATTTTAAGCATGTACTTTTTTTAAGAATGCAACTATGCAAGTTATCCTTGTATCCGACGGTATTTCTGCATACTCTATGTTTAACTACGCCCAGGAAGAATGGACAATTCATCCAAGTCCGTTTAGGCAGGGTACAGTAACGCTAACTTTACCGGCACTATCATAGCTACCAACGTTACGTTTCCGAATTTGACAAAAACTAGCACTCACTCGGGTAGGTGATGTGTTCTGTTTGATCGTAGTCATATAATGTCCGATCTTTAGGGGTTAAAACTTACTTGATAACACTTTAGAAATAAAATATTTGAATTTCGATTTGTGGCATTATCTATCTTCATTAAGAATCATAGTATTGACGGTTCTGGTCAACAAATCACGAAAGAAAGTTTTCCTAAGATTTTCATTTTAAATTTTCTTTATCATTAATGTTCTTAAAAATTCACTTAATTTCGAACCATTTATTTCTGAAATCATTTGTCCATTTATTGTGTCATAGCATTCATTTTTCTTAATCGAGAAACAAAGACAACGACAGTAGATTTAGTCTGGTCCGATTTTCTAAAATGTTGCCTAGATATAACTTCTAACGGCAAATAATTATTATTTGGTCCAGCATAGATTTTTAGCCTAATTTGGGTATGCTGAATCCGAAAAAATATGCTGGCCATCGTGAAAATGTCGTTAAGTAGGTCAAAATGGCGATTCAAAATGGCGGACTCTCAATTTCGCAAAATACAGTTTAGATTAAATGTTAAGACATTTATACTAAGTATTGATATTAAATAAGTATAATTTTGCTAAAGTACGCAATATATATTATTTATTTGCTAGATTTCTTGTTATTTACTCATTTATGGACATTGTCCATGTAGCATTAATGTTACGGTCAGATCTGGAAGAAAAAAAAAGGTGGACATGATGGCCTAAACATAGGCGAAGATGATGTAATTGATTGCATACCAGACAGTCTTCTCATGTTTTTAAATGTTCTTTATGGTGGGCAAGAGGTGTTTGACCAAGATGTGGATGAAGAGCATCCGGGACGCTCCAGACAAAAAAAGGTTTTAAGTGTTGTCGAAGATATCGTGTATGGGGTAAGTGATGGAAAGAAATAGACCCCAAAACATATTGGTCTAGCATGTACCTTACATCAAAGGACAATGTCTAAACAACTCTTACAGTTATTCAATAGTGCTGGTCATACTCTAAGTTATAGAGATGTTCTGAAAATTGACACGGGGCTGGCGGAAAAAAGTCTAGAATCATTAGATAAGGACATTGGGCATTTCGTACCCCTGGATATGAAAATGAACGTTTTTACTCATTTCACAGCAGATAATATTGACATAAGTGATTCAACACTGGATGGTAAGAATATATTCCATGAAACGCAGATGGCTTTTTGTCAACGTGGGTCAGAAAGCGATTTTAAACTACATCAAGTGTTTCCTTCTAGGAAGGAGACATTAAATGTCCCGGTTGAAATTGATAGGATTATACCTGCCACAATCGTGGAAGGTAAGTCACAGCCAGTATTTTCAAAACCAGTTAAACTTGATATCTTCAAAACATCTGATGAGGAAAACGAATCCTACAACAAAGCTTTTGCCAAAGATATGGTTTTCCATTTGCAGAGAAATAACAAAGACATTCCAGTAACATGGTATGCGTTTAACCAGTATGTAAGTAGTGTCAACCCTGACCTTACCATTGTTGGCTTTATGCCTATAATTCAAGCGCCTGCTCATGAAATAGACACTCTTAATACAGTTGTGCAGAAGTGCATGCACTTATATGATCGTCTCGGTCAACACCATACGGTCATAACTGTTGACCAAGTTCTCTATTTCAAGTTGATGGACTTAAAATGGTCAGTTCCTGAATATACAAATAAGCTGGTGCCACGGATGGGCGGTTTACACATTGCTATGAATTTCTTGAAGTGCATAGTTGATCATATGAAAGGTTCAGGTTTGTATGAAATATGGGTAGAATCTGAATTACTTGGACCAATTGCTGCCGAGCAAGTTTTAGGTGGTAAACATTTTAGTCGTTGTATGAGTGCTCACAATGCTACAGGAAAGAAAGGTGGTGGTATAGTTGGAATAACAAGAATAACAAGAACTCCATCAGCTCTTAGTAGATGGTCCCTTTCTTATAACTTAAGATCGCATATTAGTCTTCTGAAAATTGTTCAATTGCAATCCAGATGACTTGATGACCGACAAAGAAGCTTCGAAGAGTCGCCAGTTGATTGATACAAGGAGTGAAGATTCAGTATTGGCTGTAATGAAGGGGTTCTGTGTATTTGATCCCACATATGAAACAGATGATTTAATGAATATTGCAACGAAGGATAAAGTAACAGATTCCATTAGAGATTCTTTGCTTTCAACAAAAAATGTGGGTCAAAAGCAGTTGGGGATGTTTGTCAAAGACCGTTTCATTGCTAATGAAGAGTCTGGTAACCCAAATATTCCATTACGCCATACTCTGGAGAAACATTAGCGTCTTTATACCAAGTACAGAATTGAAAAGGGGAAGATTATCAAGGCTGATAGAAATACTTTACACAGGCTCGTTACAGCATATAAAGCTTGAAGGGAAGTTGACATGGAAGCAATACTGAAGCATGAGCTAATGCCTGTGCCTGTCTCAATATCAGAGACAAGCGGTTCGTTGAAATCGGGAAATAAAGCCGTTATATTGGAAGACATATTGAAAGACATAGATGTCAGAAAACGGGATGAGTTTGAAAATGTTTCGTCAGCCTTAACTATAGACGGACAGGCCATGGGACAATGCATGAGGACACAAGGGATGAAATCGTTTGGCGATTACGCCGATGAATTTGTTGAAACAGTTCTGCGCAAAGGCAGCAACCATAGCAGGATTGATGTTGTTTTTGACCGTTACAGGGTTCAATCGATAATGTCGGGCACGCGAAAACGTAGAACAAAGGGGTTTTTACCAGTTAGAAGGGTCGTAGAAAATAGAGATGTCCCTCTTCCATCTAATTTTGGCAATTTTCTATCTCGGCTTGAAAACAAAACAGACTTGGCGGCCCTTCTATAAAATAAGTGTGACAGCAGGTGGATACCTAATGGAAGATGAGGTTAGATGTAACTATGGATCGATGGATTTGTCTACATTGATGGCATCTCATGAAGAGGCAGATACAAGAATTGTACTGCATGCTATTCACATACTGACGTTCTTCTCTTACTGATTTCCCTTTTTCCTGAAATCAACAATGAGTTGTGGATGCTTACTGGAACGTCTTCGAAACCCAAGAACATTCCCATTCATGTCATCGTCGATAAGTTTTTCTTTTTACCAGCATTACGAAATAACTTGATGTCCTTTCACGCATTGACAGGCTGCGACACAACATCTTTTTTATTCGGTGTTTCAAAAAAAATCGTCATTTAAAGTCAACAAAAGTAATTTCCAATTACTAGAGGGCTTTGAGGAAGGGGAATTGACAGAACAAAAAACGAAACATTGTGAAAAGTTTGTTTGCAAACTTTATAATCAGAATGACACCGTTTCTGTTGACAAAGCCCGTGATACAATGTTTGGGAAATCAAAGGGTCCAGAAAACTTGCCCCCAACCAGCGATGCTTTGAAATTACATATTAAAGATCCCATTTCCAGGCATTACCGACATTACCGTCTCCAACAGAGATGGGATGGAAACTAATTGACGGGCGTTTGCATCCAATTTTGATGATAATTGATCCTATTCCAGAAGCTTGCCTTGAAATGATATCTTGTAATTGTACAAGAGGCTGTACAACGTTGAGGTGTGGATGTAAACATGCACAATTGCCATGCACTGATCTGTGTAAATGTGACAAATTAGGGACAATACTTTGTATTAATGGACGGGAGTAAATAATTGAGAATGTTCGGACTGAATAAAGTTTGCAGTTGTTTGCATCATTAGTTTTACTATACGTATGTCTCAGTCTAAATAATATCAATGAAATCATTTAATTAATTTCCAAAAAAAGAAACCCGTTTACCTTTAATACTTTGCTTCAATAATAGATTAATAAAATTGCGTTTGTCGCCATTTTGAATCGCAATTTTGACTTTTGGAATGTAATATTTCAGAAGGAAGCTGCATGATGTTTAAAATGGAAACGGAAATGTGAATAATTTATGTTGATATTTAGAAAAAAAAGAATCCGTAAAATTTAAAGCGTATCCAGTATATTTTGTCAGACAATTGACCTTAGATTTGGAATCATCGAGTTGAATTTATATCAAACATCTGTTTAAAATCAACTAAATGTTGTCAAATCAGCAATATTTAAAAAAATCTAACAAAATTAATGTCCGCCATTTTGAATCGCCATTTTGAACTATTTAGCGACATTTTCACAATGGCCAGCATATTCTTTCGGATTCAGCATACCCAAATTAGGTTAAAAATCTATGCTGGACCAAATAATAATTATTTGCCGTTAGAAGTTAGATTTTCTAAAAATCGGACCAGACTAATTACGCAGTGTGCAGGTTAATATTGCATAACAGTGTTCGTTAAAGTTGATTAAAGAGAATTAGTTGTAAGAGTGGTTATAATATAACTGATTAACAATATCACTTTGTTACTTTGCCTCCCTTGATAAAGAACACAGGTAACTATTATTTTGATTGGGCGATAACAATATCACTTTGTTACTTTGCCTCCCTTGATAAAGAGGACAGGTAACTATTATTTTGATAGGGCGATAACACTATCACTTTGCCGAAGCGACATTCAGGGGATTGCGACCAGCACATTTCCAGATCAGTCTGCGAATCCGTGCAGTCTGATCAATATCTTCGATGTTCGCTATCTCCTTAATTGGTTCATATAGCATGTATGTACAGACACATGCGTATCTCCTCTTGTCATAAACTACATAAAGTACGTTTTCCTAACATTACATTTTTCACACAGGCCTTAATGGGAGACATATCTTCAACGCTACACAAGGAACCCCTGACCAGATTGATTTTTTGCGAGCAGAGGATTGATTGATTGATGATTGATTGGGATTTAACGCCATTTTTAACAATTTTTCAGTTATATCACGGCGGCCAGTTCACCTACTCATGCATTTCCTGGTTTTCGCACACCAGTACTCCACACAACAATCTTCCCAAGCAACTGGATGCTTTTCCACATAGACTTAGCCCATTGGTGGAAGACGAATGGCGCATGTCGCATTGACTTTTGTCAATCGTCGGAAAGAAAGTTGGCCGAGCCGGGATTCGAACTCACAACCCCTGGATTGACAGCCCGTGTCGCTACCGACTGAGCCACCGGGGCTCGGCGAGCAGAGGAAGCTTGTAGCCAGTTTTATTTCAACCAATCAGCTAAGACGTGCCTTGCCGGGAAAAGACAATATGCTTACGCATGTCCTTGCGACAAAGTGTTCGTTGAGTATGAAATGACGTTACACAAAGTGGATTTTACTACCGCGTTGAATCACACCGTAGCGTACCCAGCCAAAACGGCCTGCTACAAGGAAAGGTTCTACAACTTTTACGGAATCAGACAAACCTGCTGCTATGAGTATGATTATAGTTTAATAATTAGCCAAAAAATGTGAAAAGGTACAAAATATCATCTCTGATAAGTGTAGGTTCTGATCAGCATGTCCATTTGCTCTGTCAAATCAGAACATACACAAGTTGATAGAACGTTCTAACAAAGTTGCGTAAGTAACATGTGAACAATAAAGATCCACACGAGACAGTGTGGCTGCACAAGCTGTACCTTTCCCCAAGTACAAGCTCATATAGTGATTTGATAATTATGTCCGGTATGACCTACGTCTAGTTTTAATCTCAAACTATTTATGAACGAAGACGTTCAAGATGTCAATAATTGGCTAATGAACGTGCAAGCAACCACAATGCATGTCATTGAGGTGTTATAGTGATTCATGTTGAAATGCACTGTTAAATATAGCTCAAACCTCTTATTTAAATCGATTGCGAAGCAAGCATTCAGCACATATTATTCACGCTCTGTGGTGTGCCCTGGAGACTTAACCTTTTCTCAGGCATTTTGTGTTGACAATTACAAAGGCATAACCCACACTCAACGGGATTTGCTCTTGGGATAATTGGTACGAGAGTCCGCAAACGACAACTGCAACACTGTTGTTTACGAAACCCGCGTGTAGGTTTGCGCTTAGTATTCTATTTAGTTTAGTTTGTTATTTTGTGCGAACTGTCATAGCTCACCTTGGTCACTGCAAGTACCTTGTTATCAGGGATGTATACAGGATAACATTACAATTGCGTGTGCTAGTTTAAGTCTGTAGTTCTAGTGTAATTCGGCTAACAACTTGTTTCAACCTTTCTATCATTAAATATTACTGAAAGAACTAAATGATATACACAGTCCGATGAAATCGAATGCAATGGCCTTTCAGACGTGTAAGTAGCTATAGCTTGTTCGTATTCGTAGTCTTGTCTGAAACGGTTTGTAGTGATGCCCTAAGCGATACCATATCGGTTAATGTGGCCTTCGTGATCTTAGTGATGACAGCAATATTAGTATTGCTTAAACACCAGAGGTATTTAGATTTTACTGAACATTCGGCATGTGCTAGTTACAACTGAAATGTAATTGGTCGACTCGGCTTACAAAGATTATGAAAATCTGAATGCAATCCTTAATTGATAAATGAATGATTTAACTTTATTTAATTAACTAGTCCGAGCCTGAGATACAAAATGTGGCCTTTTACACATTACACTAAATGATGTGGATGATTAAAAAGGAACGTTTGCGCACACAGTAAATCATAAATAACATGCACTTTGAAGATTTATAGAAATATTCGGGGATTTGTAAAATCATAATTTCCTGGTTAGAAATCATACCTCTGGGATGTAACTAGTCTCCTGAATGATACAAAAAGACGTCACGTACGATATATAACGTCACCATCTACATCACTCTAATTATATTCATGAAGCGCCATTAACACGGCCACTTTTACCCAAATGTATGTGTTTATTATGAGAGACGACATGAAATTTTATCGATCGTATATGTAAAATTTATTTACTTACAATTGAACGTTTAATACCAGAATTATTATCTCTCGTGATTTTTACCCGCCAATACTAACTTGTGAGAATAACTGGTTTGTTACACGCGGATTAACATCACTCGTATCGAAAGTTCTATGTGTCATAAACAATATGAAGAAGGAGAAATATATGGAGCTCTACATTTGGTTAATTTTGGCCGTTTGTGGCGATTTGAAGTCTTATTGACTCTCCTAAACGGGATCATATGAAGTTAAATGGGTGTAGAACTATTTCGGCTATTCTTCTAGATCGATGTCAAAAGATACATAGGCATAGATATATTTTAGTTACTTATACATATACATTCATTTTGTAATACAAACAAATAAATACATAATTTCATGGTCATTTAAAAAGACATGTTGTTTTCGGGTATACACCTAGGACTAAGATATAAGGACAATGAAGACTGGTGAGAAAGTGATGATGCACATGCTCGCTTGAGTCTTCACTGTGCGTCGATGCAACATGACCCCACATCGTTATTGACTGTTTATTTATTTTTAACAGATTTGGTTCGGTTTCGACAAATTCAACCACAGGTGGTGTTGCGTCCATAGAAAATGACTTCTGCGGAGCAACAAAGGGTGATGCGAATTGTTGTGTGAAGTCCAGTAGATTGTGCCACATTTACTACGAAGTGAACCCACCTGATGATTGTAAAAGATATGATCTATCCTTGATAGGATAGATAATACGAACGAATCGTGGAGTACTTATGTGTTGATGTTGTCTAACGTCTGTATTTATGGGAAGTTCTAAGTGTATTTTTTTTCAAGCGTGTATGAGCTGAAAAGCCGTTTATATGTATTGTTTGTGTTCAGTGCATAATAAAGTATTAAGTATTTCTGTTCTAATATACATTGTTTGGTTGGTTTCTTATGTCAACATGTAAGAACGTCATGATACAAAGTGTTGATTGATTGATTGATTGGGGTTTAACGCCGTTTTTAACAATTTCTCAGTCATATCACGGCGGCTAGTTCACCTACTCATGTCGTTCCTGGTTTTCGCACACCAGTACTCCCCATAACAATCTTTCCGAGCAACTGGCTGCTTTTCCACCTAGACTTAGCCCATTGGTGGAAGACGAATGATGCATGTCGCAATGTCTTTTGTCAAACGTCTGCAAGAAAGTTGGCCGAGCCGGTATTCGAACTCACAACCCCTGGATTGACAGCCCGCTTCGTTACCGACTGGGCTACCAGGACAAAGTGTATTTGTCCGTGAACAGTATATTTAGATATATATGGAAACGTTTACCTTGAATTTGTTATCGATTTAGTCATCGATCGTGTCTTTCATGTAACACGAGTATCTTCGGAACAATTTAATCTCTAGTTTTTAATAAAGGAGTCATCCGTCACTGTATATCTGTGTCGTCTAATCGTCAGCAGTAATTATAAGCACTGTTTTAGCTACATATAAGATTATGTATAAGAATAGGAACGACATCGTTTGGTTGTTAGACGAAATAATAAAACAGATAATATAAGTATTTCACGTTTAAAATGTGAAAGATTTGCAGATAAGTTGTCCCACAATGTGGCTAAAAGACAAATCAATCATAATGAATAAGTTCTCCCTTTGCTACCATGTTTTCAAATATATTTAATAGATATACATTGATTTACAGAAATGATCCCTATTCTGGCCAAGATATTTCCGAATCGTTTGATTCAGATTTAGTGTATGTGTTAATGGGTTCAGTATTGTTTGGTGAGTGTGTCTGGTCATCGATCATGTCTGATCCCCATGCGTACTGTCAGAAGCTTCTTTTAATCACCGAAGTGTACAAAACCAAACATGTCTGTGTATAGGTCCAGGATAATTTTCTTCTACACTGGGAGCAGTTGCCTTGTGACTGGTGTAGTGTAGAACATTTTGAATATTATAATACATACATCATTTCACTCTGGTATGGTACTTTATTATGGCATTTCTAACTGTCCTTGTCCGTTATAAGCTTAAGAAATAAACTATCAACAACCGTGGGTTATTGGCGAATAACCAATGGTTTGGAGTTCTGATGCGAAGGAATTAACCACGAAGGCCTACGACCTGAGTGGTTAATTACAACGCATCAGAACGACAAACCATTGGTTATTCGCCAATTAACCAAGGTTTTTGATAGTTTCATTTCGATTCTAACATGACCCGACACCTTAACAAAGGGAAATAAATGCACTATTTAGCAAACCAGTTTACCCACCAGTTTGCTGTTCCATCAATTGTGACTACCCACTGCATTATACGCATAACTGCAGAAAAAAACGACAAAGAGGGGAAGACTCAGCAACAAGACAATGTAATTTTATTTAATTAATTATTTAGTTTTCATTGTACTACACAAGTTAACAATATGTATAGAATGAGTGTAGAGGAGCAGAATTATTCTATTCTGTTCTACGGAACGAATGTCTACAGGGCTATTGTGTCACAATGTGTCCGAAAATTCAGCGATTTGAGGACAAAGAAATTTCGCTGAAATTCCCCACACTTATAGAACTCAATGTGATCTAGGTCTGGGCGTGTTCGTTTTATCACATAAATACCCTTATTTTCAAATTGAGAACAAATCACGGAACAACGATATCCAACATGTGTGATATCAAATACACGTAATACACGCGACTACTGATGACGTCATTTTGACCTTTATCTTTATTATGTTTATTGTTAAGTTGTTAAATTTTACACATTGAAAAATGCAATAATACGTTATTTTGAATAAATAACGAGTCTTAATTGTTTAAAACATTGTTGCTTTTTTTCTTCTTATTCAAAAATGATGAGGACTACTTTTTTGTGCGGTGAATCACAAGTTCTTATGAAGAATATGTTATTCGGTCTTTGTTTTGATGTTGTCAATATTTTTAATTAAAACACACTGTTTAGGTGATAAAAAGAATCCATCACTCGTTTTACTTTGGAGAAGATTTCTTAAATTCGTCTCGAAAAAAGAGAGTTATTAACCTCGCCAAGAGGCTCGGTTAATAACCGTCTTTTTCTAGACTCATTTAAGAAATCTTGATCTCCAAAGAAAACTCATGATGGATCCTATATATATCTGGGAAAAATCTAGCTTCAGAGATTTTTTAGGTTAAAATCTGAAAAATCGACATTTTCACAACATAATTCTGTAGATCTCGCACCAGCAAATAACGGAATCAGCTAGAAACCTGAAATTCAACCTAAAACTTGTCCGAGATCCAGTGCAAACAACGGTGTTATTAGATTTCTCATACATTTAGTTTGGATTCTTGGAGAAAGCTTTTAATAGGGGTTCTTAACTTAAATTTTTTCTGTGGGCGTGACTAGGAATGTGACGTCACGTGAGCGGTTTGACGTCATAACGTTACAGTGGTGCAGAGGTAGAGCGTCGGCCTCTCGTATTAAAGGTCCCTGGTTCGCGTCCCGTGATGAGCGGGTCCTGTCTTTGAGATTTGTCCACACAAAACGGCACGAGTACTGGTTAAGTCTCCAGGAAGCAGACATCGAGCATGATTAATCCAAGCTTTCAGCTTGTTTCGCAATCAATGTAAAATAAATAAAAATAAAATAAATAAAATATCGAGTCAGCTATTGCAGACGACGTAGTATACACATGTATGTTTCTTTACATCACGTGACGCTGAATGACAGGCTTATACGCGGGGGGATAACTGGAATAGCCAATGTGAAAAGTAGTGCATTTCCATTGGTTATTGACGAATAATCAACGGTTATTTTCTTCGCTCTCTATAGGCAAGGAAATAAACGTCATGTTAGAATAAAGAGTAATACATTGTGACTGGTTTCGTGTAGCACATTTTGAATAACATAATGCATACGTCATTTCACTCTGGTATGGTACTTTATAATGGCATTTCTAACTCTTCGTGTCCGCTATAATGTATAACGTAAATTGTAAAAGAATAACAAATTCGAATATAAATCCGGAGATAAACAAAAATGAGCTCATGATAATGGACTTTCTAACTCTCCTTGTTCGCTCAGATATATGTAAAGTAACTTATGAAATAATCACGTGTGCATATGTAAATGCGGAGAGAAACAAAAACAGAAATGTGAGCATTTCTCTGCAATGCATCTGTTTTTGTCTATCGATTATTGTTGCAGGTAAAATAAGTATATAAACACAAAAGCGTTCAATCGGTTTCATTTCTGGGAAGAAATGAAAAGATAAACGCTTATTGCATTATGATTGAACCCAAATTCTGTTTTTAACCTCATGTGTTAAAGATAATTATTGATATTCCATGTACGACGAATTTGAAAAAAAATGTAAAAACTTTATTCAAGAAAGCAAGTTTAATTTTTAAATAAAAAGAGTTGAAAACAGTGAAAACAGTCAAATCGTACATTTTGAGCGATCTCTCCTTTTGTAAGAATGATTGCAAACGTCGTTTGTTCATGATATGTTCAAATAGTTAACACATGGTGATGGGTTAAATAGGCTTTTTGATAAAACAAAGTATGCATAATTTATAAGATGAACGATTTAAAGTACTAGCGAAGATATGAAATCGCATTTCGAATTTGATAAACAATATATATCTGCAAACGATAAAATGAAGGTCTGGAACTTCATTTTGCAATAAATGCTAGCATGCTTGATAAAATAAGATACTATATACTCTCTTGCATTACACGTACAAGTGTTATAAGCAAGTTTAAAATAAACAAAAATCGTAACAAAACACAACGATATTCTCGAACAGTCCAATGTAAAACCGTACTTATGTTGCCCTAAATTGTTTTCAATTGTATATCTATATACACCATGAATACACATTGGTAATACAGGATAAGCTAAGAGACTATTGTAATTGTTTAACTTGGTGATTGATTGCGTTAATGGTTGAGGGAAACACTACAATGCCATTGCTGCTTGTCGGTATGATTTGTAATTTGGGGATTGAATGGTCGATATATGGTGCGATAGCGAGTGATTGAGAGGGGGCATGGTGTGGTATGTTAACAGACATTTACAGTATATCATTAGATAATAATGCATAACTATCACACCAAATGCACGTCAATTGAAATTAGACGTTATGTTAAACAAATAAAATCATTCTTGAACTCAAACGTTCAGCCTTTCTTTTACCAATAATAGACACGTATTATGCCCATGACCAGTGACAACCTCATTGTAGCAGTTTGGTAGCCCCCGGTTTATAACAGCTCGTACGTGTGGTGAAAGAAAACACTGTTATTTGCATGGAGGATTGCTACCATTTGCTACAGTAACATTTGATCGAGAGCAGGGTCAGTTTGTGATCATTGGATAAAGTATTTACCCGCGATAACGACAAGAACTATTTTCTCTAACACAGACGATATTTGAAGCCTATGCATCGGACTAGTTTTGATATATCTTTAACACAATACTGGAGTCCAATGAATGGTTGCAAACGGTTGCCTATCCACCAATCAAATTACAGCTGTTTAACCTCTTGCACGAACCGTGTCAACCCGTGACATAACAGACCACAGCACTGAACGCAAGGCTGGTGTTTTTAAACAAGACAATCATATCTTTTAAGGTAACATTTTTCTTTCCAAAATACAACTAGATTCGTTAAAGTCTGCTGCGTTCATGATCTAATCCTCCCGAAAACTGATCTACACTTTATAGTTATTATTTGGAACGTTATTTTTACAACAATTAGCAACACTTTACTTACTTTCATTTAATTAACGGTTTCATTGCTCGAGTAAATGAGCATTTGCTCGATGAATACATAACAAAGTTAGTATATTCAAATATGTGTGAACTGACATTGTTCATCATTCTCAATTTACAAGTACAAATCATTCATGTTATGGGTATAAACCAGTACAAATGGTCGAATGCATATGTCAAATGCTTAACACATAGCTATGTACTCTATGTTAAACTATATTATTATTTCTTTCCCCTGGTATGACATTTAAGAGTCGACAGCTTGCTTACATTTGGAGAAACAATGTATACCATCTGTGGAATAAGATATTTCTTTAAATATAGCTTCAAAAACATTGTTGCTAAAATAGACTTAACACATTTCCCTTTTTAAAAGTTGCCTGATGCAGAGATGTCTAATATTATGCATAGCTTCTTTCAGTGTCATTACATTTTTCTTATACGAGTAATAATGGCCTCTCCACGTTTTCCAGGCAGCACCTTTCGAAAAACGTTGATATGTCCTCTTCGTGTTTGACAGATAACAAGTGTTGTCAAAAAACATAATCTTCACTAAGTCCTCGATATTTAGTAATAATCGACTCATATAAAAGTGCAGTCACATCAGAATGAAGGTTGTTTATCTTTACATTTTTATTTAAACATTATTCATATATTAACGCATTTTCATTGAAATTGTCTTGTATGAGTAATAAGAGCCTTTCCATGGTTTCCAGAAGGCACCTTTCGCAGGTACGTTAGTACGTCCTCCCTGGTAGTAATACCCGTTCAGGTTGGCCGAATGACAACAATTGTACCACCAGGCACCGTAAAATAACACGGCGCAGGCAGCGCTATGATTATCGTTGTCTCTGTCCATAGTCGTTAACCGCATACCGTTGTGTTGATGCCAGTCGTTTAGACCGTTTCCAATTGATCCTTCAATACAATCAAAAAAAGGCTTAGCACATACCAAGTGTATATGAGTTGTGTTACACGAAAACTAAACATAAGATGTATGCGACCAGTGTATAATAATAAGTAAAGACTCAGCATCCGAGCAGTTTGATCTGATTCTGCAACCTTCGCTATTTAGTTACAGAAAGTCCAAAACGACAGTAAACTGGTGACACACATTGTCTAATTGCAATTGATGCACAGTAAGACCTTAACACTGATTTCGTTCTTTTATGGACTATTGCTTCTATTAATGAACAAGGTCTGGCGATTTCTAATATGCGTACAATAGAGACTCCCATGATCATATACATCCCCGTCGTCTGATAACAACTAGAAGTGTAGCCCACTTTTTTAACGCAAAAGTAATGTCAATAAGATAAAAGTCGACAGACGTGCCTGAGCTATAGATATATTTACACCATATGTATACAAGCGTTGCCAAACCTCCCATTGTCCTTGTCCTATTGGGGGTTTCTGTTTGTGCTTTGTATGCCTTGGCTCATCACCACATGCATTTGGAAAGTACGCAGATTTAACTAACACAGTATGTGTGTGTATGCATTAACCCTAACAGTAAATACGTAAAAATAACAAACTGAACAACTTGCACAACTTGTGCAGGTAGCAAAATAACGAACTCATGGGGCAAATGAACCCGGAACACATGGTTAACTATAACTGATATATTGTTTTTAAAACCAATACAATGTCAGCAATTCATAGTTACATACATCAATTGTCGACATACCTGAATATCCCTCGAATCGAAGTATGTATCCGTCCTGTTCGCCATTCAGATCAAAAACATCATAGACGGCATATCTATCCTCCCTGTCCCAATCCTCCAAATCAACCCGCAGCTCAAACTGAGAGGTGGACCTTAATAGGATGGCATTTCAGATTCTCTAGTCTTACTCATGTAAAAATATTTGAAGGATTTCCAAACACAAAACATAACAAGGTAATCACTTTTAGATGTTCAAGGATGAAGCATAACAATGTTGTTCCATTCATTTAAAGTATTAGCTCACCTTAGCACAAAATGCAGGGTGCTATTCTATTTTGACCAATCATCGTCCGGCGTCGTCTGTCTGTCTGTCTATCTGTCTGCACGTTCACAATTTTTTAATCAACACTTTCTCCTCCTAAACAAATGGACCCATCTCGAAGAATTGTTCCTTGGGGATCCTCTTTCTACTTTTTGCAGAATATTCGAAAGTGTTACCTCCCTTTCAGAACTTTTGAATATTCGCTAAGTATATTCACCAGACACTGCAGCACCTTCCCCTGCTTCCTTATACCTTTCAAGACTTTTTCTTTAGAAATGAACTTGGCTGCTTTGAATTTGGGTCCATAGCCAATATTAGGAATATCAAGAATACATTGACGCATACATAATACCTCGATATTACATATAGAGAAAGGTATTACATGTCTATGCCACATTTGACCTTTACAACTGCACATGCTATTTAAGTAATTGCCAAACTATTGCTCAAATTACATAGGGTATCATTTAAAACGTGCTCATGTAAATGGTTAACCAATTCAAACACGTCCAGTGGCTGCATTTCATTCACTATAGCAGCTTAGTAGCCTCACCAGAGATGACAAAGCCGTAATTTAATTTAAGAATTGGCTTCCGTTTGCTACTGTAAACTTTCATTGAACACAGGGCTGTTCTTTAAATTGTTAATTCACTTCTTATAAAAACAGACATTGATTACTACTTAAAAATGTATATACTGTTGAGTTCGATATGATGAAAAGTCATATTTCACTTTCAAAATTCACGAGGCGCTTAAAGGTGCTGACTCCAGATGGTGATTAAAATTTTAAAATATTGAAACTTCTGCAAATATTATTAATAGTGGCAACAAAGTAAGTAATAAGTAGGTCAGAACTACTTTGGCAGTAAATGTTGAAAACTGTCAATTGAAGGTCATGAAAATGTCCAACATTTGGTCTACTTTGTATGTCTACCCAGTAAAATGAAGCATAAACGATCACTATTTAGATGATTATGGTACTGGAAAGTGAAATAATTTCTCTAATTTTATCACAGTATTATGATTTTTATATTTCAAGACATCTTATGAACAGTTTTAAACGTTGACTATAATATATATTTTCTGAAGTTCGTCAACTTTAAAGGAAAGGTGGACAAACTTCAAAATATATGTCCATGTAAATGTGCTTTAATCATTACTTTGTATTGTAATAAGGTGTCTTACCTAACCAAAATTCGCCGCTCTTATCTCCAAATACTGTATTATACTCCGTCCAGTTTCGGCAAAAATCAATTGAACCGTCTAGTATCCTTTGAAATACCTGTATAAATGGACATGCTTAAAACTGTTAGCATGCTCAATCCAGGCTATTCAATGCACTCCTTAATTTACCAATTTGTACAATCAAAATTTGACTACACATATATGCACAATGATCTTCTTTTACACCTGTTTCATTGTGAAATAAAAGCATGAAAATGGATAAATGAACCAAAATTAATAAGTAATAACTAATGATTGTTTGATTTTATATATCAGCTCTAGGAGAAAATGGAAGGATACACGTGCATGAATTGCTTTCTTTATTGGTCTCGCTTAATAACCAATTTCTTGAACTCGTTTAATAAAACTTTATATGAAATGACAACTCATGTCAGATCCTATATGTATATATCTAACGTGTATCATTATAAAATTACCCCTTTACCATTTACAACAAATATACAGCAGATGAATTTTAAAATATTCAAAATCTGTATACATAAAGCACATGTAATAAGGAAATAAAAGATAACAATCTGACAATAGGAGCATTAATCCTTTGTAAGAATGATTGCAAAGGTCGTTTTCTCATGCTGCGTTACAATAGTTTGATTAAGGGAAATGGTTAAACATATTGTTTTTATATAAAACAATGTACATAATTTATAAGATGAATGGCTGAAAGCACTAACGAAGATAACAAATAATATCAGAAACTGGAAAACATATTTGAGTGTATAAACGACATTTTCAAGGAATGAAACTTCAAATTGGAACAGATGGTAATGAGCCTGATAAAAGGATCGAATCCTATCAAAGACAGTGAAACATAAAACATAAATGTAAATCTACAACATAAAACGCATATCAATTGAAATAAAACAAAAGCTTAAAGTAACTAATGCATTCTTAAAGCCTATGCAGCGGAATAGTTATTAAAATATTGCAACTTTGCCTATCACTAGTATGTATACCAATTGTCCAGATGTGTCATCTTTAACACAAACCTTGCGTTGCATGAAAGTGTTACGAACGATGTTTTTAAACCAGATAACTCAAAATACATTATATCTGATGTAGTGATATACCTTGTCAAAGCACAACCAGATACCATCAACTTGCAGCATTCATGATCCAGTCCGTTCGAAAACAAGTATTGGTTGTGTTTAACTTTAACGAAACGTTTACACATTAGCAACACATTTCTTGGAAACTTCTTTACGTTCACTTAATTGAATGTCTTATTGTGTCTAGTTTTCTTTCATTTTCATTGAAATTGTCTTATATGAATAAAAAAAAAGCCTCTCCACGGTTTCCAGACTGCACCTTTCGCAAATATTTTGTTATGGCCTCCCTGGTAGTAATATCCGTTCAAGTTGGACAAATGATAATTGTTGTACCACCAGGCACCATGATATAATATTGCAAAGTGTTTGCGATTGTTATCATTCTGTCTGTCCAGAGTTGCAAACCGCATACCATTGCTAGGAAGCCTTCCGTTTAGACCGTTCCTTGCTGTTCTCCCAATACAATACAAAAGCTACACACATATGAGACGTGATACTCTAAAGCCAAACATAAGACATATACGACCAGTTTAAATTAAGGTCAACACTGAGCATCAGAGCAGTTTGGTCTGACTCCGCACTGTTCGCTATTTAGTCACAGAAAGTCTCATCTGACAAGAAATTGCTGACAAATGTTATCTTTTTGGATCTTGTTGCATTGATGCATTGTAATATATCTGAGGTTGTTTTATATGGATTGAATTAATCTTATACATGAACAGCGTCTGCCGATTTGGACGTATTAATGCATCTTCGTACAATGAAGTCTCCAATGACCCTTTGCATCTTCCTCATTTGACAAACGACTGGATGTGTAGTAGGACTTGAATACACCAGTGTAACACTAAATGCCATTAAAAACAAATTGCCAGACGCGTCTGAGATAGAGATAGAGTTACACGATATGTATACGACCTCCCATTGACCTTGTCATATCGACAGTTATGTTTGACCTTTGTATGAGTTATCTAATTACGATATGCATTCGGGAAGTACGCACATATTTACCTAACACAGTGTTAGTGTGTGTGTATTACTCTAACACTAAAAACACGAACATAACAAAATGAACGACTTGTGCAGGTAGCGGATTATCTAACCCTGGACTATCATTTCAAGCTAATAATATGTAACTAGAAATATGTAAACACGTCTCGCCAGATATTGATTAGTATAATCACTACCCTATCACATAGACTAACCTATCGGTCAGGTGAGTAACATAAGTCATTGTTATTAGGTTATTGCGTCCTCCACCCATGTACTAAACAGCCATTATTGGTGGAAGGTAACCTATTGGCTAAGAAGAATGTTGTGTGGAAAACTGGTGCAAAAGATACCTGGAAACACATGGTTAGGTGAACTGGTTACCTTAATATAACGTATATGTTGTTGTAAAAATCAATATCATGTCAGCAACTCATAGTGACGGACATGAATGATCGATATACCTGAATATCCCTCGCATCGAAGTCTGTATCCTTCCAGTTCGCCATTAAAATTTATAACATCATAGACGGCATATCTTTTCTTCCCGACCCAATATTCCAAATCAAACCCGCAACTGAAACTGAGAGGTGGAGATTACTAGGATGGCATGCGTAGTCTCTAGTCCTACACATGCAAGAGTATTCGAAGGTTTTCAAAAACAGGATTTCCGTTCCAATTTTTAGATGAAAATTAGCATTGTTAGATGTTCAAGGATTAAACATAACAATTCAAGTAAAGTATTAGCTCACCTAATCACAAAGTGCGGGGTGAGCTTATTTTTATCTCTCATTGTTCGGCGTCGTCTGTCTGTCTGCCTGTTCACAATTTCTCCTCCTAAACCAATGAACCAATATCAAAGGAAGGTTCCTTGGGCGATCCTCTTTCTTCACATTTTCAGAATCTATTGAAGTGTTGCCTTCCTCTAAGAACTTTTGAATATTCGCTAAGTATATTCACCAGACATTACAGCAAATTTCCGTGCTTCCTTAGACCTTTCATTACTGATTGTTTAGAAATGGACTTGCCAGCTTTGAATTAGGGTCCAAAGCTAATATGAGGTATATCAAGATAACATTGTCGTGTTGGGCAGCAAACAGCAACGATTCTAGTCAGGCGGCACGCTGTGCCAGCTGCACTAGCTCTATACTAGTGGCTCAACATCGGTTCCAGTATTTAAAGTGTTAAATATTCATCTGGCATAAATAAACATTTCAAATTGCCTCATAAACAATACATCGATATAATATATAGAGAAAGCTATTACATGTCTAAGCCACAAATGACCATTACAAACTGCACATGCTATTTGATTATTTGCCAAACTATTAGTCAAGTTACGTGAGGTATCATTGAAAACGTGCTCATGTAAATGGCTAACCAATGCAAACACGTTCGGTCGCTGCCTTTCTTTCACTATAACAGCTTTGTAGCCGCACCAGAGATGATAAAGCTGTAATTTGATTTCAGGGTTAGCTACCGTTTGCTACCGTAAATAGCACTGAGTTCAGGGCTGTTCTTTAAGTTGTTAATTCACTCATAAGAATAAACATCCATTTCGACTTTCTGGTGATTTCGATATGATGAAAGGTCATATTTCTTTTTCAAATTTGACGAATAGCTTAAGGGAAAAGTGGACGAACTTCAAAATATATGTCCATGTTAATGCTCTAATCATTACTCCTTTGTAATTAGGTGTCTTACCTTACCAAAATTCGCCGTCCATATCCTCAAATCCTGTTTTCCCTAAAATTCCCTTTGTTTGCATAGAAATGAGTGTATACCATCACCAGATTGCATTGAATACATGACATTGAGTTTAAAATCATTTTAAATTTGTAAAGGATGTACTGGAAATGATTGATTTGATCACTTTTAGTATTTTGACCTTGTTTGAAAGTAAAAGTAGAGAATGCTAAACACCGGTTTTGTCCGGGCCCGATTTGGTCCAAATTGACGGTAACCATTTTCGCCCGGTTCTTTTTGCATAATTCATGACCTCCCATTTTCTTTGGATTGTTTTAAAGCTTAGAGGTAACTCTTTTCAATGGTTTATGTTGTTCCACATGAGAAACGCTTATCAAGTGTGACAATTAAGGACTGCAACTGGTCGATTGACATGGAAACAAAGAAGGAATTGATTTGGTGTATTGTAACCTAAAGTGCTTTTGGGTGGAAAATATTAAAAGTCAATTTTGTGTCAGCGGCAAATATTGAAGCATTCTCGGGTACAAAATGATGAAACTGTGTCTAGAGTTGAATTTAGGCTCATGTGGGTATTCAGCCATAAGGTAATAGCAACTTCGACATTTTTCCAAAGAAAATGATGTTTTTCATGCTATTTAAACTTTTTGGTTTGGTCATTTCTTTAAGCAAGTGATACAGTAAAACCTAAAAATGATATGTGTTTCTGTTGTTTTGTCTTTAAGACCTGTATGATTCGCGAGCGGAGAAAACTTGCCTGACTCAAGTTGCAAAACCTAGGTTTGGGTGGCATGGAAATTTTGAAATTTCTTATAATTGCCTAATTGTCATTGCATGTACTATTTTGCTTTCATTTCATATCATGCTCTGTAAATTTACACAAAAACCAGACCTCTGAGGCACAGAAAGTGTCGAAATGATCTTCAGAGTTCAACAAAATGACAGGTCAATTTTGTGTCATCTGCAAAAATGTTTGGATACAGTCAAACTGGTTGAAAATGATGATACTGGTTGCCTAAAAAGTCTGAGAATAGTGTATAAATATTGCGTTTAATAATTTCTATGAACGTTTGACAGAGTAAATCCTATATATGTGATGTGTTTTCTTATTTTTCCTTAGCAAAGACCCTTGTATTGCGCGAAAGCATACAACTTGGCCGATTCAACTGAGTTCAACATCCAGTGTCATGCTGATGTACACCCAAATAGTCCCTGAAAACCCTTTGTTTGCATAGAAATGAGTACATACCATCACCAGATTGCATTTAAATATATGACATTGAGTTTGTATCATTGTAAATGTGTATAGGGTGTACTGGAAATGATTGATATGATCCATTTAAGTATTTTGACCTTGCTTGAAAGTGAAAGTAGAGAATGCTAAAAACCGGTTTGGTCCCAAAATTACGGTAACCATTGTCGCCTAGTGAGTTCTTTCTTGCATTATGCATGCCCCGCCCCCCCCCCCCCCCCCCTTCCCCCCCCCCCCTTCCCTATTTTCTTTAGATCAATTTTAAGCTTAGAGGAAACTCTTTTCAATGATATATGGTGTTCTAAATGAGAAACGCTTAGAAAGTGTGAAAATTGAGGATTGAAACTGGTCGATTTACATGGAAACAAAGAAGTAATTTACTTGGTATATTGTAACCTTTATACTTCGTCCAGTTTCGGAAAAAAATCAATTGAACCGTCTAGTCTCCTTTAAAATACCTGTATACATGGACATGCTTAAAACTGTTAGCATGCTCAATCTAGGCTATTCAGTTTTGCATTACTTTTCTGAACCGGTTAATTGACCAAATTGTACAATCGAGATTTGACTACACATATATGCACAATGATCTTCTTTTACACCTGTTGCATTGTGAAGTGAAAATTGGTAAATGGATAAATAAACTAAATTTAAAACATATTCACTAATGATTATTTGATTTTAGTTGCGGCGGTCTTGGTGGAATGCCCTTTGGCAAGGCACATTTCCTAGCATTGTACTTGTTTGTATACCAGGGGATCATGAATAAGTGAACTGTCGCCGTGATATCATTGAAATAATGTTTAAAACGGCGTTAACCCCAATCAAACAAAAAGGAATGCATCCAATTAAATATGTAAAACATATTAATGAGGACACTTTACCCAATTCGCTAAGACTGTAAATAAAGGACACAGAGGACTTTTCTGTTCCATCTGTTCCATTTGTAAGAAATGGTGCGTCATCCGCAAACATAGTTTGTTTCATTTCCTGATCTTTTATTCCGTTTTTCTTGATTTCTTTATGTATGATGATGTACTTTGATAAACTTTCATAACAACAACGACACAAGGATGAAGATAATTAAGAAACATTGCCTTTATGAATTACTTTACTGCAAATACCACTATAAAACAATCTAACCATTTTTATTACAGAGGTTTTTTTCTCTTTACAATTGTACATGAAATTGTGGTCAATACACTCATAAGCTTAAAGCATATCGGCGAAGAGTAAAAGCCCTGGTTTATTATTATTATTAAGATGTTCAATACATTCTTAAATCATTACGATATCTTCTCCAATATATATCAATCTTTTATGCGACTGGTTTGTGATGGATTTATGACGAAATGCAAAACTCTCTTGATATATTTGATATCCCATTTTATTATCTGTATTTAATGGAATTATTGGTCGCCAATTTGAACGTATTTCTTATTGTTTCCCTGATTTATGCATTAAAGCGTTCAGTCCCTGCTTCTGCATAGAAGTTACAGAAACATTCTCAAATAAGTAATATATTGAATCAATAAATTGATATCGTTCCAATATGTTTTGTAAATATCAACAGTTAAACCATCTGATCAAGGACTTATTTAATAGTTATACTACACAATGCGTCATAACATTCGCAGTCTTATAAATTGTTTCATCTTCAATTATTGTATTTGACACTTCATTAAGGAAAGAGTATCACCGAAGAAACGATTCTTCATACATATTTATTAGATTCAATATGAAATTTAGTGGAGTATAATTCTGCCCCAAAATAAAAGTGCTGGTCGTTCCATAACTGAAATAATATATCTATAGGTGCTACCTATTTTTGAAAAAAACACCTTAAAATTAAACAGCATATTTTGGCAATTACAGTTGATTTTTAAAAGTATTTGACTAGACGGGGATCGTAGGGTAATTTCGTCTTTTCAGACCTTTTCTGATGTCACCTGCCGACTACCTTTCTAAACCGGTCCAAAAGGCTGGAACAAACATTGTAGGGGGTAAACATTTCTGTTTAATTATTTCCCTAATACAGAGGATTATACCAGCCATTTTCTGATGCCACCTGGTGACTACCTTTTTTACCCAATCAATATGGCTTGAACGATTTTGTAGAAGGTCACCCATAGAACATTTCTACCAAATTATCTTGGATTCAAAGAAGCGGATTCACAGGAGAACAATTTTTAAAGTTTTGCAATTTCCACCCCATTCTGATACCGCAGCAAACCAATTTATAGGTAGAATATAAATTGTTGAACAATTTTGGATGAGCGTCACCAAAGTGACATTCATGTCAAGTTTGGTTAATATCGCATCAGCAGTTTCAGAGAAGAGTTGACCGTTTGACGTACGTCGTACCGTGAGTGATCACAATGGAACACATTGAGCCTTCGGCTTGAAATTGATCTTTAAACAAGAAGGCCATTATGACCCTAGATCGCTCACCTGAATGATGCATTGTGATTTCTACTGCAAAATACATCAAGACAATTATTCTGACAAAGGTTCAAAATGCAACCTCTGGTGTTAACAAGATGTTCCTATATTTGGCGTAGTGACCTATTTTTGTATTACCTGAAACGGCCTATATTCGAACACGCACTAGATATCATCAAGATAATCATTCTGACAAAGTTTCAACTTGCTCAAAGTAGAAATGCGGCACTGCAGTTTTAACAACTTTTTCCTTCAATTTGGCCGAGTGACCTAGTTTTTGACCAGGCATGACTCATATTCGACCTTTACCAAGATATCATTCAGAGAAACATTCTGAAAAAATTTGAAGATGCTGAAACAAAATTCGGCTTCTACAGTGTTAACTCCATTTTCCCTCAATTTGTCCTAGTCACCTAGTTTTTCAAAAGACAAGACCAATATTTGCTGAAATAGGGACTACATATCATCAAGACAAACATCTGAAAAAGTTTTAACATGCTCAAAATTTCTTCATCCAGAGTGTTAACACGATTTCCTTTCAATTTTGCTAAGTGACCTAGTTTCGGACCCAATATGACCCATATTTCAACTTGTCCAAGATCTGATAGAGATAAATGCTCTGATATACTTTCATGAAGATCTGATACAAAACGTAGCCTGTAGAGTGTTAACAAGGCTATTGTTGACGACGGACAGACGCAGGACAAAATGTGATCACAATTGCTCACATTGAGCACTTCGTGCACAAGTGAGCTGAAAAGTAAAAGTGTAACATTAATGCTCAAATCTTAACTTGAATTGTTGTAGATATTGTTAAAGAAAATATTTTACACACAAAGCTTTGAAAAATAACCTAATATTTATGATACCATGGCGTAAGAGAAGCATTTATTAACCCCTTTTCACATACAAGGAATTTGAAGGAGATTACTTTAAAATTGTCTTAGTCTTGAGTAAAGCATAATAAATCTTAATATAAGAAATTGCAATTCTGAGATTTAATGCAAATCTTAGTTGGAAAATGAAATATATTCATCGTGAGAAATTTCTGTGTTCATTTCATTGGATACATCAGAAGTAGCCTGTAAGTGGTAAAGGGTTAATCCGTTTCTACATGTAGATGCTTTCTGCCACCTCTGCATAGGACAATTTTTGAAAAACGTTGTGACAAAAGTACGTATTGTTCATGATGAACAATTTCCCCCTGTGTCACAATTTGTTTACTCTATCAAATAATTACACTTTCCTATTAAGACATTTTTCAAAATAAAACCAAAATGTTTTCATAGTAGTTTTCTGCAGATTTATTCCAGGCTTGAAAGAGTTAGGAAAACAGAAAGTACTATAAGGTATGTATATACATGTATAATTAATAATACTAAACAAGAGGGGCATAATGGCCCTCGATCACCCACCTGAGTTATGCAATGAGATTTCTAATGAAAAACACATGACAGTCTCAAACTGCTGAAATACAAAATGCTGTCTCCAAAGTGTTGAAAAGATATCATTTTAATTACGAACATTGACCTAGTTTAAGAGACAATATGACCAATATTTGAACTTGACCTAGATATGATGAAGACAAACAATCTGACAAAATTCTGAAGCTGGCCTACTCTATCATCAAGACAAACATTCTGACAGAGTTTCAATACTTTCAAGTTAAAAGTACAGCCTCCAGAATGTTAACAAGAATTTCACTCAATTTTACCTGGTGACCTAGTTTTAGAGACAATATGACCCGTATTTGAACTTGACATAGATATCATTTGGACAAACTTTTTTAAAAATGTTCAGGCTGCTGAAGAAAAAAGTGATGACTCGAGTTTTAACAAGAGTTTCCATCAATTTGGCCTAGTGATCTTGTTTTTGACTGGACATGATCCATATTCAGACTTGACCTACATTTCAACAAGACAAACGTTCTGACAAAGTTTCAACTTTTTCAAGTTAAAATCGCAGACTCCAGTGTTAAAGCGACTGAAGTCCAGATGGCACGAACAAAAAAAAAAAAATAACTCGAATTCGCCCTAAATGTTATTCTTTATGTTATCCAAGTAAAACCAGGGTAGAAATTGTATCGTTTTTATCAATAAAGTGAACTTGAGTCGTTTTCAATTGTCCCGATGAAGGGGTTTCCTATTTAAAAATACTTACCCCGTTACTGACAGGGTAGAATTTGTGATGGAAAAAGTATCGAAAACAAGAAAATCTCACCGATTGTAATATGTCAGTTATCATATTTTAATGCCCCAAATACAAAAATAACACTTATTTTCTTAAAATTGGATTTTTTTTTTTTTCGACAGTTGGGTATCTGGAGTTCAGTCGATTTAACAAGATTTTACTTCAATTTGACCTGGTTACCTAGTTTTTGACCAAACACGACCCATATTTAAACTTGACATTCTGACATTATCTCAAGCTGCTGAAGCAAACTTTGCGGCCTCAAAGAGTTCACAAGATTTTCCTTCAATTTGGCCCAGTGACCAACTTTTAACCTGACATGACCCTTATCTAAACTTGGCCAACGAATTATCAAGCCACACATTCTGATGAAGTTTCAACATGCTCAAGTAAAACATGCAGCCTTCAGACTGTTAACAAGATATTCCTTCAATTTGACCTAGTGACCTAGTTTTTGACCTCATATGGTCCAGTTTCGAACTTGTCCAAGATTTGATGGAGAAAAATGTTCTGATTAACTTTCATGAATATCGGAATCAAAAATACAGCCTCCTGTAGCACGCAATTGCTGATGATGTACGACGGACGGACGACGGACAAAATGCGATCAGAAGTTCAGGTGAGCTAAAAATCTTTTATTTTCTTATCGTCAGTTCAGAATAATTTCTAATTTCAATTATTTATTTGATGCAGGTGACTTTTGAAGTATTGCTGACTTAAACATTGTGAGAAAAAATATAAAGTGCTTTTATTGAGCAATTTATTATTTTCTTTCAGTGCATTTTACGCTATCTCAAAATTCAAATTCAATCGTCTACACTATTGATATATTTCCCACATACAGCAAATCTGCAGCAAACAACTTGGAAAACATCTAGATAAATATACTGATAATCTCAATTTCACTATTTCGACCAACAATCTGATCTGGCTATTTAGGTGTAATCTCCTTTTTTCATATTTTTTCTTCGGCCATTGTCTAAATAAAGTTTTAATGTATCAATTTCAGACTTGTGTATATATATATCCTATGACCTACAGATGTGCAGTTCACAAGAAACATAACTCTAGCATGCTTTCGACTGTTTGTCATTTATCAGCATGATTCTAATATACAGTGTAGATCTGTTGTGTTCACGGAACACTGAAATATTATACAAAAGGGTCGCTGCTCGGTTGTTTGTCAAATTGGAAGGAGAAAGGAATCTTTTGAATGACTGAATGACATTTTCTGAACATAAAAATACATTGTCGAATATAATAAAATAAATTTGTTAAAAATTAAAAGGAAGAGAAAAAGGGGCTACGCCTAACAGGAGAACCTACACAATGAAATAAATTGTATGTGCCTTCTTAAATGAATAAGGAATCTACGTAACACAATATGAAACGTAAACAACATAACAGAGATTGCACATAAGACAACAAAACTCTCAAAGAGCATAACAATGAGTGCACTTAGCATAATAGACGAGCTATGTATATAAAATAATAAGAAATGCACAAAACAAAATAAATAATGCACATACCATATTAAAATATGTGCTCATCATAATAAAGGATGTACACAACATAATAAAGTATGTACACGGCATAATAAGGCATGTACACAACATGATAAAGGGAGCACACAATATAATAATAAGCGTCATTATAAGGTTGATGCGTTCCATACAGAGTTATATACCTAGTATGTTGCCGTTCTCCTAATCACAAGGTACAAGTGTGAGCACCTTGAAATGAATCTGCCAAACAGAAAAAACGTTTTTAGGAACAGAGGATGTTGTTCATTTAGGCATGTTATGTAATAAGTATTTCCTCATCATCTGCAATTGTTAAAATGAATTGGAAGGGTCACACAGATTATGCTTAAAACAGTTTCAAGAATAAAAAGTAGATCGAGAACAGATATTGTCCTCGGCCTATTAGGCCCTCTTCCATTGCAGGCGGTAATTGATAAGAAGAAATTAACCTTCATTGGGCAGTTGTGTCGGTTAGAGAGGGACTACAACAAAACGTCTTTTTCTTCTGCGTTTATGTTCATTCAATAATGATCTTAGAAGTACTGGTTATATCCCTGATATTGTATCTATTTTACGTAAACATGATTTGTACTATGTATTGCAAAACTTTTCGACATTTGGCGTGTTTCGAAGTAAAGATGTGTGGAAAAGGATGGTTAATAATAAATATACCAATCAGTGTATAAATTCATGGAACGAGAGAACTTCTTCGCACGAATTCGTACTATATAGACAAATTCACGAATCCTATATGGTCTTATGCAAAACAAAATAAAGTATGATGTATGATTTTATTGTACGTGTTGTGATAGGCACGATATAGATTTAAGTGTTACTGAACGCATTTTACTAGACTGTAATCGTGTACAATCTTTTAGATTCGCAATTGAGCGTAGAAAACGTCATGAGTTTAATAATCAAGTTTTTAATCGGTTACATTCCTTGAGTAAGACTGAATTTATTAGAGCTCTATTTGTATTTTGAGCAAGTTCTTCATACAGACTACCATAAATTCTATCGATTTATCCTTTTGTACGTCAACACTTTTTTGAGCTTTTACATTTACGTTCGACAAGTGGGACAGTTCCCTTTCGTGTTTAACGTTGCTGCGCTTCCAATGTGTCGCAAGTTGTTGCACTCTTTTGTTAGCGACGACGATAACTTAGGCTCAATTACAAATTAAATTATGTGGATTAATCTAAATTTAACCTGTGCCCCCATGTAGACGAATTTCCTTATTATTATGACATTCGGAAGCATTGTCTAAGAGTTGG
>JASEVX010000411.1:0-35864 GCA_031761405.1 Serripes groenlandicus | reverse complement strand
ATTCGGAAGCATTGTCTAAGAGTTGGAGAATACTTATGTAGGGAAATTTCTCTCATGATCTCTTAATTTTATCAACGCAAGGAATATAAAATCATGAATGTTTAATCTTGCCCCAACAGTTCAAGATTTCTGCAATAGTTTCATTGCATGGGGGATAGAGTTACATGTTTTGTATGTTCTTCATGTTCATGACTATATTGTTTGTATGCTCTTCATGTTCATGTATGTAATTGTTTTGTCTATGTTTGAGTACATGTGTGGGAACGTGTACACAATATGGAGGCGTATATACGTCTGAATGCATGTGTGCATATTCACATTCACAAATATGATAACTGAAAGTATGGGTTCTTACATCAGGGAATGTCTCTCTTGAACTGTTATTTTTTCGTTTCGATTCAGAGTTCTGTTGGGAGATAATTCTGCGTATTCCCCCTCCACTACTCGGTGGCGCAGCCTCCCTAACAACAGATTGGTTGTGTGACACCTGCATGTAAGAAAACCGAGGCTTACAAGGCGCATCGTCTGCACAAATAGAAGTTGGTGAAGTTTTCCCCAAAGGATAAGTCAGATTCGCCAGTCCTTATCTCCTTTTATGTTCGATGCAATAAAAAAAAAGGACAGAAAGCCTACCTCCAGTATGACAAATTGGTTGTGGATGGTAAGCGCTTTGTTTTTGATAGTGATACTAAGCAGCCTGTTCCGCTCAGTAAATAAGAAATGGGCCAAGGTCTAACATAGTGTGACAAGGGAGGTAACTGTGTCGATATAACTAAGGGAAACAACTCTCCACTTTAATGACATAAAAATGTGCTGTTGGAATATCGCTGGGTTGATGAAATATGAAAACGATAAACACTTTGCACAGTATTGCGAGCAGTTTGATATCATTGGGCTAATAGAAACATGGGGCACTAATGCCAATGACTTTGAACATTTTCTACCAGGTTATATACAATTCAACTATTTTCGGTCAAAGAAACCAGGAGCATTTAGAGGCTCTGGGGTGTGACCATTTTTATTCGAGACACAATATATGAAAACTTTAAAATACAAAGAATTTGTCCACATGTAAAAGAAATTATAATATTATACTTGCATATCGACAGCAATGATCAGAAGGATATCGTTCTAATTTGTGCATATATTGCCCCTGAATATTCACCGATTTACACTCATAACCAGTCAAATGGTATTGAGCTATTGCAATGTACAGTCGACAATGTAATATCTGAATACCCGAATGTAGATATTTTGATGGGGGGTGACTTCAATGCCCGGACCTCAAAATGTCTAGATGTCTAGATTATATCCCTAATGATGATATTTCCTATATTTTCCAGGTTTATGCTGATTATCCTTCTGATGTGTTTGATTTAAATAGATGTCCTCGATACCAAAAAACAAATAAATATGGTCTATCATTATTAGAACTATGTTGTGCATATGACATCCACATCATGAATGGCAGACTTGTTAATGATACATCTGGTAACTTCACCTGCTTTGCTAACAGTGGAAATAGCGTTGTTGACTATATGCTGGCTTCAACTGTCCTTTTTAAATATATAATTGACTTTGGTGTGGGAGAATTAGATTTGTTTAATCACTTTCCTTTTTATTGTACTCTAAGAATTGAGGATCAAACTGAAACATTGGTTAATAAAGGGCATATCGAATGCAAATGATAATCGAATTTGTATAAAATGAGATGGAAGCCTTATCACAGATTTTTCTGAACTTTTCCATAGATTTACCGCAGAACTAGATTCAAAGAACTATGAAACTCTGTCAGACTCACTATCATCTTTTATAGAGCTATACCAGAGGGCTGGAACAAATATGAGAACTCGCAACAAAGTCTCTGCGCCCTCATCTCAGCCGAAATGGTGTGATGAGGAGTGTTGTTTGGCAAAGCGGGATAAATATAGGGCCCTTCAACACTACAGATCAAACAATACAGAAGAGACCCGTATTCAGTTTATTGTGCATCGAAATCGATTCAAGGCATTATGTAGAAAAAAGAAAAGAATATCTCTGTCAAAAAATCGCACGAGTTTATTGTCCGCTACCACAAACCCCAAAGAATTTTGGAGATTGCTTAGAGAGGATGAAATTAAATCACCTGTTATATAGCAAAACAACAACTTTTTTTCTTACATCAACAATGACTATGACTGTAGCGCTCTAAATTTGTCAATAACTGAACAAGTTATACACATTATTCAATCAATAAGAAACAATCGAACACCAGGACCCGATGGTATAAATATTGAAATGTACAAATACTCTCTATATTTGATACTGCCCTATATTACAACACTTTTTAACGACATATTTGAATCCGGCCAATTTCCTTCAGTTTGGGGGGAAAGTATCATTACACCTATACATAAAAAGGGGTCAAGAAACGACCCTAATAATTATAGAGCTATCTCTTTAATTAATTCAAAATTAATTTCTAAAATATTCGTTACTATTTTAAACTCTAGATTAGATTAATGGTGCGAACATAATACAATTATAGATGAATCCCAAGCAGGTTTCAGAAAGGGATATTCTACAGATGATAACATTTTTATATTAATGTCTCTAGTACAAAAGTATCTTTCCAAAAAGGGTGGCCGTTTCTATTGTATATTCATAGTTTTTGAGAAAGCTTTCGATAAAGTCCAGCACGCTCAACTATGGAAATCTTTCGAACGCATTAACATTAACGGCAAATTCCTAAACATAATGAAATCAATTTATAGTAACACGAAATTAAGTGTTAAGGTCAAGAACGGATTCAGTAACTTTTTTAAGTGCCTAGTTGGAACACGACAAGGCTGTACAGCAAGTCCAAACATATTCAGTATTTTCATTAATGATCTGGTTAAATACTTACAACATAAATGTGAAAATGGGATCTTTGTTTCAGATGAAATATGCCACCTATATGCACTTTTGTATGCAGAGGATGTTAAAAGTTTCGCAGAAACTGTTTAAAGATTACAAAAACAAATCAATTATATATCAGATTTCTCAAATGAAATAGGAATGAAAATCAATGTAAGTAAAACTAAAATTGTCGTATTTCGAAATGGGGGTGTTGTTAAAAAAACAGAACGTTGGTTTCTTAACGGAAATCCGATAGAAATAGTTTCATTCTATAAGTATTTGGGGGTATACTTCACACCGAAAATGTCTTGGTCTGTTACTCTCGATACATTATCTTAACAAGCTACTAAAGCGTCAAATTGTATACTTAGATATCAAAAGAAATTTGGGAACATACCGCCAACAGAAATGTTTAAAATATTCGATTCAATGGTGAAACCCATTCTCCGCTACGCTTCCAACATCTGGGGTCATAAGTACAACCAAAAAATAGAATCTGTATACACTAAGTTTTGTAAGAAATATTGTCTATTGTATAATAACTGCATGGACGCATTTTCTCTTTTGCGAATGTGGACGCCTCCCATTTTGTATTACTTATATGTCTAACTGTATAAAATACTGGATACGCCTTCTCCGTCTTGAACCCTATAGATACCCAAAACAATGTTATTACCTATTACTGCAATTAGATTACGCTGGAAGAGAAAAGTGGGCTTCAAAAATTAAACACTTATTATTCACGTATGGTTTTGGATATGTATGGATTGTTCAAGACGTTGGAGATCACGATCAATTTATAGATACTGTCAAACAGAGACTTATTGACTGTTACTCACAAAAAATCCATAGCGACATTGAATCATCACCAAAAGCAATTCACTACAAACACTACAAATCATTACTAACAGTTGAAAAATATCTGTCAATTGAATTAAGTTATAAATTTAAAAAAGTTTTTGCAAATTTTAGGTGCTCTTGTCATGACTTGATGATAGAGATAGGACGGCATCGGAAAATAGATAGAGACTTAAGACATTGTCCATTATGCATTTCTAAAAATGTAAGGGTAGTTGAAGATGAGAAACATTTCTTGTTCTACTGCTCATCGTATGAACACATACGAAAAATATATGTTTTGCCCTACTGGTTAAAGAACAAAACACACATGTCCTTTTACAATATCATCTCATTAGAAAATAAACACATTATAACCCGTATAGCCTATGTCTTGTACAATGCTTTTCAATTACGAAAAGAATTAATGAAGAATTAAAAGAAGAAAGAAAAACAGAAGTAAATGTACTTTCATATAAATATAAGTATCATACTTTTCATGTTATTCGATAGATCAGCCCAGCCCGTCCAGCACGAATGTGTATGTCTTATGTATATATAAATAATTATATTATGTATTGTATTGTTTTCTTGCTAATGCGCAACAGACTCTTAACTAATTGTTGATTGTCAAATTTCAAATTAATCCTACACTTTGGATATATTAATCGCTATTTAGAATAGATCTACTAAATGATATATCTTGTACTGTCAGCTAAGGGTGCTAACTGCGATCGGATCGCACAGCATTGAAATATGATGTTAGTTTGCATCTTCAGCACAAGTAATTTGAAAAGATTTAGGAATGTAATTGTTGTTGAAATTTAGACAATATTAATGTTAATGTCTTACAAATGTACACATTTACCAAATTGTTACTTCAGATTTTGGATATATTAAATGCAATTTGGAAATGATCTGCTATATGAGACATCTGCTCTGTCAGCTGATGGCGTTTACTCATATCAGAGTGCATAGGCGTGAAATCTGATGTTGGTTCACATCTTCATTATAAGCATTTGTTCTGGCGAAAAATCCATTCTGAATATGTAAAACACTCTAAAATGTAACTGTCGCCTGGATCTAGTCAACACTAGTGTTGATGCCACAAACTTGTACATGTTGATACCTCACATAATCACATAATACATAACTTCGCAAAAATACTGAAATTTAGTCAAAATCATTCAAAAGTCGATGTATGTAAACACATTATGTTAAATTACCACCTCTCTCTATGTATATGATAATTTGTATGTATATTATGGGCCGGAGGCCTGAAATTTTGAATAAACAAATTGAATATATATATATGTTTTGTTTGTTTTTTGTGTGTTTTCTTTTCTTTCTTTTTTCTATCAGTCTTAATTGTATCTTCATTCTGTTCTATTTGATTTCATTTATATTGTATTCTTGTTATCTTCAATATTGGAGGAAATAAAGATTATATATACCTGCATAAATTGACCAAGCCATGTCGAACAAACAGGACTGTTCCTATAAAGGTCTTCTTTCTTATTTTTGTCTAGATTCAATGCCTTCATATGTCATTTACTGATAAGGTATTTATTTTACATTGTCCATTCCTTGCACTTTGATTACCACCTTAGTCAAATTTTTCCCGATATTAGCAGTTATATATTTGCTGCTATACCATCACTCTGAGGATCGATTTAGGGCCATATTTGGGACCGATATAAATAGTTATTTATTTGTTTTGTTAGTGTTTAACTAAATAAATAAGATATACAAGGTGTTAATTTAAGGCTCACTTAAAGTATATAAACAAATTATGATTTAGAATTTAGACATTTGAAAGTAATTAGAAAGCAGAGATTGATGGTAAGCTCTTAATATTAAATGATTATTTAAGATTCATCTGCTTCAGAAACCTTTGTAAAAAAAACTCTAAGAGTAGCAAACATTATTGGAAAAAGAGAAATTACTCACCATCATCATTCTATATCACATTTCATGATATAATATATAATCATAAAGATATTCTCCTCTGAATCTGCTTGTCACATTCCTAAAACACTTGATAGAAATGTTCCTTGGGTGAAACTCAAGACACATTCAAGCCATACTGATTGGTTGAAAAACATGGCAATCAGGTTGCCTCAGAAAAGGGGCAATATTCGAAAAATCCAATTTTGTTCATGGTGCTTGTCTGATTTTAAAATAATTGAATAGGAATCTTACTTACGTATTGATTGGTTACAAAAGCATAGCATCCACGCGTCATCACAAAAGGGGTAAATTTATCTTTGAGCTTAAAATGACAACTCCTACAACTCCACTAGACCAATTTCACCTTAACTTCACTGGAATGTTCATTTGTTGGTCCTCTTTCAGAATTATTCGAAGACTTTAATTATGTGTAAAACTTGTTTTGTTGCGACATCAGAAGGTGAGAAAACTACCCAAACTTTAAAATCGTTTTCCTCCATAATCTTCTTGTCCGATTCCATAATAATTTGATAGAAAGCCGTTTGTCCAAGCCATATTGATTTCGTTGAAAAACAGGGCAGCAAGGCGACATCAGGAAAGGCGCAAAATGACAAAAATTTATAATTCCATTCTTATTAAAGTTCTTGTTAGATATCATGATACAAATGGCCTTTACTGATAAGCTCTTCCTTTAACAATGTCCCCTCCTTGCAGTTTCATTTGCACTCCTGATCAAATTTTTCCAGATATTTGCATTTGAATATTTTCTACTAAATTACTATCAGTCAGGTGATCGATTTAGGGCCATCTTTACCCTCTTGGTTTTTTTTCTATATTTTCACTTTTGTAATATGTATGTAGTTATGACAAAAGTTGTGTAAATGCTGCTTTTTCTTAAATGAAATGAAATTGAATTGAAATTGAATTGTTATTATTCTTCCATCCATGGGCTTAATAGTCTGTGTGAGTAACTAACCGGTGGCCTTTGTAAGAATGTTGTTCTGGTGTGCAAAAGACAGGATACACTTACTTAGATAAACTAGCCCCAGTGGTATAACTGCAATACTATTGAAACAAAGTGTTAAACAATCAATAAAATCATTAAAGCCCCTTTTTGCCTGACACAGCTGATGTATTAAATGTAAGTTGACATGTATAAAATTATAATGTAGTTTATTATTTTACTGCATATAAACAATCTGCAGCTGACGTCTTTGCAAGCATGTGACCAAAAAGTATGAAAGAGATCTATAAATAAAAGTCAAATAATTGATTAAAGTTGAGATCTTAGTAGCTAAAGGATAAATTGTTGATATTAGGCGTTTAAAAAGATAACAGTCAGGCTGTCCAGCGTCCCTAAAATTTCTGAAAAATCCTAATTTTGACCAGCTTTGCTTAAATTCCGAAGACAATGAAAAAATAAAAAGGAATTCCTAAAAAGGCCCTTTTTCTTTTCACTTAAATTCCTATTTGTTTAGCTTTAATTATACTATAAACATAATCACAACTTTGACATTTTCATACTAAATATGTTTTAGTGTAGTTTTACAGTTCTTTTTAGTCAGAGTAGGCAGTTTAAAGCAAATGACCCAATTGACATCAAATAATGATTAATCAATAGCTAGATTTATGCATATATCACATACCTCTGATTATATTAGTTAAAACTTTAGTAAGAAATTGAGTGGAAAGAACATTTCTAGTTGAGTCTTGCTCTAAGTAAGCCACCCTTAATGCAATTAGTGTATGTATGGAATACTTATTTTGTATTCATGCTGAGGATCCAAATGGATAATGCGTTACAGAAGTTTCTTGAAACCCTTCTATGATTATACTGGTAAACAGTGCAGAGCCAGATCATCCATTCTATGTTTTCATGTTATATGCTAGTATTATTTATCTTTCTGCAAATATGAGCACTGATAAGGTTTAAACATAAAGTAACATTAATATACAATATTAAACCATGAAAACTAAAATGAACTACATTGGACAATATCGTGTTTGCTTGTGATTAAGCTTAACACAATGCATATTGAAATAAAATAGATAATTACATACAAATAATATTACATATTGCTGCACAAATGTGCAACTAAATCATTAGACAAATGATGTAAAATCTAAATATAAAGAAGAGTGTCTGAAGGAGCACATGCATCGCCTGCTAATAAATCAGAAACTGAAAGTATGACATTCAGAACATCAGACAACAGAGAATTTATCTTAACAAAGCAGACAATTCCATAACGAATGTCCTGGTGCAATAACTTTAAACGTTAAACAAGTTTCAAGAATCTTGATAGAGATCTGCACTGTATCAAATTGGGAACTCCAAAGACTCACAGATCATGAAATGTTTTTAAGTAAGCTCTTTAGATTGCTATCATGTGTAAATGTTATTAATCCTATCTCACATAATACAAACCAATTTGACCATTATGTAGCAGAGATGACTTTGAAAACATTGCGAAAAATGGCGAAATTGTTTGTAATGAACAAAGAAAAATGCTTGCCTAGATATTTTGCACTGTATTAAATAACTAAAGTTTCATTTCTAGAAATTATCCAATTTGAGCTCGTATTTTTTTCGAAGAAAAAAAGTCGGGCTATTGTGATAACTTAGCGTCATCGTCACAAAACGTTTACCTTACATCATAACTCAAAAGCAGTTACACATATTAAAATGCAACTTAGTAAACACGTTCCTACGCATGTCTTTACCAAGTCACATAACTATGGCTTCAATAAGTATACAGTCATGCGACTTGTTGGGCTTAGATATTCATACAAAAACATTAACATTGCCCATAACTCAACCCGTTCATTATTTTCAAATGAAACTTGGTACACACGTTCATTGGAACTATACGCATGTCTACACCAAGTCTCAAAACTTTGACTTGAATAATTATTCAGTAATGCCCCTATTTCGATTAGCGTTAGCTCCACGGCGCTCTTGTTGCCTATATTTTTTCAAAGTTGTCTGCTGCAGAGTTGTTGTAAGTTGCTAGAAAGGGTGAAAGAGAAAGAAATAGCATATATGAATTTGCATATAGTACATATAGTAGTAAACGAGATTCATTTTTGGCAGAAAATCAGCGAAGACGTGTTATATCCTGTGTATATGCATGTAGTTTGTGATAGCAAACAAAATACACAAACGTAAGAACAGATGGGTGCTTTTATGATTACCTACCTATATATGTTGTAGGAATAATAAGTATCTAATATGGAAGACACTTATCTACAGAATTTTTTTCTGAATATTTATCTTTTTCAAATTGTCAGAACAGATAAAAAGTTTGCTTACCCCTTTACATTTCAAGATTGGAGGCTAAACATATTACAAAGTCGTTTCTCATGACACTTTAATCTACTCATTTAATTAAATTTAAGTTCAAGTTTGACTTATTTTCATCAAAATTAACTAGAAGGTGGCTTATGCAGACAGCTATTTTGGGATTGTATCACTTTAGAAATATATAAAATTAGTTTCTACTCAATAACTTGTGTTAGGTTTTATAGAATTCCAGGTATGTGGCTCATGCTAAAAGCTAACTTGACATTGTATATGGCGTCACTAGGGTCAAGGTCAATGGTGCTAGAATGAGCCGCACTGTCAAACAACCAAACATATGGTTATTGCGACCAGTGTAAAACTAGATAAGCCATATTATTTTTCTGTTTTCCAAATTATAGCCCATTAAATGTCTAAGTATTGCCCTAAAATTCCATATTTTAGCCCTAAATTGTCTTTGATAATGCCGTAAGATTAGCCCCATTTTTGTCAGAAGGTGCTGGATAGCCTGTACAGTAAATCATTATTTGACTTGTAAATATAGAAATGCTATTACTATAATTTTGAACTCTCCTGAGTACGAAAAACGGATGAGCTATTGTGATAACTCACTGTCCGTCGTCGGTCTTCTGTTGAAGGGCCTCGTTAGCGACGCGAGCTGTCACTGTTCGACCAACATTGAGTCCGACGATTGATAAAGGTAAATAAGACATGCTTCTTCCACTGATGAGCCAACAGTCTATGCAGAAAAACAGCCAGATTCTTGTAAAGACTGTTGTGTGAAATAGCTAGGTGAAATATGCGTAAGGAACTGGCTGCCGTGATATGACTGAAATGGGGTTAACCCCGAAGCAATCAGTCAAACTGTCTGTACCTTCACATTCTCTTACCAACTTCTTCTCCTGAACCAATTTCAAATTTATGAATGTTCCTTATGTCGTTTTTCTTTAAAAAAGAAAAACAATGATCAAAGAAATGTATTATATGCATATAATTGGTTGCTACAGCATCAGAAGGTGGGAAGTTGCCAAAACTTGTGGAATCTTCTGGCCATAGTTGTAAAGAATGGCGGACATTAGCCCCTTCGTAAAAAAAGTGAAAAGGCGGACATTAGCCCCTTCACATAATCGATGAAAGCTGACATTATCCCCTTTACAGGATTGCTGAAAGCGGACATTTCCCCCGTCAACAGACATTAGTTTGATATCAATAAAGAACATATATTTAATCTGCACTGGATTAACCGTTTCTCTTTCCCTCATACAATAAGACGACATTGACTACATCAAGGCAATGTTATGGAAAGACCGTAGAAAAGGTAAAGGAGATATTGCTTATCTGTTTAAAGTCCGAACATCAATGACATTAATTCATTTAAAGCGTACCAAGAATGACATTCAAATACGCGATTAATATGTAGAGAAAACTCATAAAAACCTAATGTGATAAGAATTTTCTTTGAAAAATATCAAAAAAATAACTTTAATAAGCATTTAAAACCCGGGCTCAAAATAAGCCATGTCGAGATTAACGGGAAAAAAAGATCGGCAATTTCCGTAAAATATACCGGAAGTGAAGTGCTCACGGGGAATTCAATGCAGACTCTCATTATGTTAACAGTGTAAATCATGAACGCATCGATATATTTGGAATAATTAAAGAGAAATAAAACGTGGATAAAGGCGATGGACTCGACGCGAAAACTTTGGAAAGGTCCGACAAAACATACCGTGGTTTGTTCCGACAAGCACATTTTTCGTGTGAAAATGAAATGCGTCGGGAACTGATAGGCTTGAAAATTACCTCATTCCTATGAAAAATATCCGAATCCATTTGTAATTGTTTAATGTAATTATTTTACAAGGGTTTTATAACATTACATCACTTTGCACCATATATATAAAGATAGAGTTACGACACATAAAAATAGACAATCAGTTTTGTTTCCAAATTTTAAGGCAGTTTGTATTTATTTACATAATTGCAATGCCGGCTTTTGTTCATTACTGTTCTCCAAATACTTCGATAATTGTTGTGTGACCATATTACGAACATTGATGATCCTGATCAGTCTTAACAGAAGAGCATATTTATCTGAATATTCACAAATATCGTAAGGCGGGTTTTCATTTGACACGGTATTATTATTATGAACCACGTGCAACTTAGTCACCCAGATCAAATGAAATATTACTGACGCATGCAATAAAAATGACATTGACAACAGTGCTTTGTAGATCATTTGAAAACGATCATTTGAAAACGAGAGAAATTGCTCCCAGCGTAATGATCCCAAACACAATGAAGCAACCCTGTATGAATATATTCTTCTGTTGTAGAAATTGTCTGTACGTGGGAAAGAGTTAAAGAGCTTCTAATTTTTTGTCAAGATGTTTTTAATTTCGTCGGCAATTTTGTTGAAAGAGGAAAGGGTTTACGCACACGTGCAAAGTTGGTTCTTTGTTTGGCCAGGGTCTTTCAAAAGACCCTGGTTTGGCCGATCATGATTCTCGTGATATATATCCGGTGTATACCGGTTTTGACAATCAAGTAAGCTACCCCTTTCACAGATGTAGATTCATTTTGACGCAACTAAAGCTGACGAGTTTGGTAAACATTGCAGCAAAATGAGAAAGCCTAAATGCATTAAATTTAATAGATAACTTTTGCCACAATGATTTGAAATAATTCAGTAATTATATTTTCATTTTTTATAGATTTTTTTATTTTTGTCTCGACATTTTCACAATCGTTTGCTGTGATTTGTTGTAAGGGGGAAAGGGATGAACAGCTGACATACGTGGTTATTATTTTCATCTACACACTACCGGTGGGTCTTTGATTGACTGTGGAAAGAAATCAGAAGGGCAATAAAATTGGTCATTTACGGTGCGTGTTATGACACTTACACAATACTGGTCAGTTATTTTGAGAACACCTGTTTGATTGAGATGAGTTAGCCAATTTTCATCTATTTTTAATTATAGTCTGTACATTGCATTGCTCAATATGGCCGATTTCTCGAGTCTGAATCTGGGTGTTTTCTGGCTTCACCCCGTCTGACATTCAATCAGATATTTCTGATCTGGAAGTCGTTTTTGATGATTGTTATTCTTCCGACAACGATTTTGTCTCTGTAGGCGCTTGGAATAATGAGTTTCAACAACCAAGGGTAAGTAAAAAATGAACTTAATCGTCCTTGAGAATCGGGTAAATACACGAACATGTGTTTAAATTTGACTTATGGAGTAGAAACAAAAATCCCTGTCAAAACGAACAGATATCAAACTAAAAGTAGTTCTAGATATAAATAATTAAAGTTTAAATGCTTCTTAAAATAACCTTTTACAAAAAAAAATATTCTCGCATGTTATCAATACTTTTAAGCTGAAAATAGCACGAATCATTCATCACGAATAATTTCACGTCCTGCTTCGTCTTCAGACTCGCTGCTCGTTTCAGATCGTTTTACTGACTCAAACTGGTGAGAGATCAGCTGAGTATAAACTTTTGATTCAATCCCAAATAGGCTCTATGCATGACATCGTTAGTCAAATACAGTCGAACACTATGAATATTGATGACGGTATAAGAAAAATAAGTGATTGTTTATACAACTCAGCGTTCACCATTTTTGGCACGCTTACTCACAAAAAGCCCCAGCAGTGCACTTGAAAAACAAAATTTAAAAGTCCATGGTTCAATACTGATTGTTCTCGAGCAAGAAAAGAATTACGTGTTTCAAATAGAGATTATCGTAAAAACAGCTCACTTTATAATGGGGATGTTTTGATTGCATGTAAACGAAATTATAGCCTTGTTAAAAAGCGAGCCAAAGCAAAATACCATAACGCAATACGGAGTAAATTTAGTGCTCTTGCCAAAAGTAGCCCTGGCAAATTTTGGAGTGAGTTGAGAAGGGTTAAATCTAAAAATAGTTAGCCATTAACGACTTTGCATGAGTCTGACTTTTTTGATTACTTTAAGAATTTGTTTTCACAATCTGAACCATCGGAAGAATTGAATTTTTCAAATGACTCAGATAATGATGTTGATTTATATATCGAGGAACTTGACGTATTTCAGAGGAGGACATGATTTTAAACACAATTCAATCTTTGAAAACCGGGAAATGTGGAGGTATAGATTTATTGATTCCTGAAATATTTATTGATGTAAAAGAATTTGTTGCACCTATGATGTGTGAACTATTCAATTATATGTTTGAAAATAGTATATTTCCGAATGAATGGACTAAAGGAATTACCATCCCAATCCCGAAAAAGGGTAATATTGACGATCTAAACAATTATAGGGGCATAACACTTACTAGCATATTTTCAAAGATATTTTCTTGTATTATTGACAATAGGCTTAGACAGTGGGCAGAACACAATAAGGTTTAAATGATTTTCAGTTTGGTTTTCGTAAAGGAAAAAGCACTAACGATAGTATTTTTATATTATCTTCCATAATTGACAAAGTTTTAAACATTGAAAAAAGGAAATTATATTGTGCATTTGTTGACTTTAGAAAAGCTTTCGATACTATTAATCACAAAGCTCTTTGGGTCGAACTTATACAAACAGGTACATCTACCAAAATGATAAAATTACTCAAAGCAATGTACACAAATATAAAATCTTGTATAAGGGTTAAAGATCAGTTAACTGATTTGTTTGATATTGCCACGGGCGTAAAGCAAGGAGAACCATTATCTCCTTTGTTATTTATTCTTTTTATAAATGGCATGTATGATTATATGCAACCTGACACATTTGATTGTTTTACAGCTGACAATTTAAAATTATTTCTATTGCTTTTTGCGGATGATACTGTATTATTTTCGTATTCTCAAGAAGGTTTACAATTATTATTAAATAAACTAAATGATTACTCAAAACAATGGGGTGTAATGGTAAATACAGACAAAACAGTCGTGATGGTCTGCCAAAAAGGAAATACAATTCCAGATGTTGAATAAGTATACAATGGAGATAAACTTGAGGTTGTAAATAAGTTTAACTTCCTTGGCTGCACATTAGCATCAAATGGTAAATTTAGTATTACACAAAATGATCTGGCAGGAAAAGGGTTGAAGGCATTGTTCTCTTTAAATATTTTGTTTATGAACGTTCCTTTAAATATCCCTGAAAAAATGAAATTATTTGATTCTATGGTTTTACCTATTTTAATGTATTCTTCAGAGACATGGGGATTCGATAAGGCTCCTGACATCGAACGAGTTCATTTAAAGTTTTTAAAGCAATTATTAGCTGTAAGTCCGAAAACCACTAACACAACAGTGAACGGTGAAACCGGAAGGTTTCCATTACATGTATTAAGAAGCGTATCCATTGTTAAATACTGGTAAAGGATTTGTAAACACCCTGATTCTCTCTTGTTTAAAATATATAACATGAGTGACACTCACGGAAATGCCACGAATGCGTGGAAATTAAACTTACAAAAACTAGTCAATAGTTTGGGTTTATCATATTTGAATGATTTACCCGACGCATCTGGTGTAAACCTAAATATTGTAATAAGTCGAATTTATGATAGTTATCTACAAAGCTGGTTTGCGGACCTCGACACCTATAGCAAATTAGACTCCTACAGATCATTCAAGCAATGTTTCATTTACGAAAAATATCTTACATTTATTGAAAATAAAAACCACAGAATAGCTTTAACAAGATTCAGGTGTTCATCTCACAAACTGTTAATCGAAGTAGGCAGACATAGACATTTAGAAAGAGATGAAAAGATATGTACTTTTTGTAAATGTAACACTATTGATTTTATTAGTCTGTCCATTATATAGAGACCTTAGGATGTTTTACCTACCTAAATACTATTACACTTGGCCTAATACATTTAAATTTAAAGGTTTGATGGAATCTCAATCAAAGAAAAAAATAGTTAACCTAGGTAAATTTGTATACCTTGCCAACTGCAAAAGAGATATCCAAAATTCTTCTTAATACTTACTCTGTAAATATGTTGATCATCCTGTACTAGATAATCGTAATATGTAAACAAACTGTATGCTTATCTATTGCCGTGATATGTTTGCATATTTCATATTTTCTCCATATTTATGTTTCTAATTATCTTTATTGCCGCCACATGTATATATGTATTTTTGTTTCTGGCATCAAACATATGTTTATATGCCAATAAACGATTTTGAACTTGAACTTGAACTTGGTATGGTCTGATCTCTAAAGGTGCTAGACCGTTGCCTAGGTCATCTGTCTCACTTTAAATAGCTGACTCATTACTGTTTTCTTCGAAAGAAGACGACGAACAGTATAATTCTTCGAGTGTATGTCAAAATCCCCTCAGTCAATATCCCCTCACTCTGAAAATGGCATAGTAGTCAAAATCCCCTGAGCCAAAATGATAGGGTAGTCAAAATCCCCTCGACCAAAATGATAGGGTAGTCAAAATCCCCTCAATGGGTATTCATAATGCGCTCAATCTAAGATCATATAATTTCTTGTAAAGCTAAATGTAAATTTAAATATAGTACATCATTTCCGTTTAAAGTCCTCTAAGTGATCAGTCAATAATTACCCGTTAATTACATGTTAATTCTTTTAAAAAGAATTTCATGTATTGGTGAAATGTTATGCTAAAATAATGCTGTGCAAAATTCAATATATCACTATTAATTTAATATAGATCACTGTCAGATAGTTTATCTTGGAGTTGATGAAAATGTTTGTGTCAAAACCCATACGGTCCATTTTTAGCTCGACTATTCGAAGAATATGAGAGCTATACTACTCACCCTGGTCGACGTCGCACTTTGGTTAAGGTTTTGCATGCAAGTACTTAAATACTACATGTATTGCATTGACACTTTCTACAACCCTACTAAACTGTCACACCTATGTAGATTATCAAGTTAGATAACTCTATCCTGCATGTTATGCAAGTTATGGCCCTTTTTTACTTAGAAATTCTGGTTAAAGTTTTGCGTGCAACTAAATTAAGAGTCCATATCTCAGTATTTACTTGATGTATTGCATTGTATCTTTCTACAACCCTACCCAAGCATCACACCTATGTAGATTATCAGGTTAGATAACTATATCTTGCATTTTATGCAAGTAATGGCCCTTTTTTTACTTAGAAATTCTGGTTAAAGTTTTGCGTGCAGCTAAATTAAGAGTCCATATCTCTGTATTTACCTGATGCATTGCAGTGAAACTTTCTACAACCCTACCCAACTATCACACTTATGTAGATTAACAAGTTAGATAACTCTATCCTGCATTTTATGCAAGTTATGGCCCTTTTTTACTTAGAAATTCTGGTTAAAGTTTTGCGTGCAACTAAATTAAGAGTCCATATCTCAGTATTTACTAGATGCATTGCATTGAATCTTTATACAACCCTACCCAACTATCACACTTATGTAGATTATCAAGTAGGATAACTCTATCCTGCATTTTATGCAAGTTATGGCCCTTACTTTACTTAGAAATTCTGGTTAAAGTTCTGCATACAACTACATTAAGAGACCATCTCTTAGTAACTACTTGATGCATTGCATAGAAACGTTATACAACCCGTCCCAACCGTCACACCTATGTAAACAATCAAGTATGATAACTCTATCCAGTATATTTTGCATGCAACTACATTTAGAGTCGATATCCTAGTATTTACTTCATGCATTGCTTTGAAACTTAATGCAACCCTATCCACCTATCCAACTTTCACACCTATGTTGATTTTCAAGTTAAATAACTCTATCTCTATAAGTTATGGCCCTTTTTGGACTTATAAATTCTGGTTAAAGATTTGCATGCAACTACATTAAGAGACCATATCTTAGTAACTACTTCATGCATTGCATTGAAACTTTATACAGCCCTTCCCAATCATCACAATTTATTAACAATCAAGTACGCTAACTCTATCCAGCATTTTATGCAAGTTATGGCCCTTTTTGGACTTAGACATTCTGGATTAAGTTTTGCAACTACATTTAGAGTGTAATCTCATTATCCCGGCCGGGTAGCTCAATTGGTAGCGTATCTGACTCGTGATCTGGAGGTCACGGGTTCGATACCCGGTTGCGGCGACATTCTTTTGGGCGATTTTTGGATCGCCTCTCACCTCTGATCTATGTGAAAAAGTAGTCAGTTGCTTCGAAAGAATGTTGTGTAAGTACTGGTGTAGGAAAGCCAGGAAAACATGGGTAGGTGCACTGACCGCCGTGATATGACCAAAGCTGTTGAAAGCGGCGTTAAACTCCAAACAAACAAACAAACAAAGTAATCTCATTAACAACTTGAAGCATTGTTTTGAAACTTTATATAACCTTTCCCAATTGCACAACTATAAACACAACCAATTCAGATAACTCTATCCTGCATATGGTGCAAATTGTTGCTGTTTTTATGCCCCCGGAATCACCGATTCGGTGGGCATCTAGTTTTTGGCCTGTCTGTCTGCACGTCTGCACGTCTGTCTGTCTGCACGAAAAAAACTTTAACCTTGACCACTACTTTTGAACCATAACAGGTACGGCTACCATATTTCACATGTGTATTCCTTGTGACATGACCTTTCTGTCAGTGCCAACATTTTTGACCTTGCGACATTGACCTTTGACCTAGATGTTGCCATTCTCGAAAAAACCTTTAACCTTGACCACTTCTTTTGAACCATAACAGGTATGGCTACCATATTTCACATGTGTATTTCTTGTGACATGACCTTTCTGTCAGTACCAACATTTTTCACCTTGCGACCTTGACCTTTGACCTAGATGTTGCCATTCGGGGGCATCAGTGTTTCACAAACACATCTTGCTTTACTTAGAAATTATGCGTGCAACTACATTAAGAGTCCATATCTTATTAACTACTTGATGCATTCCATTGCCTTCCTAACCATCACACCTATTAAAACAAGATGTGTTTGTGTTACTATGTTATTTGTCTTTTTAGTGCAATGTTATTTTAGACTTAGACACCTTGGATGTCTCCTAATGTTATACATTATGATTACCCTGCTAATCCCATCGAGGGGATTTTGACTACCCTATCATTTCGGTCGAGGGGATTTTGACTACCCTAAAATTTCTGTCGAGGGGATTTTGACTACCCTATCATTTTCAGGGTGAGGGGATTTTGACTGAGGGGATTCTGAGTGTCTCCCTAATTTTTCATCTACAGCTCCGTAGTTCAACTCATCCGCCATTATTGAAATCGAAACAACTCCCCATCACTAAGGGTCCATCACTAAGGGTCCATCACTTCGTCATCACGGTAAACCGGAAGTCAGTTTATTTTCACTTTTCGCACTCGGCAATTTCCGTGAAAGGGTAATTTTATTGCACACAATTTATCTTTTCATACTTAAAAACATTTCTTAATTTTTTTTTTTTTTTTTTTCTTATGTTATTATTTAAGCATTTTTTTTTTTGCCTCTTGGTACCCTTTAATGTTAAATATCCTTCGGCCTATTATATGTTATTATAGACAACCTGTTAAACACACAAATTGCGAATTAAATATTTTTAATGAAAATCCGATAATTGTTCAATTAAGGAAATATTTAAATTGATTATTATCGAGTAATTAAGGGCAATCTGTTGACGGGGAGTCATGGTGGAGTGCCCTTGCGCGCTAAATGACCTTAGCTGTCGATGCGCCATAAAACAATATACATTCATTCATTGACGGGGATAATGTCCACATGTGAAAAAGACGTTACCAGTTGTAAAGGATTTTGCACAAATGTGCCTGTTTGTGGGTTTTTACACGTTTTTATACTTCGGGCTTTTTTATTCTATTGAATGTGTTTGTGAAATGTTATTCTTATTATTAGGGATTGCATCAAATATTCGAATGCTTTATCATGATTCGAGATTTCGAAGCAGGCATTTTCTTCAATATATTATATATATCAAATCGACATTACTTGAAATATTTACCCACGTTTGTTTGTTCGAAACTGCAAGCAAAGGGTTGCCGATGATCCACCTAAGGAGTCAATACTGTAGATAACATGTCAAACTGATAACCATTGCTCTGGGCTATTAAAGTGTTCGATACAATAGCGCTGTATTCGTTCCTAAACGCCGTAACTTCATCTTGTTAAACAGATAGTTACAGATTTTTAGAATTATACATCAATCAAATTCGAATTCCCCTGTTGAACGGGAATGTTAATGCGAGTACTGGGAGTTTAACACAATAAGATAACTTGACAGCAAATAACGCATTTTAAACTCGTTGTTGGCAAAGCATGCACAAATAGGTCGAATTTTCAAATACTTTGTGATCGAATGATATAGTTGGTATGCATTGCCATCGCTACTTATTATATTCTTTTCCCTAAATGGAGGCAATACATAATTGTATTATATTGTATTGTGTACCTGTTTAATTGAGTCTCAAACATTGTGACAAGAGTAGAAAGTCTTGAGTTTGCTACTTTGCCATAAGACTATATGAGAGCCGCGAGAAAACCAACATTGTGGACTCTGCGTAATGTATCGATCCAGATCAGCATGCGTAGACATCCGGGCCGACACATTCCGTCTTAGGGGTAATTATTCCTGACTGCGCAGGCTGATCTTGGTCGATACATTACGCAGAGGCCATATTGTTTGTTTTGTTCACGGGACAGCTCATATTTGTTTACCTGTGGCAAGGCTCTTTTCTTGATCTGTGTCGCACTCCACAATCGTTAAGATATTGCTTCATTGTTGATGAGGAATCCGCTGCGGTCGAGTGGTTAGCGTCGGGGATTTCGAAACCGGGTGTCTCGGGTTCGATCCCCAGTCGCGGCACTACGGTCATGGGTGGAGTGCCCTTGGGCAAGGCACATTTTCTAGCCTAGTACTGGTTTGTTTACCCAGGGATCATGAATAATTAAACTTAATTGCGCGCTAAATGACCTTAGCTGTCGATGCGCCATAAAACAATATACATTCATTCATTCATTCATTGTTGATGATCGATAACTACACATTTCTGTCCCCGTTTTTCTCAAACGTTCATATCAAGTAACAATTTAAAAAGTCTAGTGTTATGTTTTCTGTGATGCACCTTTGTAAGCAAATGATTAATTGTAACGACAGCATTTAATCTGTGAGTTTGATCGGTTTGATTACCGTAGGTTATTAAACTATTGATTGATTAAGGAGCAAGAACAATTAAGAAAGTAAGGATAACTGCAAAGAATGCACGGAAAATCATCATAGTTTGTTGATAAGGTAGACAAAGGGATGTGTTGGATACGCCAAACAAAGGGAAGTGAAACGGCCTTGACTAAGTTGTTATCGTCGGGGATTATGAACCAAACGTCCCTGGTCCAACCCCCGCTATGGCAGTCATATTGGAGGTCCCGTGGACAAGGCACATTTCCTAGCCTTGTACTGATGTGTCACCAAGGGATAACGAATGAGTGTTTTGTCGCCGTGTCTGAAATACTGTTGAAATTTAATCGGTTTTGTTTTGTATTCTTAAATTAAGATCATGCAAGCAGTTGCATATTTATGTACACTATAGATGTTTGATAACAATACGAATACCATTACGTCGCTCAAGCTAAGCCGGTGTAACGTGACCAGACAAATTACCCTTTGTTCTCTCTATCAACAGAAATAGTTGAGTAACATAATATTTCTTCTACCAAAGTAGATCTGTTTTTGATATTTGAATAGCATTTTTCCCAACTGGCCTATATACATTTGCAGCAGACAACTGTTGAAAACATTGTGGCAAAAGGAGACATTGCTCATAATGAGCAATATTTTATATTGCCACAATATTTCCTATGCTATTCTGAAATATACAGAAAAACAAGAGAAAGTTGATGCAAAGCATCAATGTCGCCGGCAATCCATACTGCAGTTATGCATAACACTTACATTATAGTAGTTGAAAACAAAACCAGTTATCAACTAAAGGGCATATTGGAACATCAGGTGTGGGGTCAAGTGAAAATGTATCATAATTGACATTGTTTTCGTCAACGAAGTGAATGTCTTTCATTGAAATATAATTAAAGCTTTTCATTGTTTATGATCAATCTCCATTCTAAGGTAGGTTGACCATATTTATTTATTTATTTATTGGGGTTTTACGCCGCTTTCAAAAATAGTTCAGTTATATCACGCCGACAGTTCACTTATTCATGATCCCTGGGTAAACAAACCAGTACTAGGCTAGAAAATGTGCCTTGCCCAAGGTCACTCCACCATGACCGTAGTGCCGCGACTGGGATCGAACCCGGGACACCCGGTTTTGAAATCCCCGACGCTAATCACTCGATCACAGCGGATTCCAGGTTGACCATATACACAGCCAACAAATTATTGATCATAAACAGGAAATGAGTAATCTTGCCAATCATTAGTCTACTCCTGTTTTAAAATGATATAATGATGAGCACCCTTGTGTCATTGATGCATAACAATATGCATATCGCAAACAAAATGCGTGTAGGGAATCTAATAACACATTTAAAATTGTCAAGGACGAAATAGTTTTGTACGAAAGACCCGATTCGTTTCTTCTTCGCATAGTTGTCGTTCTTTATACTCTCTTTATAGGCAGAGAGAGAGATAGTGTTTTAAAATGATAAAATGATGAGCGCCCTTGTGTTAATGATGCATAACAATATGCAGATCGCAAGCAAAATGCCTGTAGGGAATCTAATGAAAAATTTAAAATTGTCAAGGACGAACTAATTGTGGACGAAAGACCCGATTCGTTTCTTCCTCGCATAGTTGTCGTTCTTTACACTCTCTTTATAGGCAGAGAGAGTGTTTTAAAATGATATAATGATGAGCGCCCTTGGGTTAATGATGCATAACAATATGCAGATCGCAAGCAAAATACCTGTAGGGAATCTAATGACAAATTTAAAATTGTCAAGGACGAAATAATTGTGTACGAAAGACCCGATTCGTTTCTTCTTCGCATAATTGTCGTTTTTAGATTGTCTGATTTTTTGAAAAAAAGACGAGCTATTGTCGTCACTTGATCGTCGTCGTCTGCGTCGTCGTTAGAGTCGTAGTCAGCGTTGGTTAAGTTTTGCGTTTAGGTCACTTACATGGAAACTATCAAACATAATACTTTGAAACTTGGAGAACTTGTTCATATAATACCCTTCGTTACATTGTATGCTAAAGATACTGAGTTTGACCTTTTTTGGGTAAAAAACATGTTTTTGGTGGTTTTTGGTTGACTTTGAGATTTGGTCATAGCTGCCTCATTTTTTGTTAGATTGATTCCAAATTGTGCACATATATTTCATTAATAATGTACTTCAACATATCAACAGGATTTTGGGTCAAACATTTGGATTTTTTGCTTTTTCATTTCTTGTATTTTTTAACTTTGCGTTTAGCTCAACGTTAAAGTTTCTTTGTTTTTCTTTTTCTCAATAAGTACTGGTACTAGGGCTTTCATATTTGTAATATGGTAACATCTAATACCCTTCTTCACATTGTATGTTGAGTGTGACCTTTTTTGGGGGGTAAAACACTTGTTTTTTGTTGGATTTTGAGAATTGGACTTATCATCTTTCTCAATAAGTACTGGTACTAGGGATTTCATATTTGGAATATAGTTACATCTAATAACATTTTGATCATTGTATGCTAGATGCTGAGTGTGACCTTTTTTGGGGGTAAAGCACTTGATTTTTGGTGGATTTTGAGAAATGGATATAGCTTCTTTATATTTTGTTGGAATCATTTCAAATTTCATAAATAATGTACATATCAAACAGGTTTCAGCGAAAAACTTGTGTATTTTTTTTATTTTTTTTTTAATTTCTTGTATTTTTTTACTTTGCGTTAAGCTCAAATATATTTTTAAATATTGCGTTAAGCTCATTTTTTTTAATTTCTTGTATTTTTGAACTTTGCGTTCATCATTTTTTTTTTTTTTTCCAATGTCTTGTATTTTTGAACTTTGTGTTTAGCTCAAAATTAAGTTTTGTTATTTTACCTTTTGTCTTTTACTCTTGCATTGATAGTCAAAGCAGGGGACAGCGAGACATTTGATTACGTGTAAGTCTTGTTTGTTACATTGATTTCAATTTTGTCCAAAACAATAAAAACAAAATGTCCTTCAACATATTATGAATATCTTAAATCAGAGTTACTCAAAATAGGAAAATAGTAATATATTCAATATCTGTAATTTTGCCTGTCCATTGCATACACAAGACTCAGGTCATGATCTTGACTGATATTGTGACAGCCATCCAACGTGAAGATCTTCCTTATCATGTATATGAACTTGTATTTATTTCCACATAGTTAATCTTGTTTCAATACTTGAAAAATAACACTTGTGTGCGGCCATTATAATATGTAAATATTCTTTCCGAATTTGAATATTTTTTTTATAAAAAATAAATAAAACGTAAAAGGATAATATCAGACGAGCGTCAGGCACCCGCGGGCGGTGCCCTTGTTTGCCCTCTCTTTATAGGCATCATTCAAAGTAATTTTTATATTAAAACCAGTTTTATCTCAGTTTGTTCTTTTCGTAATTTGTTTCGAACCAAATAAACATCTTAGATCACCTATAATTAAACTATTTGTAAATCATTGTAAAGAACGGCTCTCTGCAAAGGAGAATTATCTACGCAGTCGGTATTCGGTAATCACTTGATCAACATATTTAGCTTAGAAACAGTTCCTATTTTAGATATTCGTGGATTAACATTATTAAATAAATTCTACATAAATCAAGACATCTCTTTGAACATGAAAATAACAGTCAGTATGTTAAAATTGCTACTAAAAGGAGAATTCGACGTGATTTGTATCTCGATATTGACACATGACAGTCTGCAGGAAGTCTAGCGGGGACTCTTTTATCTTCATAAATGCGAAATAAAATAAAGAAACTGTAAATACTTAAAACATCGGATTATCTATTTCATTTTAGATGTGTCATAACTAAGTGTTTTTAAACAATCACAATTGTAATATGTTCAAGACATTTAAATTTGTTTTTAACTAATAATAACTCTCCTCCCATGTCATTTCCGAAAAGCTATTTAAAATAGAAGTCGCGGGCTTCTGCCCGGCGACTAATAAATCTGAGATATCAATCTTTACTGACATGCAGACGACTTTTTGAAAAACGTTGGGAAAGAACTGTTCATTCAGTGACCCTCTACATATTTTTAAGTATTATTAGTTGGTGAAAATCATAGAAACTAGGTGGCATGTGAAAAGGGGAAAATTGAATTTTAAGCTTCAGATGACATCTCATCTTTATCCACTGGACAAAAACACAAACGTCACATGAATGTTCTTTTGGCGGTCCATTTCTTAATAATGTTCCAAGATAAATGTTGAACTGATGTGTGTGCGGTATTGAAACGGATAAAAATACCCAATATTTAAAATTCTTCTCCTCTAAATCCGCTTGTTCGATTCCAAAATTATTTAGTACAAATCTTCCTTCACTGATTCTCTACGAAAAAAGATCAAGCCATATTTATTGGTTGAAAGAAGAGGCATCGAGGTGGGTTCAGAAAGGGCAAAATTACCAACTTTTAAAACTTTATTCTTATAAAACTGCTTGTCTGATTGGTTCCTTCTCTGGCCCTTTTCATAGTTATCTAAATCATATTCATTGGTTGAAAGACATAGTTACCAGGCGGCCTCAGAATAGGGATAAATTGACCTTTCAGCTTCAAATGTCATCTCATCCTAATACACTGGGCACATTTCAACCACACTTCAAAGGAATGGTCGCTTGGTGGTCCGCTTTCAAATTTGTTCAAAAATATAAATTGTAAACACAACTTTTGTTGCTGCGGCAGCATGAAGGGTGTGAAATGCATGAACTGTAAAAGTCATCTTCTCTGAATCCGCCTGTAAGATTCCAAGATAGTCTAGTACAAGATGTTTCTTTAGTGACTCTCTAGTTAATTTGTTCGAGCCATATTGATTGGTTTAAACATATAGCTACCATGCTGCATCAGAAAAGGGGTAAAACGAACTTTTATCTTTAATCAAAATCCCCTAAACCTTAGGACTGATATCATCAAAACTTCATAGGAATTTTTCTTTAAATATAGTGGACCTCTTACAAACTGTTCAAACCTAGCAGTTCCCTTGACGCTCTTGATAAAAAAAAATCTCCAATATTAGCAGTTACACATATGTTACTTAGATATCACTCAGAGGATCGATTCAGAGCCAAGCTTGCCCTCTGTTTAGGAGATGCTAAACTATTTTGTAAATTATTACATTGTTTTTGGTTTAGGCATTTTTATATTAATTTGTTCATTATTATACAAATTTATCTGTCAAAACAGAAACTTGCAATCAATTTCATTTAACAGACACTAAAAGTATAATGCTGGAGATGAACAACCAGAAAAGCAGTCAAAACACAACTGTTTTGTTAGATTACACTTCTAAGTTTACTGTTATCATTGTAAACATTAAGTAATAGATTACATTAATAGATTGCATTCTTTGAATGCATTCGTTAGTTCAGTGCAGTCAATAAATAGCAAGAAATTGTACTGCCATGAATGTTTATGGTGGGATTTCCATATAACTATTGCCAATTTGGGTATTATGATCATTAAAAGTTTACCATGTGGACCGAATGACATATTCGGCATAAGAGTCAATTAATCTTCGCAAGACCAACACGAAATTATTATCTTGGAAATATTTCATTCTGGCCTGATGCATCTCTATTTCTATATGCACTTCTGCATCTCCTCTTAACCGATCGAAATTCTACCTTCAATACTTTCAGTACTTTGATTTATAAACGATTCACAAACATTAGTCTCGAATAAGAAATGTTACAATAAGACACCGCGCATGATTTTGAAGCATGACTTAAAGGAAGCAGATGCAGTTCAGTACATTTAAATAACCTTTGCAAACAGGCATGATGTAAATATTTCGAACTGGAAGGCCAAATGTCCCTTTATTATCCCCTCGTCAAACAGAGTATGAGAGGGGATATAGTAACGGCGCTGTCCGTTTGTTCGTTTGTTTGTTTGTTTGTGCGTCCGTCCGTAACAACCTTGTGACCACTCTACACTGAACATCCTTTGACCGATCTTAATTAAACTTGATATACAGTTAGTATATGGCAAGGTCTAGAAGCCTATTTATTTTCAAGGTCATACGGTCAAGGTCAAGGTCAGACTTGGAAGGAGGAAGTCTATTCTTCTTCCAGTTTAGCAGAAGTATGGTAGCAAAAACTGGAGTATATAAACAAAAAACACGAAGTAATTTATAAAAAAAATAAGATAATTATGATCAAGATTGAGCATTATGAAAGTTCACATGTACAGTCAATATATAGCAAGAATTATTAGGTCTGTTTTTTTTTTTTTTGTAATGTCACTTTAATCGTTATGAACATGTCAGTAGAAAACTGAAAAATAAACAAAAAAGAATGGTCAAGTCAGTTCCCCAAGAGCAAAGAGCGAAAACCAGTTGGTACGAATCGTTCATCTCGAACGAAACATGAAAACCCGAGTTTACGAATTCAATGAATTTTAGAAATCGGATGAAATCGTGAAAACAGCGAAGTATTCATAACGGAAGGAAGCAGAAATAACTTAATTACTCTGTGGGAACCGATGACACACCGTCGTCTATTAAATAAGAATGACCAAAATCGCCTAGCGAAAACATGCTGCATTAACGGGTCACGTTACGGCCATGCCTATTGCATAGTTGGGTTAACGTTGTTTTTACAGTTTCTAGAATTATACTGTTATATGAAGTAATTAAAATGAATCATCATTGATTTTTTAAAGATCACCCATTTATTTAAAAATCTCAATATTGTAAATAGGCAAAAACATCGCCAGAAACTTTTTTCTGAGCTTTGATGATTCGGGTCTTTAACCAAACTATAAAAAGGAAGTTTGGGGAAAGTTATTAAATACCCGTTAAATCTGTTTAAAGTTTTGTAATAACGGTAGAAGACATACGTGTTTTGTATCTTGCTGTTTCTTAAATCATTTTATACAATTTATTTATTCATAAAGGTTTTTTTTTTCAAACATATAACAGAGTTTTTCTTAACAATAATACTGTTGGTTGCTCCCTTTTAGATTACGTCACCCCCTGGTACAACATTAAAACCCAAACTGACAGCGCTTCCACGTGGCGTCAATAACTTATGAATCAATTGATATACTCATACTGTAAACTGAATTGTCTCAACACAAAGTAATTAATTCATTATAATACTATAAAAGACATTAAACAACATTTGACTATGCTAATACATATCAATCTATACAATGTAGACCAGTATCAGCTTGCTAAAATATCCATTGTTCGCTATTCACTACTATTGAGCTAATGTAATATTGCTGTGTTATTGAATGGTTGATCGATTTTGGTTGATTTCAACACTTTTTCAGTCATATCACGGCGGCCAGTTCACCTGCTCTTGCTTTCTCACACCAGTACTCCACACAATATTCTTTCCATGCAACTGGCTGCTTTTCCACATAGACTGTTAGCCCATTGGTGGAAGACGAATGACGCTTGTCAGTGTCTTTTGTCAAACGTCGGAAAGAATGTTTGACCGACTGAGCTACCGAGGCTCGGCATCAACTTCACAATATTATAGATGATGAAATCGTATTCAAGAATTCAGCGACATATGGGTTAAAAATGCAATGTAACACAGACAGTGTTTGACATTAAGTGCCGATGGAGGAAATTGGAAGCTAACTGTGGACTCTCGGCTTTGTCATAATAGTCCTATTGATTTTACGTCAAAACTATATACACAAACCTTAACGTAATTATTATGTATCGAAAGGGACATGGCTATGTGTCCATGCTAAGGTTTCAAATGCATATCGCTTAACATAATTTACAGAAGCTTATTGGATTAGACATTGACTAATTGTCGAACAGTGAAAAGCGAATTCGCACTGAGAAAATATGCTAGCTGATCCGGTCTACACTGATCGAAAATGTCAACATGTAGTTATCGCAGAGCGTCGCTCATATCAAGTTGGACGTTTAACACCCTTATTTAACCACATACAGTTGAAGTTACTCGTATGTAAATTATTTGTTTAAGATGACAAGGCCTTTTACAGCCAAGAAGGCTTTGGGTCACTTACAATCATTGTGAGCGGATTGCGTACTTCCACACGCTTTGCTCTTAGATTCAACTATTTTATTTCATATGTAATATAATCGGCACAGAATAGAAATGCATTGTGGGTCTTTGCGCTTTCACATGCCGCTTCGCTAGGAGTTGGCCATTTACTTTGAGAATAATATTTGCAAAATTAATAACAGAAGCGCATATGTTAATTTTGCTAGATTGTCCGATATGTTATAAAGACTGGGAGTCGAGAGAGAAAAACTAAAGGGTTGCTTGAGGTGGTAATGGGACATTTGCGATAATATTTTGGCAAAAGGCGGCGATACTAAATTGACGACATGCAAGTTGGTAATCCCGTATTACTAGATGTTGGATGTTTCTATAATATTTCATATATGTGAAGTTAATATTAAATAGTGCGTTAGTCACACAGGCTTGATGAACTTTATTAACCATTTCCCAAATACAGAAGCCATCTGACCCTTATGCAGCAGACTACTTTTTAAAACATTGTGGAAAATGGAAAATTTATCATAATAAAATTCACCTTCTGCCACAAGGTGTTCATCTCTATTAATTATACTTTCGCGTATAGAGATTCCACGCTTTTGCCTAGATATTTTCGTCTGCTTCAAATTTGTTATATGTGGAAAAGGGTTGACTGTTAGTAACACGATGAAATACGAAGTTCTAGATACATACTGAAACGGGCCATAGAGAATAATACATACAGAATATTACGTTGCGGGAGCGATGAAAAGGTTCGTATTGCAATACAAGTAGCGTGGAAAGATCGATATCTTACCAGACCGAAGGTCGAGTAAGATATGGATTTTCCCACGCTACGAGTCGTGCAATACGAACACATTTATCGCTCCCGCAACGTAATATTCCTTTTATTATATACCTACGATCTATAAAGAGCGAAAAAACTAACAAATATACAGATTCAATATATTTATTATTGGGGATACAATTTTGTAATCTTGAAATGAAAATGAATGGCGGATGAATATTTTCTACAATACTTAGGCCACGCCCCTAGAAAGTATGCTAATACGTAGGTCCCTCCCAATAACATGATCAAATTAAATTTCCATTGTTTTGTGAGAGAAAATAACAACATAATCTTTATTTGCGGGTTTTATTAAATTTGACGCTAGGTTTTCGATACATACAATAGAAATAATTTTCCTAAATAGTACTGGTTGTCTGCATGTTTTACTACGTAGCGCAGATTCAAAACGGGAACCTCGCTGAAAGTAGTCCGCGCATTGTCTGACGTCACAATCTTCTATTTCCACCGAGTGGTGATACGGAATTTTAATCCGTCGTGTCTGAACTGCGCATGTCAATCTGTATGTATTTCCACCGGAAAAATGGAAAGGCATATATAATAAATAACATCTTGTTTTCGCGATTTCGCCCTTAGGGCGTCAGCGCGAAACCACGATGGCCCTAACTGGATTCCGTACATAGCACATCTCGATTGTTCGTCTGCTTTGCTGGGTATCTACCAGTAGTTGCACCAAGTGTGTGTGAGAGATCCCAAACTTTGACCTTACGTGAATCGAACACTTGTCCTTTTGTTTCACGTGACAGGCGCACTACCTAATATCCATTTGTTCACAATTTGTGTGTGGTCAAATATTTATTGAAAAGACAGCATAACATGAATCATTGAATACTGGTTCAATTTCAAAATACGGAATACTCTGGTCAGATGGCGATTAATTAGAGGAGGTACAGGCCGATCTGGATTCCCCTTACTCGCGTATTAAAGACGACCGGTTACAGTCTCGTTGTTCAATCTGGAGCAATACACTACATGTGTACATGGAAACTCATCCAATCCTCTATGTATTACAACAGTAAGGCAGTTTGAAGAAGACCTTTAATCACTTTTCATGTACACCAAATAGGCAGCAGACGATTATTATAAAACTTCTTGGGAAAAAGGTTGAAAATCTATCTAAATGAATATATAATTATTGAATAGAATTATAAACTTTGTGTAATGGAGAAATTGCTCATTATGAGTATTATCTCCTTTTGCCACAATGTTTGAAAAAGGCGTATGCTGAATATGCGTCAAGAAAAGGTCTACATGTAGGAACGGGTTAATGCCAAACAGCTCGGTTAACATAATTCTGCATAAGTATTTCTGTTCTTAAATCTCTGCACGCTAAACTATTGTCATTTGAAGCACTTTTGAAAATTATGTTCTATTGTTTAAATAGTTGCTGCAAACTGTTTGGGTCACAGGTAAACTCCATGTTATATGGGGCGTGATCTGGATCCAAACTGTTTGCATTGTCATCATAAACGGTTGACGAAATCTGCCGTTAGCGTGCAAGGAGTTAAATACTAAAACATCATGCTGCATGTATCGACGTATCTAAAACATCGTCTGAACATAACGCTATAGAGGCGTAACTACATTTGAGCCACGGCACACGAAATACGACCTTCAGAGGTTTTTATATTAATGTAATCTAAATGACAATTACGGTCAAATAGCTTTAATCTATAGCTTGCCTTAAGTAATAGAAACTTATGACCGTTCTCAAGAGATTTCAATAGTGTTGCATGCCCTGACGGCGAATATAAAAGATCTTGCTTGGATTTACAGACTGGTCTTGATCATCACTGGAAGGTCGATTCCGTGTGACGTTGCCCATTTAGTCATGAGATTTAGCACAGACTGTTCAGATTAGAAGACATTTTTGACTGTCTAATAATACCTTATCTTTATCTAGACCTCTACATATTTTCAGAATTCCTTCATTTTCTTATCAACAGGCTATTTGGTAACATTAGACAATATTTCGGAAGAGACTGTAAACGACATAAATGTTGTTCACTGTAGTGTTGTTTGTGAACCTTGGATTGCTGTATGGGGGCACATCTAAGGGTATTTATCTATTTACATCTCATAAATCAAATAAAAGTATGTAAACATTTATAAAGTCGTATTTCAATAGTATGGCATTAGTCTATGTTTAATTTGACAGACAAGCTTTTTAACAAAATATATGGATCACTCTTGATGCCTGCTTTTAAAATTAAAACAAATGACTCTCACGCTGTTTGTCTGTTTGTCTGTCTGTCTGTGTCTGTCTGTCTGTCTGTCTGTCTGTCTGTCTGTCTGTCTGTCTGTCTGTCTGTCTGTCTGTCTGTCTGTCTGTCTGTCTGTCTGTCTGTCTGTCTGTCTGTCTGTCTGTCTGTCTGTCTGTCTGTCTGTCTGTCTGTCTGTCTGTCTGTCTGTCTGTCTGTCTGTCTGTCTGTCTGTCTGTCTGTCTGTCTGTCTGTCTGTCTGTCTGTGTCTGTCTGTGTCTGTCTGTCTGTCTGTCTGTCTGTCTGTCTGTCTTTCTCTTCCTCTCTCTCTCTTTCTCTTCCCCTCTCTCTCTCTCTCTCTTCATCTCTCTCTCTCTTCATCTCTCTCTCTCTCTCTCCCTCTCTCTCTCTCCTCACTATCTCTCTTTCTCATTATATCTCTTTCTCTCTCTCTTTCCCTCTCTCTCTCTCGGTCCCCCTCTCTCTTTCTCTCTCTCACGCTGTTTGTCTGTCTGTCTGTCTGTTTCTCTCTCTCTCTCTGTCTGTCTCTCTCTCTTCTCATCTCTCTCTCTCTCTCTCTCTCTCTCTCTCTCTCTCTCTCTCTCTCTCTCTCTCTCTCTCTCTCTCTCTCTCTCTCTCTCTCCCTCTCTCTCTCAATATCTCTCTTTCTCTCTCTCTTCTCTCTCTCTCTCTTTCCCTCTATCGCTCTCCCTCTCTCTCTTTCTCTCTCTCTTTCCCTCTATCGCTCTCCCTCTCTCTCTCTTCTCTCTCTCACGCTGTCTGTCTGTCTGTCTGTCTGTCTGTATGTCTGTCTGTATATCTCTCTCTCGATCTCCCCTCTCTTTCTCTCTCTCTCTCTCTCTCTCTCTCCCTCTCTCTCTCTTTCTCTCTCTCTATTTCTCTCTATCTATCTATCTATCTCTCCCTCTCTTTCTCTCTCTCTCTATCTGTCTGCCTCTTTCTCTCCTTTTATCCACTACTACCATAACAACTACAATGACTTCTACTGCAGCAACACACTCGTAGTTCTTACCGCAATATTCAATGCAAACACTTCTGCTACAATACCTACAACGAAGATTACTTCTGCTACACCATCAACGAATATTACTACGTACAACACCATCAGCGACGGTTACTAATACAACACTATCATCGAAGGTTACTACTACAACACCACCAACGAAGATTACTACTACAACATCGTCAACGAAGATTACTAATATAACACCATCAACGAAGATTACTACTACAAGACCATCAACAAAGATTACTATTACAACACCATCAGCGACGGTTACTAATACTACAATATCAACGAAGATTACTGCTACAACACCATTATCGAAGGTTACTACTACAACACCACCAACTACAGCGGCTCCAACAACTACTGCTGCTCCAACCACTACTGCTTCACCAACAACTACTGCAGCACCAACAACTACAGCGGCTCCAAGAACTACAGCTGCTCCAACCACTACTGCTGTACCAACAACTACTGCTGCACCAACAACTACTGCAGCACCAACCACTACTGCTGCACCAACAATTACTGCTGCACCAACAACTACTGCAGCACCAACCACTACAGCAGCTCCAACGACTACTGCTGCACCAACAACTACAGCAGCTCCTACAACTACTGCTGCACCAACGACTACTACAGCACCAACAACTACAGCAGCTCCAACGACTACTGCTGTACTAACAACTACAGCAGCTCCTACAACTACTGCTGCACCAACAACTACTAATGCTCCAACAACTACTGCTGCACCAACAACTACTGCTGCTCCTACTGCCTGCACCAACAACTACTGCTGCTCCAACAACTACTGTAGCAACTAACAACTACTGCTGCTCCAACAACTACTGTAGCAACAAAAAACTACTGCTGCTCCAACAACTACAACAGCCCCAACGACTACTGCTGCACCAACAAATACAACAGCTCCTACAACTCCTGCTTCACCAACACCTATTGCAGCACCAACAACTACAGCAACTCCCAAAACCACTGCTGCTCCAACCACTACTGCTGCACCAGCAACTACTGCTGCCACCAAACAACTACTGCAGCACCAACAACTACAGCAGCTCCAACGACTACTGCTGCACTAACAACTACAGCAGCTCCTACAACTACTGCTGCACACAAACGACTACTACAGCACCAAACAACTACTGCTGATCTAAAAACTACTGCTCCTCCAACAACTACTGCTTCACCAACAACTACAGCAGCTCCTACAACTACTGCAGCACCAACAACTAATGCTGCTTCCAACAACTACTACTGCTGCACACAACTACTGCTGCTCCCAATGTCTACTGCTGCACCAACAACTACAGCAGCTCCTACAACTACTGCCTGTACCAACAACTACTTGCAGCACCAACAACTACTGCTGCACCAACACAACTACATGCAGCTGCAATAACTACTGCTGCTCCAGCAAACTATTGCTGCTCCAACAACTTATGCTGCATCAACAACTACAGCAGCTGTAACAACTACTGCTGCTCCACCAACTACTGCTGCTCCAACCCTACTACTGCTGCACCAACAAACTACAGCAGCCTGCAACAACTACTGCTGCTGCCAACAACTACTGCTGCTCCAACAACTACTGCTGCTCCAACAACTATTGCTGCTCCAACAACTACAGCACCAAAGACTAATGCAATCACACCAACAACTACGGGCAGCTCCTACAACTACTGCTTCACTAACAAATACTGCAGCACCAACAATATACAGGCAGCTCCAACAGCAACTGCTGCTCCAGCCACTACTGCCTACACCAACAACTACTACTGCACAAACAACTACTGCTGCACCAACAACTACAGCAGCTGCAATAACTACTGCTGGCTCCAGCAACTATTTGCTGCCTCCAACAACTTATGCTGCATCAACAAACTACAGCAGCTGTAACAACTACTGCTGCTCCACCAACTACTGCTGCCTCCAAACCACTACTGCTGCACCAACAACTACAGCAGCTGCAACAACTACTGCTGCTCCAACAACTACTGCTGCTCCAACAACTATTGCTGCTCCAACAACTACAGCAGCTCCAAAGACTAATGCATCACCAACAACTACGGCAGCTCCTACAACTACTGCTTCACTAAACAAATACTGCCAGCACCAACATATACAGAAGCCTCCAACAGCAACTGCTGCTCCAGCCACTACTGCTACACCAACAACTACTACTGCACCGACAAATTACTGCCAGCAACAACAACTACAGCAGCTCCAACGACTAACTGCTGCACCAACAACTACCGCAGCTCCTACAACTACTGCATTCACCAACAACTACAGCAGCTCCCTACAACTATTGCTTCAACAACAACTACCGTAGCACCAACACCTACAGCAGCTCCAACAAAAACTGCTGCTCCAACCACCTACAGCCAGCTCCCAACGACTACTTGCTGCACTAACAACTACAGCCAGCTCCTACAACTACTGCTGCACCAACAACTACTACAGCACCAACAACTACTGCTGATCTAAAAAACTACTGCTCCTCCAACAACTACTGCTTCACCAACAACTACAGCAGGTCCTACAAATAATGCAGCACCAACAACTAATTGCCTGCTCCAACAACTACTACTGCTGCAAACAACTACTGCCTGCTCCAACGACCTACTGCTTGCACCAACAACTACAGCAGATCCTACAACTACTGCTGTACCAACAACTACTGCAGCACCCAACAACTACAGCAGCTCCAACACCTACTGCTACACCAACAACTACAGCAGCTTCAACGACCCACTGCTGCACCAACAATATACAGCAGCTCCTATCTCTACTACAACATCATCAACGACGCATTACTTATATAACACCATCAACGAAGATTACTGTTACAACACCATCAACGACGGTTACTAATACAACACCAACGAAGACCTCAACTGCAAAACCCCATAGGTGCATATACATTTATTATATGTTATTAGTATTTATTTGCTTGACACTTTCATTAATGTTATATTTATTGTATAAGTTGTAGTTAAATGCCATTTACAACATTTCAGCTTTTGCACTTCGTCCAAGACACCAAACGTTTATTCCTGGCGTGTTTTCGCACCACTATTATGCCCTAACATTTTTTCTAAACATTTAAACAGACACTATATCTACCATTGATGGTAAACAACTGACTACTAGTCCGCCTGCCATTTGTTAATCCTCCAGAAAGAATAAATCGATGTGAAGGGGTTCGAACTCACGATCCATCGAGTTATCGTGCTCTCGACATTGTTATGACAAAGCATTAAACTTAACGGTCAGCTCTATGTAATGCTATTGTCATTTTATCTGATTGCAAATACTAAACATACAAATAGAGAGCGGATGGAAGAGAATTTGTTGCAAGTCTGGACATATTTCGGAAAAGCCTATGTTGATAAAAGGATTTTAAACTATTAGCAATTTATTTACATGTCATCAAAGACTGTGGACAACCTCAAAGAAGTTTATCCCACGGGGACAATAGAGTCCGATAGAACAACATTCCAATCCAATGCCACATTATTGTGCATTGAAGGGGTACGTTTATCAACGAGGGACACACTAAAAACGCTACCATCAACTGTAAAGCAGAGCGGATCCTGGTCCGGTTTTAACTTGGTGTGTGAGGCGATAGGTAATTTAAATCAATGTTTATTTAATGCAATTGATTCCG
>JASEVX010000410.1:0-139240 GCA_031761405.1 Serripes groenlandicus | reverse complement strand
GTTTAACAAAGAAGCGTAAATGTACTACAAAACAGTTTATTTAGTGTTTAACAAAAAAGCGTCAAAGTACTACAAAACACTTTATGCAATGTTTAACAAAGAAGCGTAAAAGTACTGCAAAACACTTATTTAATTGTTAGCAAAAAAGCGTAAAAGTACTACAACACACTTTATTTAATGTTTAACAAAGAAGCGTAAACGTACTACAAAACACTAAATCTAATGTTTAACAAGGAAGCGTAAAAGTACTGCAAAACACTTTATTTAGTGTTTAACAAAAAAGACAGTGGTGCAGAGGTAGAGCGTCGGCCTCTCGTATCAAAGGTCCCTGGTTCGAGTCCCGTGATGAGCGGGTCCTGACTTTGGGATTTTTCAACACAAACGGCGCGAGTACTGGTGATGTCTCCAGGAAGCAGACATCGAGCGTGATTAATCTAAGCCCAAGGCTTGTTTCGCAATCGATGTAAAATAAATAAGTTTAAACTAAACAAAAAAGCGTAAAAGTACTACAAAACACTTTATTTAGTGTTTAACAAAAAAGCGTAAAGTACTACAAAACACGTTATATAATGTTTAACAAAGAAGCGTAAAAGTACTGCAAAACACTTTATTAAATGTTTAACAAAGAAGCGTAGAAGTTCTGCAAAACACTTTATGTAATGTTTAACAAAGAAGCGTAAAAGTACTGCAAAACACTTTATTTGATGTTTAACAAAAAGGCGTAAAAGTACTACAACACACTTTATTTAATGTTTAACAAAGAATGGTAAACGTACTGCAAAACGCTTTATTTAATGTTTAACAAAGAAGCGTAAAAGTACTACAAAACACTTTATTTAATGTTTAACAAAAAAGCGTAAAAGCGCTACAAAGCACTTTATGTAATGTTTAATAAAGAAGCGTAAAAGTACTACAACACACTTTATGTAATAAGAAAGGAAAACTTCCATTTACCTGGAAACTAACATCAAGTACCGTAACACCAATTATTTTCTTATTTCTCTTACACACTGAACTATCGACGGACCACTGTATCTTGCTATGCTATCTGACCTTGTTTAATACGTTCGATATCTGTATCGTCCTTGTGTGACAGGTACGTCAATTAGATCATGTGTTTGCTGTTTGTGTTCATCAAACATGGGGGGTAAAGAACATTGATCTATAAATATTTATATACATTTTGAAACCAATAATTTCTTTATTTGCTTGTATGGTGTTTGACTCCACTTTTACCACTTTCCCAGTTATATCACTGTATTTCCTGGGTAAGTTACCAGTACTACTGGTCCATTTATCCTAACACCAGCGAGTCAGTCGTAATCCCGAGGGCAAAGGATGGAGGGACGGTAATATCAATTTGGTATGACGAACCTAAGGGTCGAACCGATAAACCTGTTAAAAAGTACAGTAGGCTGTTCGGTTCAATCTCACTTTGCCAACTGTTTTATGTTATTAGGTCAAATCTGAATAAATCACGTTGCCATCCAATTCAGTCTATCCTGTATTACAATTGTGGAAAATCGACATCTCTGAATACCAAGTATATTGTAAATAAATTTATTCATGGGAAATTTGTATAGGATTGAAATAAAACGTGATGAAGTTCATTTTTCTATTTATATTAACACATGCATGAAAGAAATCACGTAACGTATTGTTAATGTAATAATATATAATGCTAGGCATGATAATCCTGATCCACATTCAGACGCATCTTAACTAAAATGCTATGTAATATCATAGTAATTAAGACATATGCTTTGGATTTTAAAATTCATAACTTTGTTCACTGCTTGCTTTGATTTGACTGCAGTCATTATATAATTGTAACATCTTTTTCTCGTTCATTGTTTCCCCTTCTTTCAAGTTTTGTTTAATAAAAAATAGTTTTTGAGGGGAACGGTTGATAAGATAATGATGCAAACCGTCGATGTGAAAGTTATGTGTGGACCGTCACTGGCAGAGAGACTTCAGCGAGATTTGTCACATAAAAATAGCATGTCTGTTAGGAATCATTTGTCATTGTTTTTTAGAGCGAATAAATAGAGAATATTATGTCCCTGACGTAAGATATGAACTTTATCTGACGAGGTTGGGAGAATTGATAATTGGCGAGCCTTTGGCGAGACAATTATCCTTTCTCACAGCCGAGTCTGATAAAGTTCATGTCGAAAGTCAGGGACGTAATATTCTATTTATCTTGCATGTAAAATTATGTTTTCAGGTAAATCTACATTCATTTTAACTAGTTTTAATAAATGACATACAAAATTACAAAAGTTCATTCATGAATGACCTCACCTTAAATAGAATGACGTCACGCGCGTGCATAAATCCGCGCCGAATTACACTGTGTACACACGACATACGGAAGCTAAAGAGTTCCGACTTTAACTCCATATTTCTCGATTATTACTACTTAATGTGTATATCTGGTGTGACATAATACCTTAAAATGGCAATATTAACTCGAACATATTCTTAGTAGAAGTGTAAGTATTGCGAATTGGCCGTCGCTTCAGTACACATGTATGTCAACCGCCGTGTTTTGAAAATGAATAGTTGTGTTGGATCTGAAAGTCAATGTATACAGTTAGTTCAGGCTATGGAAGTTCAAGTAACACTAAAAGTTTAATACAGATGACTATATTCAAGACCAGTGTGATGCTTAGGCTTAGTCGTCGTTTAGATTGGAGACATTCATTTTTGGAAAAGGATACCGTTACGGTTGTGGGTAGACATGTCGAAGACACGTTACGAAACTTTTAGTTTTAAGAATGATCATTTAAACCCTAGGCTAGTTGTACGTAAATGATAAAGTTATTTAACAAGAAACATTTTCTGGATATCTCGAACGCATAATGATTTTCTGTCGGAACTGCTGTATGAAAGAGGAATCCATGGGTAGATGAGGCTGTTCGAAAACCATTTCTCGTGGTAGAACACAGACTGACGATAGAAATTAAACATTTGTCGTTTAACGTGGATTCATTTAAGTGTATTAAAATTACTTGTGGAAACATAGATAGGACATTACTCGCTTCAGATTGTATTTAAACAAGGTTACCTATGAACTGATCACGTGAGAATAAACAGGTCTATGTATGCTACATTTTCAACGAAGAAAGACAGTTCATCAAGTAAGACTGAACATGCAGATTCCGTGTGATTTATATAACGATATTCTTTTCGATTTGTATTTGCATTGTACACTTTATTGAAATGTAATTAAAACAATAATAACTTTATTTTTGATTATTATTTTATGTTTGTTCATTGCTTTGACTGCTATACTATCAACATAATTGAGCCGTTCCACGATACAAACCAACATTATGGATTCTGCGTAATGTATCGAACCAGATCAGCATGCGCAGGCTAATCCGGTCCGACACATTCCGTCTCAGGGGGATAGAGGTACTGAGCAATGATTCCTTAAACAGAAAATCCACAGGAGGCGAAAAGTGTCTGTTCGGATTAGCCTGCACGGCACGCTGAGGCTGATCCGGTTCGATAGTTTTCTGGTGGAACGGCTCATTTATATTTCAGAAAAAGTAGTTCCAGCAATTACGTCATTTCTAAAAATAAGTAGACTGATAAAGATAAAAGTTTATCATACCAGTAGACATGTAAACAAAAGGTTTATCATACCAGTGTTATACGTCACGTAATCTGCTCATTGCATGATAAACTTTAATATTTAACTTTTACGTGATATTTTATCAGTATTTAATAAGATGATTGATTCTGGACTATTCTCTTCTAGTGTAACAATGCCCACATAATGTAAAGCTAATGATCCAAATCATTAGAGGGTGATTCTCTTTTTAAGTAATACAGGAAACACATTAACGGATAAATTGGTTTTCAGAAAATAATATGTTGTCTTTTGCTCAATTAGTTAAGCTTTTGTAAAGGACGGATCACTTTTTATGCAGCTTTTGTTGTACACAATTTGATTGGTATCTATTTTAGGTTATCAAATATGATATACATGTCGCCACACCTTTGTTTATACAATGCTCAAACATAAATATCTCTAACCCTTTCTCACACACACATAAATTTGTAGCAGACGACTTTGCAGATATCAATGCATAATTGTTGAAAGTCTCTTTAAGTTAAAGAATAATAATTGAATATATCTAAATGGCTCTATTGCTCATTGTGAACATTTGTTTCCTTTTGCCACAATGATGGCAATAGTCGCCTGCTTCATAGGCGTCAGAAAGCATCTGCATGGTGGAAAGGGTTAATCAACTATTATCCCACCCACAGATAACATCAAACAAAGTGTATTCAGAATACATGTACTTTCCTTGTTCGGAGACTGATCATGTTCTTCACTGTTTAAAGCGACATTACATGCCTTTATGTTGAATCCTGTTCCTGTCAAACGATATAACTCTAAAACAGATGGCGTACAAGAAAGACGACTTTTGATAGAGGTTGATACATTTTATGTGACTTTCTTTTCTGATTAAACGACTTTTGGGGCCCCTGCAGCTCATCTCTCTACACACAGTTATCCTCTCTCTGATTAAACTACTTGTGATGCCTCTGTAGCTGATCGTTCTTCAAACATTTATCCTTTTCCTGATGAACACGACTTTTTGACCTCTGTAGGTCATCTTCCTACAAACATTTATATGTTCCCTGATAAAAACGAAATAATCTTTCTCCAAATATTTATCCTTACCATGATAAAAACGACATTTATTGTTTAAGTGACGTTACTGTAGAAACGATAACCTATATATGTACGTGAGAAATGAATATGATATTAGGTTTTTATAATTGATTTTAAATAGAACAATATCTAAAATAAAATTCCCCCCAGCAACATAACTGCCATAATATAGAAATAAGAGCCATTTTCCGGGAACTCTTTGAACACTCCTCGACTTTCCTAGATTTTGATGTCATTCATTTTAGAAATGTTACATGTTGATCTCGTTCTTTATTTGCAATTCTTTCAAAAACCTTCTAATAAAACATAGTATTTGATGTGAACGGTTTATATGATCATGATGCCAACCCTCGATGTCACTGGATGTGTGTGAACCGCCATTGACATAACGATTCAAAAGAGACTTCACCTCTTCGCGATATAGTTTGTCTCATACACATATTTATATCGATCTGTCTGTCGGGAGTCATTGTCACTGTTTTATAGGGCGAATAAAGTACTACATTAATATTTAGGTGATGTTTTGTCATGACCTCTTGTGGATCTATTCTATAAGGTGATTATTTCCGGATAAATCATCACAGAGTGATTACCCTCTTAAGTAATACAGAAACAAAACCATTTACGGGTAAAAAAACAAACTATTTTACATCGATTGCGAAACAAGCCTTCAGCTTATATTAATAACACTCGATGTCTTCTTCCTGGATAATTAACCAGTCCTCCCGCCGTTTGTGTGGACAAATCTCAAAATCAGAACCCGCTCATCACGGGGCTCGAACCCGGGACCTGTGGTACGAGAAGCCGACGCTCTACCTCTGCACTACTGTGACGGAAGAATTGGCTTTCAGAACTTAATCTGTTTTCAGCTAGTTTAGCTTTTAAAAAGGACCTATCTCTGTTAATGCACCTTTCATTTTAAACAATTTGATTGATATCATTTTAGGTTATAACATACGATATACATGTTACACGCTTGTTTAAACAAGGTCAAACATAATTATCTTTAACCCTTTCCCACAAACAACACAGCTGCAGCAGATGACTTTGCAGATATCAAGCCATAACCATAGAAACTCTCTACACATTAAAGTATAATTATTGAATAGAGTTAAATGAAGTGATTGCTCGTTGTGAAGAATTTCTCCTTTTGCCACAATGATGTCAATATTTGTCTGATCCATAGTCGTCAGTAAGATATGTATGTGGGAAAGGGTTAATCAATTTCAACTATCATCCCACAACAGATAATATCAAACAAAGTTCATTCAGAATACACGTACTTGCCTTGTTCGGAGTCCGATCTTGATCTGTACTGTTTAAAGGAATGTAACATTCAATTACGTTGAATCCTATCACTGTAAAACAATTTATCTCTCGAACAGATGGCATACACAAAACACGACTTTTGGTATAGGGCGATATATTTCATGCTGCATTGTGACTTTCTTTTCTGAATAAACTACTTTTGGGTCCCATGTAACTCATCTTTCTACAACCATTACTCATTTCCCTGATAAAACTACTTGTGTTGCCTCTGTAGCTCATCTTTCCTCAAACATTTATCCTTGCCCTGATAAACGACTTTTGGGACCCATGTAACTCATTTTTCTACAACCATTTATCCTTTCCATGATAAAACTACTTGTGGGGCCTCTTTAGCTCATCTTTCTTCCAACATTCATCCTTGCCCTGATAAACGACTTTTGTGGCATCTGTAGCTCATCTTTCCTCAAACAGTCATCTTTTCCCTTATACAGATAAATGCATTGGCCTCTGAAGCTCATCTTCTTCCAAATATGTATCCTTTCCCTGATAAATACGACTTGATGGGCCTCTGTTACTCCTTATTCTACAAACATTTATCCTTTCCCTAATAGAAACGACATTTGGCACCTTTGTAGCTCATCTATTTCCAAACATCATCCTTTCCCTCTAAGAAACGACATTATGGGCTTCTGTAGCTCATCTTTTTCCAACTATTTACCCTTTCCTTGATAGAAACGACTCTTGGGTCCTCTGTTACTCATCTTTCTCCAAACATTTATCCATTGTCTGCTAAAATGAAATTAGGGGCCTCTGTAGCTCAATTTTCTCCAACATTTATCCTTTCCCTGATAAAAAGACTTTTGGGGCTTCTGTAACTCATCTGCCTCGAAGCATTTATTCTTTCCTTCATAAACAAAACTCTTTTGGCGCCACTGTAACACTGTAACACTGTAACTGTAACATGTATCCTTTTCCTGATAAAAATGACTTTTTGGGCCTCTGTAGTACCGCTTTCTACAAACATTTATCTTTTCCAAGATAAAAACGACTTTTGACGTCTCTGTAGCTCAGTTTTTTCCAAACATGTATAGTTTTCCTGATAAAAATGACTTTTTGGACCTCTGCAGTACCGCCTTCTACAAACATTTATATTTTCCAAGATAAAAACGATTTTTGAAGTCTCTGTAGCTCAGTTTTCTACAAACTGTTACCTTTTTTCTGATAAAAACGACTCTTGGGGCCTTTGCAGTACCGCTTTCTACAAACATTGATCTTTACCAAGACAAAAACGACTTTAGACGTCTCTGTAGCTCAGTTTTCTACAAACTGTCACCTTTTCTCTGATAAAAACGACTCTTGGGGCCTTTGCAGTACTTTTTTCTACAAACAATAACGTACAACAACAGTTCATACCGTGTACCCCATCCAACCATTTACATACACCTACAAGTTTATACCGTGTGTTCCTTCAACAGCTTTACATACAACCCAAGTTTATACCGAGTGCTCCCTCGAAACATTTACATACAACCACAGTTTATACCGTGTTCTCAATCCAAACATTTACATACACACACAGTCTATACCGTGAACTCCATCTAAACATTTACATACAGTCACAGTTTATAGCGTGTTACTCATCCAAACATTTACACACAGTCACAGTTAATACCGTGTTACTCATCCAAACATTTACACACAGTCACAGTTAATACCGTGTTACTCATCCAAACATTTACATACAATCACAGTTAATACCGTGTTACTCATCCAAACATTTACATAAAATCACAGTTTATACCGTGATACTCATCCAAACATTTACATACAGTCACAGGTAATACTGTGTCCTTCGTCTTCACATTTATATACAGCCATAACTTATACCGTATGTTTCGTCCTTACATTTACATACAATAAGAGTTTATATACCGTGTGCTTCGTCCACACATTTACATACAAGCACAGTGTATAACGTGTGTTCCGTCCAATCATGTACATGTACATACACAGTTTATACCGTTTGGTCCGTTCAAACATATACATACAGCCACAATTTATATATTGTGCTTCGTTCAATTATTTACATACAACCACTGTTTATACCGTTTGGTCCGTTCAAACATATACATACAGCCACAATTTATACCGTTTGGTCCGTTCAAACATATACATACAGCCACCGTTTAAAAGCTGTGTTCCGTCCAATTATTGACAAACTGCAACAATTAAGGCATGTGCTCCAACCAATCATTGAATTGTTAGCACAATTATTACAATACAAACTACAATTAAGTAATAGCATTCAGTCTATTTTTCTTATTTCTTTTCAACAATACCATAGGTTTTATTCTTACTTATTTTTTTGAGAAACGTCTACCGCTTAATTGTTTAAGAAATCCAATGCATTGTTTTAATGCACCCCGTAACTTTTAATTTATTGTTGTGGCATTGTGTAGTGTAATATATCATTCAAAAGCAGGACTATGTGCCACTTTGCTGCATTGTGAAATGATTTGATTCTCCAAGACCGACACAAACATTGCCACTTTTCTATTGCCAGGTTTTCTTGTATCAGCATCCATCCTAACAAGTTATAGCCGGTTTCTCTATGCCAATTTAAAAATATCCTCTTTGATAATATGTCGAAATGTTTCCACAATACTGCTTCTGTTGCCTGGTTTATTTGTCTTGTTACAAAAGATATATTGAAGAAAGTACAGGTAAACTTTTGGATCCACAACGACCCAGTCGAACCAAACGTCTTTGTCTGTGTCTCTAGGTTCATCAGCTGTATACACAGAACGGTACATCCCATACTGTAAAGTAGGATGGACAATGTTAGCTTGTGACTGCAGAAACACCAAGCAACCTGTTGTATATTGTTATATGATTGTTTTGGTAGTGACATTACTAGTACCAGTTGCTAGTTTCATTTCAAGAGAAATATCCTTATAACAAGGGACAAAGTTGCAGCTGCAGGCTGAAACTACATACGGTTTTACGCTGGCCCCAACTGTCAATAAGACCTGTTCACATACTTCAAGCATTCCAAACTGAAGATACAATGTTTCTAACGATAGTCTTGCAGAAATAAGACTAGAGGGAGAACTTTCTATAATGTTCAGGAGAATATTCAGTGTAAGTAGATCGTAAGTATTAGTGACTCTACGTCTGATATCGACAGATGCCAGACTTTGTGCTATTTGTAAATGTATATTAGGAATGATGTAACTGAGTGCCATCCTTACATCTCTTGTTATATGTTCTGTGACGTGGTTTGTTTCTTGCAGATGTGTCAGAAGTTTTTGTAATCTCAAGATGCTCTCACTGGATGTAGCAGGTATGTATTTCAGGATTCTATTCCGTACGGCGTAGTTTTACTCTACTATAAACATAATTTGCCTGCATTCGATAGTTTTATGAGCATTGCTTTTGTTGTGAGGCATTTGCGATAGAATGCACTAGAAAACATTGAAATCAACTCAGTAGTAGTGGATTAACCGACACACGTGATTTTTATGTAGGTCTTGCTAACGACGCCGTGGCATATAAATACACTTACGTTATGAAATAATTCACCAATCATTACGTAGTTTGCGTATTATCACAGGCATCCGAATTTCCATTACAAAAGAAAATAGGGAAAAACACACAATGTCTAGGGTATCTAGTAAATGAAAGTGTATGTTCCCAATGCGAAATATTGTCCCATGGGGTCCATTGGCGGCCATTTTGGCGGCCATCTTGGATTTCTTACGAAAATTTATAATTCGCATAACTTTTGAACCAGACATGATACAGAGACAAATTATCATAATTTTTGGTGTAATTTGGGCAATACAAAACGAATGAGATTATTATTTTTAAGATTTAAAGAATATTTTAACCATTTAGATGTAAAAAAAGAAAAATATTCTTGTAAACTTTTTGACTCAAATTCTTCCATTTATGCGAAAAAAACACATTTATGATTTTTTTCGTTCATAGGTAACAGATGTGAGATTTTTTTTTTTTCAAAAACCAATGAAGCTTTCTGAAATGAAACTGGTAAAATCCATGGGGGCCGCCATTTTTGTGTATTTATAAAAAGCGGTCGGCGAAACACAGATTTAGAACTATTGTCATTGGAGCTTGAGACAGCATTGGCTAAGGTTCTCGATGATGTTTCCAACAACCTCATTCCTCAGATTATAACTGGTGAAGGCAACGACCTATCCCATTTGGAGTGGGACAATATGAACAAAACAACGAACATACATGGTTCAAATGTGGTATATAGCACCGGCGGGATTTTGATACAGGAGGTGAAACCTGACTTTGATGCCACTAACGAAGATCGAGCACTTTCCCTCTACGAGAGAAACAGAACACGCTCCCTGCGGGTGGATAAACCTGATACTCTGGCTCCTGTTCATATATATAGCCGGGTTGGTCCTTAATTTCCTGAAGGATCTGCATTTACTCCGCCCTATGTAAACAACGGAGTGTACTTGAAGTGCATCAAGTAGTATCGAGTCTGGATACTTGCTCGGGTTGTAGGAAGCAGCGGAGAGAAGCAAATTGTCCCAGGGTTTGGTGGTTTCATCATCTCAGCTACTGGCACCAAACCAAACAAGAAATAAACCATCAATTATTTTGCCCCTATTAACCACCCCTTCACTGAATACTCAGTCATTAAGGAGCTTCTGAAGAGGATGATATAAATGAGCTCTCCCTCTCGTTTGGAAATTCCCAGAGGATTACAAGATGCATGTGGTCACACCAGGCGCGTTCCATACTGGGGCGAACTACATGCGCATGGTGAAAAGTCACAAATGCAGCGGATCAGGCTACTCAGAAATCCTTATTGAATCAGGTCTTATTACAAGTTGTTACTTAGGTAGTGTGCTGAAAGGAAAAGCATATTCCAAAGCTCTGTTTTGTCTCAAAACAGTCAGTGAAGCCATGTAGCGACTGCTGATAGTTAGATTAAATGAGGAGGAGAGAGTTGAGATCACCAACCCAGCGACCCTGCTTAGTATCGTTCAGACCTGTGACCAGGAGACACTTGCGCTCGTATTGCAGGATCCGTTAACTCTAACTATTCTTGCGAGGTATGTGATCTTTGAAGACAATTAAGGTGCATGCCGGCCTCCTTAGAAAGACCGCTGCATTCTGACTCAGTGTTAAAGATCATACCCGTCTGATTCTAATGCTGCAGTATGCTGCGAAGACAAACAACTTGGCATTCTTTCATAAGTGCAACGATGATATGGCGAACCTGTTCTTTGCTTACGATGGACGTAGTAAGGATGCCAGACACCGATATTTTCATGATACTCCTGCACCATGCCCACTTCATCACACTAATCATCTACCTAGATACAGGGACTGGAAAGCATCGCAAAATTGCGAACGTCAGTGAACTAGCGGAATTAAAAATAGCTGACTACTGCACCACTCTTCTTGGACTGTATGTATTCACATGAGAAGATGTATCAAGTGCTTTCAAGGGCAAAGGCAAGGTTGGACCCATGAAAAAGCTACAATCCCTACCCAAGTAACAAAAAGTTTTTAGGCAAGAATTCTTCTGTATTGAGGATGTTCTGCAGTATTACTTTCCTATTAATTGATAAGTAAATATTTCTTACTCAGAAGTCTCATGTATGGCCACGCTCGGGAGAAAACAAGTGAATGGTGTGAGCAGCACCATATTGATGAAGATGGTGGTGGAAGATAATCAGCTTACAACTAAATCTAAGGTGGATATCTCCCGGCTCCCACCGTGCACGGACAACCTTCTCCTACACGTCCAGCGTGTAAATCACCGACTTGCTACTTACAAGCGAGCTAACCAGGCTATGTTTTTGCACCCACAGCCCTATAATATTGGACAAGGCTGGGAAAAGACGGATATCTTGGAGCCAGTGTGGTCGTGTGGCCCCATTCTATGCCTTTCTCTCATGGACTTGCTGGAGGAAACTGTTCTGGAGGTTGAGGACCACAACGGAGATGAGGATGAGCTACAGCTTGATTATGATATGCTCAATATGTGAAAGTTATCCTGTTTCAACACTATTTGATTAATAATTATATTTTGTATGAGTGAATCTATAGCTCATGCATAGAAATCTGAGGTATTTAATGTTCATACCAATTTGTTTGCGGGAAACGTCATCGCTTCATTTGCCATAACGCCAAAAAAGTGTTACGGAAATAACGTCACATCGATCTTTGGCTACGGTACAGTCAAATTGTATGTTCTGACATCAAATTACGGTCGTTTATTTTGAACAAAAGTTAGATCACACGAAAATAACACAGCACTTTTATGGCCTTAAATGTCGATTTAGATTTTTTTAAAAAGATTAACTTGACGACAATAATTCTAAATCTGAGTTTCGGCGACTGATTTTTATACATACCCAAAATGGTGGCACTCATGGATTTTGCCAGTTTCATTTCAGAAAGCTTCATAGGTCATTGAAAAAAAAGTAATAAAAAAAAAATCTCACACCTGTTTCCCATGAGCGAGAAAACCCATTAATGTTTTTTTTTTGTATAATTGGAAGAATTTGAGTCAAAAACTTTAAAAGATTATTTTTCTTTTTTTACATCTAAATGTTTAAAATATTTTTTTAATCTTAAAAATAATCTCATTCGTTTTGTAATGCCCAAATTACACAAAAAAATATGGTAATTTGTCTCTGTATCATGTCTGGTTCAAAAGTTATGCGAATTATAAAATTTCGTAAGAAATCCAAGATGGCCACCAAAATGGCCGTTAATGGACCCCATGGGACAATATTTCGCATTAGGAACATACAATTTCATATACTAGATACCCTGAGGATTACAAAAATGTAGGTTAAACAAATATATCCTTGGAGTGCATGGGGACCCACCTTCCTACTCGACTAATTGTTCCTAGGCGTGTCGGGTATTTTCTCCGGAAATAATCTCTTTTAACTTAAGACGGAACTGACGGAGCATTATACTGTTAATTAATACCGACTTCGTTCGGAAAACTGTTAATAAATACCGATCTTATGTGTAAACGCATTTTCACCAACACCGCCAATCTTTGATCATGTGTAAACGCATTCTCACCAAGTCCTTCAATCTTTGATCATGTGTAAATGCATCCTCACCGAGACCTCACTCTTCGATCATTTATAAACGCAGTCTCACTAAGACCTCCAATCTTTGATTATACGTAAATGCAGTTTCCCCAAGACCGCCACTCTTCGAGCTTGTTTAAACGCAGTCTCACCGAAATATTAACCCTTCCAGCATGTATAAACGCAATATCACCAAGATCTTCACTCTTCGAGCAAGTATAAAGGCAGTTTCACTTAGACCTTCATTCTTCGAGCAAGTATATAAACGCAGTCTCTCCAAAATGTTCACCATTGAAGCATGTAAATGCAGTCTCACCAAAATATTTACCCTTCGAGCATGTATAAACGCAATCTCACCAAGACCTTCACTCTTCGAGCAAGTATAAACGCAGTCTCACCAAGATCTTCACTCTTCGAACAAATATAAACGTAGTCTCACCAAGACATTCACTCTTCGAACAAGTATAAACTCAAACACACCAATATCTTCTTATCCTTGAAGCATGTATAAACGCAGTCTTATCTAGATCTTCACTCTTCGAACCAGTATAAAGGCAGTCTCACTAAGACCTTCACTCTTCAAGCATGTATAAACGCATTCTCACCAAGATCTTCTCAATATTGAAGCATGTATAAACGCAGTCTCACCAAGACCTTCACTCTTCGAGCAAGTATAAACACAGTAGCACCAAGACCTTCATTCTTCGAGTATTCACTTTTTGACACAATCTTCAGTTTTCGGTCATTTGTATATGCAGTCTCAACGCAATCTTCACTCTTCAAGCATGTGTAATACACAGTCTCACCGCAATCTTCACTCTTCGAGTATGTGTAAACACAGTTTCACTTCGACTTTCACTCTTCGAGCATGTGTAAACGCAGTATTTCAAAAACCTTCACTAGTCGGTCATGTATAAACGCAGTCTCCGCACGACCTTCACTCTTTTAGCAAAGTGTGCGCAGTTTCATCACAATCTACACTCTTCGAACATGTGTAAACACAGTCTCACCACAATTTCAACTCTTAATGCATGTGTAAACATAGTTTTTCAAAGACCTTCAATATTCAACTTATTTTGAGGAATACTTAGTACTTGAGAATGAGGTCGGCTAGAATCAATATGAAAATGTGTACAGATAGACTGCATCTCAGCTTCTTTTGTGAAATATTAAATGCTTGATGATGGGGTCGGCTAAAATCAATATGAAAATGTGTACATACAGACTATCAACTTCTTTTGTGAAATACAAAATACTTGGGGACAGGGTCGGCCAGACTCAATATGAAAATGTGTACAGCGAGTCTGACTCAACGTCTTTTGTGAAACACAAAATACTTGGGGATATGGTTAAACTGTTATCCCTATGCATACGACTTTCGACGACGCTGCAGAAGAAATCATTTAAAGATTGGAGGAATTAAAAGAATACTTAAATACATGTTGCTCTCACCATTAGCAATGTTCATTTTTTTAAGCTCTGTATCAAACTTAAACTTAAAAAAAATCTACAGTTTGCTCTCTAAGATATTGTCAAAAAAGATGGAATACTTAAGTTACCCTTTCAAACATGCAAACAAATATGAACGACTCTAAAGCACATAACATTTGAAACTATTATAGCGAAAGGAGACACGACACTATCTCCTATTACCACAATAATTTCAGCTGTATTCAATAATGAAACATCTATATAGCGAGAGATGAACCTATATATTTACTAAGTCGTCTGCTCCGAATTGTTGCACGAGGGAGAGGATCAATAAGGGTTATAGATCAATATTTTAATACCCAATACACATATCTGTATGACTTTAAATTACAAATAAGTGGCATTTACATGTTTGTATATATTTTTGGCTGATTACATTCAAATCGCTAACCTGATACGAAGTATCAAAGTCGTCTGCTCTGATAATCGAAAACATTGTTATATTTTAAAAAGGGGTTGTATTTTTGTTTCAGTCGTCTGTTTTATGTTTTGTCATTCGTCAAATTATGCGTTCCTGTATCGTTTTTGTGCATTTATTTGTATATATTGCAGGCCTTGTTTGGGTGTCTATGCAGTTCGGTAAAGGCTTCCAATCAGAAAATATCCCTGTTAATGTGTACGACTGCCAACAGCGAAAAATTACTTTGTTTGTCTTATATTTGAGGACAGTGAATGAACAATTCAAAACAAAAAATACCATTTCTCTGTGGATAAATATCAGCAGAGATTAGAGCACACACATTTTCTCTTTATATTTAATTGCTCAAAAAGTCACATTTGTTACAATTCCGTTGAACCAATGATACCGTATGAAAAGAATTTGTGTGAAAAGAATACGTCAGTAATGACCTCGAATCGAATTAAAAGATCACTTGCGTAATTTTAGTAAATAATCAGTTTTGATTATAATGTATACAACAGAAAAACTATTGAAATTGAATTTCACAATTTTCTTCAAACATAAAAATCCGACAGAGACGGGAAACCAGGCTGGTGTTATGAACCAAAACAAGGCAAATACCATTTAATCATTGTAATCAACATATAAACAGATACATACAAACAACTCAAACAAATAAACCAATAGTGTATGATTGTCTTACTTTGTTCCCTCTTGTACCGTCAGATGTACCATCAGTTACCGTCAGTTAAAAGAGGGAATGAATTTGCTTGCTAAAACAGATATCCGGATTTGTCTGATTTAATTATCATTTTAAAAAGCCGAAACTATATGATTTACAAGATGAAGTTACGGTGGTTTGGAACGAAACCATCTGCATTGTATCTTTCACTTTTATAGCTAAAAGAAAATATTATCTGTTGGACAGTATTGACATCTTATAACATACATGTTAAATGGGCCATCGGTAACCCTTTACTTACATTGTTGTAACAAAAAAGTATGGGTAAAAGTTTCAAGTATAGTCAATTCTTGTTCCTCAAAAAGTCAAATCATGATATAGCATATTGACATCTTATAACATACATGTTAAATGGGCCATCGGTAACCCTTTACTTACATTGTTGTAACAAAAAAGTATGGGTAAAAGTTTCAAGTATAGTCAATTCTTGTTCCTCAAAAAGTCAAATCATGATATAGCATGGGAATATTTGACCATATGATATAATATTTATATATTAGATACCATCCCTATATTTAACATAAAAGAAGAATCACCAAATATGTGTGATTTGTAAAAAACATATCACTGTATCAAGTATAATGAGGTGCCTGTTTTGTGTTTGATACTGCTTTCTGTAAACGGAGACATTGCTCATAATAAGCCTCTCTAATTTTGTCACACTTCATTAATTTCTTATTAATTTCAATATACTTTTAGGCCTCGATATATTCAAAAACCGTTTGCTGTAGATTTCTTGTACTTCATAAAGTGTTAAAGTAAAGATACAATGCAATGATACTAGAAGGGATATTCTTGTAGATTTGTAGCAGAAGATACATCTATTCTGAACTTGTGGTTACTCAAACATGGGATAAAGCATACATATCGTTTAACTCGAACCAATTCCAGAAACAAATCTATATTTAAAATCAGCGTAGCAGCATCTCTAGTAATCATAAATTTTGATACGCTGTTTTCTAAATATGATTTTATCACCGGCTTGCTTTACATATTAATTATTTGATTATAAATGAACTCCGAAGCCGAAAGTAAATAAATGTATGGGACCCTTTTGACTTCGACGTGTGATTGCTTGCTGTAAGCAGATGCAACAAGACTATGCACAAACGGCGATTAGTCGACGATACTTTTGAGACGACACGTAGTCATGAACTACTCTGCTCTCAATAATTTACAAGAAATCTAGCATTTGACTTTGTACGAAAGCCTATTAGGACCATCTGAGAAAAAATAAATATTGTAAAGTCGTAATAGCTCGAAAAAAGGCGTTATAATGCGAAAAAAGGCGAAGTAACGCGAAACAAGGCGAAGTAACGCGAAACATGGCATAATAACGCAAATTAAAGGCGTAATAATGCGAAGTAAGGCGTAGTAACGCAAATAAAGGCATTATAATGCGAAAATAAAGGCGTAATAACGCGAAAATAAACGCGTAATAACGCGAAATAAAGGCGTAATAACGCTAAACAAAGGCGTATTAACGCTAATAAAAAGCGTTATAACGCGAAATAAAGGCGTAATAACGCGAAAATAAAGGCGTAATCACGAAAAATAAAGGCGTAATAACGCTAAACAAAGGCGTATTAATGCTAATAAAAGGCGTTATAACGCGAAAGAAAGGCGTAGTAACGCGAAAATAAAGTCGTAATAACGCGGGAAAAGGGCGTTATAACGCGAAAAAAGGCGTAATATTGCGGAGGAAAAAGGCGTGATAACGCGAAATAAAGTCGTAACAACGCCTTTTTAGCCATATATATAAATCGATTACTGCTTTGAAGTCTCTTTTTCAACCATGGATCTACGACCCAGTTCAACCAATTCGTTATGTTTTTTCATTGGCTGAGCTACGATTTACGATCCAGATTAACCAACTCGCTATGTCTTTTGAGTGGTTCAGCTACGATCTACGACCCAGATCAACCAATACGCCATGTTTTTCTCAGTGGCTGAGCTACGATCGAGGACCCAGATCGACCAACTCGCTATGTTTTTATATTGGCTCACCTACGATCTACGACCCAGATCAACCAATTCGAACTGTTGTTTCAGTGGCTGAGCTTCTATCTAAGACCCAGATCAAACAATTTTCTATTTTTTTCAGTGGCTGAGCTACGATCTACGAAACAGATTAACCAATTTTCTATGATTTGTCAGTGGCTGAGCTACGATCTACGACCAAGATCAACCAATTAGCTATGTGTTTTGAGTGGTTGAACTACGATCTATGACCCGTATCAACCAATTCGCTATGTTTTTTCATTGACTTAGCTACGATCTACGACCCAGATCAACCAACTAAGTATGTTTTTTCATTGGCTGAGCTAAGATCTACGAGCCAGATCAGCCAATCCGCTATGTGATTTGAGTGGCTGACCTTCGACCCAGACCAACCAATTCGCTATGTGTTTTGAGTGGTTGAGCTACGATTTACGACTCAGATCAGCCAATACGCCATGTGTTTTCATTGGCTGAGCTACGATCTACGACACAGATCAACCAATGTGCAATGTTTTTTCATTAGCTGAGCTACGATCTACGACCCAGAACAACCAATTCGCTATGGGTTTTCATTGACTGAGCTACGATCTACGATCCGGATAACCAATTCGCTATGTTTCTACAATGACTGAGCTACGATCTACGACCAAAATCAACCAATTCGCAATGTTTTTTAAGCGGCTTAGCTAAGATCTACGACCCAAATCAACCATTTTTCTATGTTTTGTCAGTGGCTGAGCTACAATCTACGACCCGGATCAACCAATACGTCATGTTTTTTGAGTAGTTGAACAACGATCTACGACCAAGATGAACCAATACGTCATGTTTTTTCAGTGGCTGAGCAGCGATCCATGACCCAGATCAACCAATTCGCTATGTTTGTTCAGTGTCTGAGCTACGATCTACGACCCAGATCAACCAATTTGCAATGTCTTTTCAGTGGTTGAGCTACGATCTCCGACCAAGATCAACCATTTGTGTATGTTTTGTCAGTGGCTGAGCTGCGATCTACATCCCAGTTTAACCAATTTTCCATGTTTTGTCAGTGGCTACGATCTACGACCCAGGCCCACCAATTCGCTATGTGTTTTGAGTGGCTAACCTACGATCTACCAGCCAGATTAACCAGATCGCTATGTGTTTTGAGAGATTGAGCTACGATCTAAGACTCAAATAAACCATATCGCCATGTTTTTGCAATGCCTGAGCTACGATCTACGACCCAGACCAATACATTTTGTATGTTTTGTCAGTGGCAGAGCTACGATATACGACCCAGATCAAACCATTAGATTAGTGCTTTGAATGGTTGAGCTACAATCTACGACCCAGATCAACCAATTTGCTATGTGTTTTGAGTGGTTGAGCTACGATCTACGATCCAGATTAACCATTTGGCAATAATCTCCGACCCAACTCAACCAATTAGCTATGTGTTTTCAGTGGCTGAGCTACCATCACCCAATTATCTATGTTTTGTCAGTGGCTGAGTTACGATCTACGACACAGATCAACCAATACCCCATGTTTTTATTTTAGCTGAGCCATTGGTTGATCATGGTCGAAGATCGTAGCTCAGCCACTCAAAACACAAAAAGCTAATTGGTTGATCTGGGTCGTAGATCGTAGCTCAACCACTCAAAACACATAGCTAATTGGTTGAGCTGGGTCGTTAATCGTAGCTCAACCACTCAAAACACATAGCTAATTGGTTGAGCTGGGTCGTTAATCGTAGCTCTGCCACTGACAAAAACATAGACAAGTGGTTCATTTGGGTCGTAGATCATAGCTCAACCAATGAGAAAGCATTACGAAGTGGTTGATATGTGTCGTAGATCGTAGCTCAGCCACTGACAAAACATGGAACAGTGGATGATCTGGGTCGTAGATCATAGTTCAGCCATTTAAAAAAACATGGCGTATTGGTTGTTCTGGGTCCTAGATCGTAGCTCTACCACTCAAAAACACATAGGTAATTGGTTGATCTGGGTCTCCGATCGTAGCTCAGCCACTGACAAAACAGAGAAAATTGGTTGATCTGGGTCGTAGATTGTAGCTCAGCCACTGAAAAGACATAGCGAATTGGTTAATCTGGGTCATAGATTGTTGTTCAGCTTCTAAAAAAACATTGCGAATTGGTTGATCTGGGTCGTAGATCGTTGCTCAACCACTCAAAACACAAAACTTATTGATTGATCTGGATCATAGATCGTAGCTCAACCACGCAAACACATAGCTAATTCGTTGATCGCGGTCGTAGATCGTAGCTTAGTCACTGACAAAACTTACAAAAGTGGCTGATCTGGGTCGTAAATCGTAGCTCAACCAATGAAATAAAAATTCGAATTGGTTGATCTGGGTCGTAGATCATAGGTGAGCCAATATAAAAACATAGCGAGTTGGTCAATCTGGGTCGTCGATCGTAGCTCAGCCACTGAAAAAAACATAGCGTATTGGCTGATCTGGGTCGTATATCGTAGCTGAACCACTCAAAAAACATAGCGAATTGGTTGATCTGGGTCGTGACTCGTGATCTGGAGGTCACGGGTTCGATACCCGGTTGCGGCGACATTCTTTCGGGCGATGTTTTCCATTGCCTCTCACCTCTGATCTATGTGAGAAAGTAGTCAGTGGCTTCGAAAGAATGTTGTGTAAGTACTGGTGTGGGAAAGCCAGGAAAACATGGGTAGGTGCACTGACCGCCGTGATATGACCAAAGCTGTTGAAAGCGGCGTTAAACTCCAAACAAACAAACAAACAAATTGATCTGGGTCGTATATCCATGGTTGAAAAAGAGTCTTCAAAGCAGTAATCGATTCATGTATATAGCTAAAAAGGCGTTATTACGACTTTATTTCGCGTTATTACGCCTTTTTCCCGCATTATTATGCCTTTTTTTCGCGTTATAACGCCCATTTTCCGCGTTATTACGACCTTTTTTTTGCGTTACTACGCCTTTCTTTCGCGTTATAACGCCTTTTATTAGCATTAATACGCCTTTGTTTAGCGTTATTACGCCTTTATTTAGCGTTATTACGCGTTTATTTTCGCGTTATTACGCCTTTATTTCGCGTTATAACGCTTTTTATTAGCGTTAATACGCCTTTATTTTCGCGTTATTACGCCTTTATTTTCGCGTTATAATGCTTTTATTTGCGTTACTACGCGTTACTTCACATTATTACGCCTTTACTTTGCGTTATTATGCCTTGTTTCGCGTTACTTCGCCTTTTTTCGCATTATAACGCATTTTTTCGCGTTATTGCGACTTTACAATATATTTTTTTTCTCAGATGATCCTAATAGGCTTTCATAACTTTGCTATAGATACATCACGATGTATAGAATTTAATATATAGAACAACGAAAATGCCCGTTTCCTATCGTGTCAAATAACGTCACATCAATCATTAAAGGAGAGGATGACTCATCGGTTGAAATCCTCAAAAAGACCGTCTATAGTCTAATAGCTATTGCAGTTTGCTGGTTCTTTTTTTCACTATTTATCTTGTAACAGTCCACGAATTAGAAATTGTCAAATGTTCTTTCCGGGGATTTGTCATCGAATTCCTACATAATGCCACATGGCCCGTCGCCCACTTCTAGAAAGATGATGGGCAAGGCGTGACGTGACGCTTCGACAATCGCCGCTACAATATATTCTTATCTCGTCACCTGGCCGTCTGCGACAATGACAATAATGTGATAACTAAACGGATCATTAGAACATTTTCATTATTTCGACCTTTCTGACATACAAATGCAGACTTTCGCGTCTGCAGTAGACATATCTTAAAACATGGTAGACAAGTATAAATGTATACTATTGAGCAACTTTCCTCTTGTCGCAATGCTTATAACTCTATTTAATAAATACACTTCATTCAAAGAAATAATCCATATATTTGCTATATGTTTTCATAGTCGTCAGCTGCAGATTTGTCTGATGTGGTAAAGGGTTAAGGGAAGAGGGGGGTGGGCGAAAAAGAAAAAGTTAAAGTAACAGAAGAAGGTATAATGATTGTTAGAGGTAGCAGACGTAATGGTGAAAATAGCAACAGTATCGATAGTAGTAGTTATTGTTTCTGTTTTTTATAGTAGTCGTTGTTGTTATGATGATTGTGATGGTTATGATGATGATGATGATGATGATGATGGTGGTAATGATCATGATGATGATGATGGCAATGTTGACGACGTTAATGATAATAATGAATAAAATAAGAATGTTACCCGATTGGTTAATTCGAATATTTGTGTCACCTCCTATATAAGGGATATGAAGTAAGTGGGGCCTAGTTTGACGGTCGGCGTTATCTCTTTGTAAACATCTTAAAACGACTGCAAAACCCTTCGCAATCTTCCTATACGAGCATACATAAAACCCTACTGTCATACCTGTAATCTATTTGAGCTGCGCCAGACCATAAAGGTGCTGAACTGCATTGAAGTCTCCAATAAATATCTGTATACCTTTCATTTTCAACATTCTTTTGGTTTGTCCGACCTCAGTCACCAGTAAAAGAAAACGCATGTCTGCACTGATAGAGAAGCGGTTATCGCCGAACGTCCCGATTGTATATAATTTGTAAGTGTATATAGGTTAACTACCAGCTGACCATTTGCATTTGAGTTTCATTTATCATTTATATCCTAAATTTTATGTATATAACGAAGATAAAAAAGATCCGAAGTCAATAAACAACTTTTAAAATGTTGCTATCCCAGCCATTATGAGCATACATGTGTAATGACTCGTAATCAAGTAAACACTTTCTAATAGTGTTCGTGATAGACTTGCTGGGATTTACTTCAGGGTCAGTTCATAAACACAAAAATGGAGTTATATGAGGGTCATTCAACAAATACGAAGACACTGTACAGAACAAAGCATTTAATGTATGTAATAATGATATTTACACATATCAAATACATTTGTCGAAATATTTTCTTTTAAGAAGAACGTTTTTCGCATGCACTGATGTTGCTTTATAAAATAAAGTTATACTTTGAAAGACGTGTTTTGGCAAGATGTCGCAACCAAATGATTTTATTTTTATGTTGTTTATAGTTGTACAAATATGCCCTTATTCGGCCTAAACAAATGTATTTGTCTTCTGTATTTTAAAAATAATTTGACTAGAACGGATTGTATGTCTTAACAAAATAACCATTGCAAAAAAAATTGAAATACATTTTTTTGGCTCTCAATTGAATATGTTAAACATTGTTAATGGGTTAATTGTTTCAAGCTAGATTCTTTACCCAAGTATAGCATGATGAGAGCTTTAACTATATTTACATTCTTATCCTCCTAACTCATGATTGATAGTTGTTGCATTGTTTTATCGTAATAAATCATTCAAAAGTAAGGTCATATGCCACTTTACTGCATTGTGAAATGGCTTGATTCTCCACGACCGACAAAAACATTGCCACGCGTCTAATGCACGGTTTTCTTGTATCAGCATCCATCCTAACAAGTTATATGCTGTTTCTCTATGAAAAATCAACTCTTCTTCTATGATAATATGACAAAATGTTTCCACAATACTTATTCTGTGTCCTGACTTATCTGTCATGGAGCAAAATATGTATTTCATAAAGTACAGGTAAACCTCCGGATCCACTACGATCCAGTCAAACCAAAACAAATTATCTTCTTTTCTAGAACTAACCGGTGTATACACAGACCTATACATCTCATAATGTAGTGCAGGATGGACACAGCTAGCTTGTGACTGCAGAAACACCAAGCAACCTTTTGTATATGTGTCTATTAATTCTTTGGTAGTGGCGTTATCACTGATAGTTAATCGGATTTGTTCAAGCGCAGTGTCATTCCAGAATACAACACTATTGCAACTGCAGACTGAAATAACAATTGGATTGAAGCTGGACTCAGCTGTCAGTAAAAGCTGCTCACAGGCTTCAAGCAATCCAAACTGAAGATAACATGTAGCTAACGATAGTCGTGCTGATATACGACTAGAGGGAGAACTTTCTATAATGTTTAGGATAATGTCCAATGGAAACAGATCGTTAGTGTTAGTGCCTCTACGTCTAATTTCGACAGACGCCAAACTGTGTGCTATTTGTAAATGTATATGAGGAATGATGTTATTTAGTGCCATCCGTATATTTCTTCTGCTATATTTTGTCAATTGGTTTGTTTCTCGGAGATGTGTCAGAAGTTCTTTTAATCTAGCAAGACACTCCGCGGGTTCAACAGGTAGGTTTTGCAGAATATTATTCCTTACTTTGTAGTTCATCTGTACGATTCTCTCATTTTGTCTGCTTTGGATAATTGTATGAAAATCTTCATTTGTGTGAGGCCTTCTGGTTAGGCTTTTATAAAGATGTGAACCAATATTGTCACATTTCAACATAAATAGACATTGTATTCCACTCGACAAAATAGCTGTCAATGCAGTATTTACATTTTCGAGTGTCTGCTTGTCTAATCTATCAAACATGTTTTCCTCTGGTATGAAGTAATTTGGACAGTTTCTGTTCTTTGACCAATCTAAAAGACGCTCGAGACACTTATGTATACACAGGATTAAGTTTGTTTGTGTCCATATACTTTGCTCTGATGTTTCGATGGTGTGAAATACACATGTTTTGCAGTGATAAGAAGAAATAGATTTACCAGTTCTCGGTTCTATATGATCCTTCGCTATCATCTTGAGGAGAATATAACATTTATGTTGCGTTGGGTTAAGACCCCGCATGAGTTCTCGTTCTTGCAGTGAAAATGAAATTCTCCATTCTATTGAGTTTTCGAGGCTGTATGGATGTGCAACACCAACAAGGAAACACCCAAACGATATCAACCTTTTTATCTGTTTTGGTGACGGCCAGTCATCTTGGCGTTTTCTATGTATCCAGGAATTTGCCATGTTTGGCACTTTTTTACATCTTAAAGCAAGTACACGATCAATATTACAGACTTCTCCGCTCGAAATAGTTACAGCGGGGCCATTTATTGCATACTTAGTTAAAAACTTTTTGTTCACTGAATTATTAATTACAAATTTTCTGCCATGCTCATCACATTCCTCCATATCGTTAATAGCATGACTGAGAGCATAACATTGTGGGATTCCGCCAACAACTTTCTGCAGTTGAACATATCCGGGTTTTGTGTTGCAACCCGTAACCATTAGATAACATGTTATGTCGGTTGCGTCGTTAATGCTTTCTATGACAGGCATATCTTCTGCGCACACCAATACATCTACGTCACTTTGAAGCCCTAACGTTGTTGTCACAAAAACTCCCGAAATGATATAAAGATAAGCTATCATCACCAACGAAGTGCTGGAAGACAGTCATTGCGATTTCATGTGTCATAGAAGTGTCCCAGTATGTCCGTCTAATATCCTCAGATGCCCCAACAATATCCATTATTGCACACAGGCGTGTAGACACGACTTGGTGATATTTATCATCCTCTGTAGCTTGTCTGTAACAAAAAGGTGTAGAAATACTGCAAACAATTCAATAACACTGATATTTTGCAGAAACAGATACAAGCACACGAAGACATATAATGTGGTTTTACATGCTAAACATATAAAAACACTGAAAGTGCTTCCAGCAAGGGGCTAACTGCAGATTACATTTGGACATGGACTTACCGAACCCGAAAGTATAACAAGAATACTTTACAATTGCACTTTCTTATATCCATATATTGAAAGATACAGGAATTGAACGCAAACTTCTGTACACACAGTATAGGGTTTTACAGATACATGTATACTAAAATGTGAAAAAAAGCTACTTCACTAAATTATGCGCATCTGCTACCTTGGTAGTTCCTTTTTAGCACACCTACTGGTTTACAATGCATTTATGTCGTTTTTGTATGTTACAAATAAACAAGGCATATCAAATTCAAGGGAATATCTCTGCCTAACAATGAGAAATATATTGAGAGTCTAATTTGAATATCAAAACTGTAATAAAGTCCTGTGTATTCTACATTTTCTATTATCACACCAATATTACGCATTTTGCTTTTATAGTGACGGACTATTTGGAGTTTATATACTGTAGACATGGATACTCTGGAACCAGACCATTCATTGTTAGTAAATATTCCATAGATGCGCGTGCTTTTGTTTATATCTCTGAACCCGAAATATTTCTCAGTAATGAAGAACTTCTGTAGAAAGAAATAGTTAAAGCCATTTATAACCGATATAATAACTTTAACAATATTGACTGGGACCAGCCTAGATTTCGATTAGTGTATTCGGAATTCGCCTTCTTTAGGAATTGGCTCTGACGAACCCCTTGCTAAAAACGTCATTAAGCATATATAGCAGCTATATTGGTTATAATACCCCAAAACTAAAGAGGTTTTTCAAAGCAGCCAAGTGAAAAGCGTAGCATATTTCTGATCGGTCTTCTGAGGTTCGATCAGAGCTGGGGACAGCTATGGTAGAGTCTCCATACATATTGTTTAACCTATAATAACGCAGGTTAGTCACGGAGATAACATTGAAGTTATATACTATCACCTATAAATAACTAAAGTACTCTTCAACTCTTCGTTAAAATCCAATTTAAAGAAACAACCTATTTACCGTCTTGCATGTGACAACATAGCCTTAAACCGATCACCTGAGTGATTGGAAAGTAGCAAATGTGAATGTGCAAATGAAGGGGAAATGATATCAAGATTTGGAATGAAACTACAGGGAGCAGTTTCTGTAAAACCTACTGTTAACGCTGGGATCGAATTAATATCGAATTAATATCACTAAGACATCGCTGAAACATAAGCTTTTCTTTAACCGCCAAACTCTACACTAAAGCGTATCCAAGCAAGCATAACCCAATAATAAACTAATAAGGCCACAGGGGGTATCTCCCTTAGACCAATAGAAATACCGTGATTAATATAAATTATACCTTTCTTTTTTATGGATACACACTGTGAAGAAAATACAACTAGTAAAACAAGTAACATGTGAAGAAAGAATGTTTTACGAAATAAAATTGTCATAATTTGATATCAGAGATGTGAGCCTTGTTTACACGACAAGGACTATGATTTAAGAAAATATGCATGTAATTCAACTCGTTTTCCATTTTTAAAACGAGTGCAGACACTTCCGATTACGGATTTTTGACCTTAGGAGGCGTGTTACTGAAATAAACTACTTTATCTCAATGTATTTAGATAGGAAAGTCCTTTGTCCAGAATACGCTAAAATAATCCAATACACCATGTAGAGTTTAGAAGTGAAAATATACTTCACGAAACTTTACCTGACCTGATGTTTTTAGTTAGGCCTATATGAATAAATTCACTCATTGATTCTTTCCAACTGTCATCATATACTTAAATAACAACATGATGTCATACATTTTCCATATTGGAAAGTGTTAATATGCCTTTGTCCTGAATACCTTTTATAAGTGTTACAGTTGGGAAATGAGTTACTCTTTCACGAAGCCTTTACCTAATTAGATGTTTTAAGAAATATGACTTAAATGTTCGTTGTTTATTTCCCATTCTCCTAGACTAGAACAACAACAACCGAATGATTTTTGTGTTTAACCGAACAAAAATGAAAATAAACAGCAGGAGTCAATCCGGCTTGAAGTGTCAACTTTACTATTACAACTTGGAAATGGGAGCATGATAAGATGTCAATATAACAACAATATATTTTCGTTTGTGCAAGTTGAGAGAAAACACAGCCGTCTATATGTCATAGGTCTGAACACTTTCTTTCAATTAAGTGTGCTGTTCGGATTTCACTGAGGGACGTTACTACCTTTTAATTTTTGTATTTACGTCTTCTTGTTGCAGAAGCGGAGAAGGCCAACCAGTCACTTTATAAAGTATATATACTGGCTTTATTGCATGGTGTTTTACGCCGCTTACGATCTTTGTTCAGTTGTATCACGGCGACACTGAGCACCAGGAGGAAGCATCATTACTACCATTTGAAAGTTATAAGTATGACCCGGTCGGAGATCGAACCTAAGACTTCCCGCAATCGAGGAAAGCGTTTTACCACTAAACCACAAAGGCGGCTGTATACTGGTCAAAGGGGGAATTAAATTGCATTCGCATTTCAAACTCAAGGAATGAAAAACAAATTAAACAAGAAGTCATATGTTTAGATTATAGTTGTATTTCTTCATCACTGGGTCTGTGTTATCACATTCAGGGAAGGGTACAAGAGATACATGATGCAAGGCATCATTTTCGCTGAAAATAGTGCATCCATTTTGTTTTACCACACGTACATTCGTAACAATACTTTGTCTAAATATACACATAGTGCTTCATGTAAGTATTATTCCTGGATTTTTGAATTTCCACAGGAATTGTTTGGTTAGAATTTTGGAATTTTCGTATCTGTCAACGAAACAAAACGGAGAATAAAATATGGGATTTATATGCAATAATAAACCATGTAAAACTTTTCCTGTTTTAAAGTAACATTAAACACATTTACAGCAAACTACTTTCAAAACATTGAGAAACAGGTTAAATTGCTGAAAACAATGTTACAGTTTTTCACATATCAAATCCCAGCCCCATAGTACATTTTTTCGGCCATTTTGCTTCCGGTGCTACTGGACTGAACGTTTTTCGTAACCTATTAATTCGTATCGGTAAATCCCCAAAAACAACTTAGAACTTGAGGGGATAATTAAATAAGACCATATATCTTCCTACTCGATAAAGGAATAATTTGCGTGAAATTACACTATGTTCTATTTTTAAAATAATATTTTCTCAACTAACCAGATGTAAACACATTCAAATGAGACGTCATTGTCACCCAAGTAATGGAAAATTAACAAAAGGAAAACGACAGATTTGGTAAGAAAAGATAGTTTGACTCGTCGCAAATGTAGTTCCGTAAATTATGGATTTCGTTCAGTGGAAGTCCTTTATGAAGTCGACTATTCTTTTGTATCTGTCATCATTATTTCATGGATTTTATATCTTGGGAGTATAGAGGAACAGTGAACACTTGAAAATGATAGTTATTGTTCAACGGAAGTTATCGTTCGTTACACTGGCCAAGTTGCGCGAGACACCTGTAAAGATGTAATCAACCATCTTTCTCTGTGACACGGTTAACTTAATCAACCATCTTTATCTGTAACACGGTTACCTTTCTATAACTGCATGCATTGTTCCTTTTGACATGTGTCCAATTATAGTGGACAACTGACCAATAATTAATGGACTAACTTCCCTAAGGCAGTTGGGAGATTGTATAAGTACTGGATTGTTTTCATATCAAAACAGTCACTCTGATGACGTGAGCTAAGTAGTCATGTTGTTGGAAGAGCAACAACTGGGGTTTTTGGGACATTGTACTTCTCGTAATAAACAAGTTATAATGTATTATTGAGTTGCTACTTTGTTACACACCTCAGATATTATTTAACTGAAAACGACGAATAATTCTGTTTCTGTATCGACATAGCTTCATTGTATGGCATATTAATCATATCAATAATTTCCTTAGAAAAAGAACTTCATTTCTAAATTATATTTGTTTATCTATTAAGAACCGTTCCATGATGCTTCCGTCATATCGCGTGACCTCACATCGCGTTTATTGTTTTTGTCTGTATCTGTCATTTGAAGCCAAAGCCGTATTGTTGAATGTTGACCCCATTCCAGAAAACAGCTAAAATATATCCTCGACTGTCCAGTTATATTGACTTTAAGACATATTGCCGTAAATGTAGCAAACAAACAAAAAGTACAGTCAATTTTAAATGATTTGCCTTCAATTTAAATATTTGTTTACACTGTACAGTTTAACAGTTTATGTATATGACCTAATCTTTGTCAAGTTATGAAAGTATGACCAGAATCAGTTCACCCTGGGTTTTTTGGGGGGGGGGGGGGGGGGGGGGTATAAATGGTAAATGTCTTCAGCAATTTATCCTACAATTTGATAGTGAGGAAAACACTTTCATGCCTTCAAATGAGTCCATTCTTTACAAGAAATAATGTCACATGTGGGCCATCAGTAAAACACATAACTTATCTTTTAACAGGCTGAACTTCTATTACATTTATCTTTTTTCTTCATCCAAAATGTGTTAATTGATCAAACTCTAATATCAGGTTGGACAAACTTGATACTAAGAGTATCAACATTATTTTCACTAGGTTATTTAAAATACTCTGTATGTATGCATTCAAACCATAGTAACAAAAGATTCCAAACTATTGACAGCAACATTTTCATACTTGAGACCACAGCAACAAATGATGCCATAGAACTCTTCAAATTGAAGAGCAAATACAGAATAAAAAGCCTTTTAAGGTCACCGTTTTAGGTCTGTCTACAAAACAGGGCAATGTACACATCTATATCAAACTGAAATAAGGTAAAAAACATACTGAACATTGACATCTGCAGATAAAGAGGATCAATTTCTCTTTAAATTCAATGAACAATCTAAATACTTTTTAATTCGAATAAATATGCATTAATTGAAAAATGAAGAAAACTTATTATAAAAACTTAGATGCAGTTCATAATTTATGTCAGAAATAAGTCACCCAGAGACCTCACATAACTGTTCGTCTGATATAAATGAAATAACACAGAGATGTATCTGATTTCTGTGTAATTTATTGTGAATTCCATTTTTTCTGTGTTCAATTGTCTGATCTAAACGATATAAATGGTAAAATTTAAACCGGTATACAATGTATCAAATAAAAACCCATACTGTAGTTTAATGGTAAAACACCTGGTCTATCAAGAGTTCTGAGTTCAAGTCTCAGCAGGTACATATTTTCAAGAAGCAAATAAACTTAAACATTTATACATGAAACCATTATGTTGTTGTAAATCATGAATTGTCTTATTTAAACACTTATCATATTTGTATCCAGGCATCTAGTGAAAACTGTTCATGAAAACCGTAATTTACTCCCTGTACCATTTTCAAAACATTTTATAATTGAGCAATAACAATTTAAAAAGGAACTTGATCAACAATGATAAATATGACAGGGTCTGATCAGATCTTTCACTATCCATTTTGTCAAATGACTTATTTCATATACGTGTATACATAATAAGTTGTTGACACTTGTATTTATTAACAAATAACCTGATGCTTTTTCATGTTTTACAAATTTAAAATCAGCAAAGGAGATAGGGGTTTAAAGTGAAAATATTGTTGGATAGGAAGATATTGTACATTTTGGATGTGTTCACTTTGGAACAATTACACCATTCCAACAATGTATTTAGATAAGTCACAGACATCAAGTAATTTCTATCAGGCAAGGGGCTAAACTTAACCCTTTCAAATATACATCAAACCTGAATCAGATCACATTGATAAAAGGAAAGCCAAAGTTTATTTAATGAATAGAATTGGAAACATTGACGCAAAAGGAGAAATTCTGATCATGAGCAAGTAGTCCCTTTCTCCACAGTGTCTGCTGCATATATGCACCATCAATATGAACTCAAAATGCCTTTAACCTTTTAATGTCTCTCATTAAGTGATTTATAGCAGCATATCAGGTAAACAGTCAGAATGATACGGGGAATTTCTATTTATCCTACAGCATTGAACTCATTTCCCTTATATACACAGATAATATTGAAACATCTTTTAAATGGTTTTTTTTTAACAATATTTGACAGTTTTCTCAGTCATTTATGCATAGTGTTTTCATCTCTGTCTCAAGATTATACATTCAGCCAGATCATGCAAAACATAGACCTATAAACATATCTGTCTCTATGCAAAAGTAGCCAGTTACCTTGGAAGATTGTTGTGAGGAGTATTTTTTCTACAAAGCCAGGGAAAAATGTTAGGTGAACTGAATACTTTTAAAAATAATGTTATGCTCAAGTCATTCAAACAACCATCCATAATTAGAGTTAGTTTCCAATTATATGTATTGCTAGTTTACAAATAACTGGCATTTGTAAAAAGACAATCAGAACATTATGCAATGCCTTCTGGAGTTGCTTTCCATCAACATTCCTTGAAATCTCACAGTCTGTTACACTTATGACCTGATAAAAAAACAGATATGTAATAATTAAACTTAAATACATGTTAAGTTTAGTTTTTTTCAATATGTTTTTCAAAATCCTTTCTTGTTTGGGGACTGACACAGTTTAATTATTTGTTCTTGCTTTCACACGACCTAGGATTTGCCTATTAACATATTAATTTCACAGATGTTAAAATGTATCTTCATATGATTTAAAAGTAGACACCCTATACATATCATATTAGCTAAACAGTTTATTTACATTTGAATGTGTTATATATATTCTACATGGGTATTAGCAGGCAACAGTCCATTCGTTTTCTAAAAAGATATTCCCCACATGATCCACTTTCATCGACATTATGTACGATATACAACTACCAAGACATCTCTCTGAACCCGAGATGGTGTATAGCAACGGAGAGTTGATATAGAAAGAGTGATGTGAAATAATTCAATGCCGATATTGTAAAAGACTAGTCTAGACTCCAGTCTACATGTTGACCCAATTTTAAACTTTACTTCAAACATAAACATTGCCGTAACAAGTAAATATAAACATAAATGTTCTTTCTTAATCCGTTTTAATTAATGAAAAAAACATGCCCTCATGTCATTGATACAACAAACATATGCATGGCGCAATCTCAACGCCAGTTGACAGAGTCCTGGAATGATAATTTTAAAAGAGTCCAGTACGAAATTTATTGGGTGCGAGATAACCGATTTTCTTTATTACTATTTACATATGTTATCAGATTAGTAATGATTGTAGTGTGTAATATTAGGTTTATGAGCATTTTCGGTAGTTTTCAACTCGTGTCAAGATGAAGTGTCATCGGTCTTGACATCGCAGAAATGGATAAAAAGTCAAGAAATAGCATTGTTATATTGTGTTTAATAAAATGATTTAAGTCGTTGTGGTCAATCAAAAGTATTCCTAAGTAAATCAAATAAACAAAAGGTTTCTTTGTTAACCTATTAGCCAATCAGAGGGCTAGCTGCTATCACATTACTTCTTTTTGATTAGTAGACTAGAAACAGTCCATACATTTAACTATTTAAGAGATATATGCATTAACGTTTTATGCAATATACATACATCAAGATATATCTTTGAATTTGAAAAGAACGTTCAGTAATGAGAAGCAACGGCAAAAAAGAGAAAATAACTTTATTTAATGCTGATAACGAAATACAACTTGAGCATAAGATGAGCAATTGTTGAAGGCGGCGTCAAGCACAACATCAGCATATAAACTTTCTAATGAGGCCCACAACGGTTTAAATTGACCAGAGGGTTTAGTAAGAGTGGATGTCGTTTGAAGATAAAAATGTACGAGTGATGACGTACGTACGGAAGACGGAAAAAGGGGGATCAACATATATAGCATTGAGCCTTCGTTGCAAACGATATTAACTGTAGATTTAACTTGATTTGCGCTTTAAATGTTAGTTTCGTGTTCAAAATGTGCACGTGTACCAATAGGTAAGAAAACAATTCAACTTACCTGTAAACTAACGGCATAACGGTAACAACTTTTATTTTCTAATTCCTTGTTCACATTGATATATTTATTACCTTCTAGTGTACATTTCGAAATCGCGATAAATCGGATAAAACGTGAAGTTTGATTTCAGTATTGGCTGATAACACGAGTCTTGACCTAGTTTTTTGAAATATTGCCAATAAAATTCGCTTATCAGATTTTACTTTGTGGAAAAAAAACTTAGTTCGATTGGTTGTCTTTCATTACAGCAGTGTCCAGTGGGGATTTGTTTACTTGTTATTTATAGACCTTTGTTATCTCGCTTACATTAACGAAGATACACACAACATGTATGGGTTGGGGAAGAACATGTCCCTGTATCAAGTATACTGATGCGTCTATATTGTGTTTTACTTTGCTTTTATAAAGCGGGTAATTACTGAGCAATTTCTCCTTTTGTCATAATTTCTCTTTCATTTAAAGACACTCTTTAGCCTTGATGTTTTTCAAAGATGCTTGATGTAGATTTCTTGTATGTTTGAAATCTACATAACGCCAAACAAGGCGCATATAAAAACGCTGAGCCGACGCCATCTATTGAAACCCTTGCTAGAAATATAACACCCGGTTTTGCACCTATCATAAATATGCGTAACGCTGTAAAGTGCTTAGTCAAAGGCAAAACGAAAAGCCCGTTTATTGTGCCGAATGAGTCATATCAACCAAATAAATCACAGGATGATTCATCGGATTAAATTACATAGGTATTATTTGTTTTGTAAGACCACCCTGCGTGATTTGTGACAGCCCGAAACTATGAAACGTTTAATCTCAACGTAACGAATATGGAAACTATGTCGCCTGCGGTTATTGATTTTAAGATGTGAACAGGACGTGAATGTATGAAACCTACATGAATCGAAATTTTTGCTACATGTTGTGTATATCGTCAAGTTATGCCTAGTCTTCCAAAAAGCTACCGGGTCGCGCTCAAGTGCTTGTCTTTACGGAATTTAACCATGTTATCCTGTTGTCAACTTTGCTTTATTTTATTTAAAATGGTTTAACTACATAATGTAAGAAGGAGTAGCTCTATATTTCAAGTAATCAAATCATAGACTCAACCTCGGATGTCGTTCTATGATTACGGACGGTGTATTTTCCCTACTACTTTCCTCTTCTACTCGATGTTATCACTTCCTGGTTATACTAAGGCATTATGGGGTATGTTAAGAGGTATTCGTTAGCTATGAAAATGGGTAAATGATTAATATAGAACTAAAAGTACTTTATTGAAGAAAAAATGCTTGCTTAAAACCTGAAACTATCAGATCACTTACAGAAGCGCTCACAAAAGACATACCTTTTACCTGCGCCGTTTGTTTAATCAATCAATAATTTTCATTAATATTTAGTTTACTGAAAACAGAACGTAAATTCCAATTGTTTATATCTATCATAATTGATATAGTTGTATGGAACAGGTACACGGGGATCAGTAAGTTGTAATTGTATCATTTTCATTAGTACACTCTGAAGTACAGGTCAATTATATAACTCCCGTGTATTTATTACATGTCGTATTCAATGGCCATCTACTTTCAACAGTTTATAGTTATTTCACGTCTCATTGAGTTTAATTCTGCTTTTAATAGTTTATAGTTATATCACGTCTCATTGAGTTTAATTCTGCTTTTAATAGTTTATAGTTATATCACGCCTCATTGAGTTTAAATCTGCTTTTAATAGTTTAAACCTATTTCACGAATTATGGAGTTTAATTTTGATAAAATTCATTTATTGTTATATAACGTCACAGGGAGTTTAAAGCTGCTTTTAACAGCTTATAGACATATCACTTCACATGGAGTTAAAATCTGCTTTCAAAAGTTAATAGTTGTATCACGTCTCATGGAGTTTAATTCTGCTCTCAGCAGGCTATAGATATATCACTTCACATGGAATTTAATTCTGCTTTCAAAAGTTAATAGTTGTATCACGTCTCATGGAGTTTAATTCTGCTTTCAAAAGTTAATAGTGTGATCACGTCTCATTGAGTTTAATTATGCTTTCAACAGTGTATAGTAAGTTCACGTCTTATGAAGTTTAATTCTGTTTTTAACAGTTTTGTTATATCACGTTACATGTAGTCTAAATCTGCCATTTGGAGTTAAATTTTGCTTTAAAGAATTCACGTCACTTGGATTGTAATCATGCTATTAATAGGTCATGTCATATGGATTTTGAATTTTTTTCTTCGATAGTGTCACGTCATATGGGGTTTAATTCTGCTTTCAACAGTTTATGATTATATCCCGTCCCTTGGAGTTCAATTCTGCTTTCAATAGATCTTGTTATATTTTTTTCTTCGATATTTTGTCACGTCATATGGGGTTTAATTCTGCTTTCAACAGTTTATGATTATATCCCGTCCCTTGGAGTTCAATTCTGCTTTCAATAGATCTTGTTATATTACGTCATTTGGAGTTCAATAATGCTTTAAACAGTTTATAGTAATATCACGTCACATAGTGTTGAATTATGCTTACAATAGTGTCAAGCTATATCATGTCACATGGAGTTCATTTCCTCATCCGATGTAATATACCCATTACGTATTTCTTTTTATTGCATGCCTGTACATTTTCCGGTTGAAATACATGCAGATTGACATGCGCAGTTCAGACACGACGGATTAAAATTCCGTATCTACACGCGGTGAAAATACAAGATTGTGTCGTCAGAAAGTGCGCGGACTACTTTCAGCGAGGTTCTCGTTTTGAATTTGCGCTACGTAGTAAAATATACAGACAACCAGTACTATTTAGGAAAATTGTTTTTATTGTATGTATCGAAAACCTAGCGTCAACTTTAATAAAACCCCGAAAGTAAAGATTATGTTGTCATTTTCTCCCACAAAACAATGGAAATTTAATTTGATAATGTTATTGGGCGGGACTTACGTATTAGCATACTTTCTAGGGACGTGGCCTAAGTATTGTAGTACATATTCACCTGCCATTCATCTTTTCATTTCAAGATTACAAAATTGTATCCCCAATAAAAAATATATTGAATCTGTATATTTGTTAGTTTTTTCGCTCTTCATAGATCGTAGGTATATAATAAAAGGAATATTACGTTGCGGGAGCGATAAATGTGTTCGTATTGCACGACTCGTAGCGTGGGTAAATCCATATCTAACTCGACCTTCGGTCTCGTAAGATATTGATTTTTCCACGCTACTTGTAGTGCAATACAAACCCTTTTATCGCTCCCGCAACGTAATATTCCGTATGTATCCTGTCACGTCTAGCAATTTCGACCCGATAACAGGGTGCCGTATATTTCTTTTGATCTATGTCAATTGATCACGTGATAAGCTGGCGGGCACCTGCTAGCCGGGACTACTTTTTTTTAGCAAGAGCGTCGCTGTAAATTCCAACTTCAATCGATAAATACAGCAAATATCGTCGATAAATTGACAGCGATTTCAGTTGTTTAAATACATAAATATTTACTTTAACATATTTGTTTTTGTTATTTTGTAATAGCGGTTCAAACACAAGTTTATAAACGAATTTGCTTGACCTAAATACGACGTGTAGTAAACAAGCGTCTGTAGTAACCGGAATTTTGTAAACATTGTCGGCTGTACTGACCTAGAAATGAGTCAAGATTTAAGTCAGGGGACCTTTGATGTTATTTGGGATGATTTTTGTAATGATAGCAGTATGAACGATCAAAATTCACCCACTACTGCTGTAGCTGAAATGACCAGTACTGAATTCTTACAAGAACAGGGTTTTGACATCAACCTGTTGTTCACTGACATGCAAGAAGACCCCTGTCCCAGCAACATGCTTACTGCCATTCCCATTTTAAACACTGATATCACAAGTTACAATAATCCAATAGCAGAATTCCCAACCATTAACTCTGAAGCACCTGCTCAGGTTGAATCATTTCCCATTCAAACCACACCTGAAATAACCAGTACACACACTGTCACAAAACCAGCAGAGTTTATAGACATTTCTTCAGAAGATGTAAGAAAATTAATCCAGAATGAAGAGAATAAGAACACTCTAAAAAAAACCACTATCAGATGTTGCCAAGTTTGAAAGGTTCCTCTCATCCAAACAAGAAATAAGAAATGTCCATGAAATTGAGTCGGATATCCTAGACGAGTACCTGGCAAACTACATTCTGTCTGTCAGAAAACCCGACGGTGATGAGTATGAACCATCAACAATACGAAATATGATTTCAAGTATTGATCGCAAACTGCGTAGACATCAGTATCCTCACAAAATCTTCTCTGACCAGTCAAATGTATTTCAGCTTAGCAGGTATGCTCTTCATGCAAAACAGAAATCCCTTAAGATGCTCGGAAAGGTATATTAATAGCTTTTATTTCACTTGATTCGTTTTACCAACAAATATTTGGTTATTAACCGTATGGGACTTGAACCTGAGAGCCTTTGCAAACAGAGCGAATGCTCTACCGACTGCTTCAGTAAATTATGCATCCAATAATTATACACAATTTTATTAAAACAAGAAATTACCTCAAAAAAAACCAGTTACACATATTAACTGTAATAGTGAATATTATTTATCCTTCTCTCTCCTACATTTGGCCCTTGCGCTCGTTTCGTGACATATAAGAAATCAATTTTTCGAGAAATATTTTTTGTCTGCACAACTCGTCGATGTCATGGAAGCATTTTTCTAAGTTTACAGTTTTCTTCCGGTTACTTTCCTTTATATTTTGGCAATATGAAAGTAGGTCACAAACTGAGGAAACAGCGTTTTGACATTCACGACCGATAAACAGGCGTATATTTGAGACATATTTCTTATTTTTTGTTTATGTTACCAGTTTATGTCGATACTTATCTAAAATAAAATAATAATTTGACCCGAGTGACTCGCTTCTTCATATCGAAATGCGCATGCGTGAAAATCGATGCTAAAGGTCACGAAACTAGGACACAACAGGATAAAAGTATTCCACTTCATTTACTTCATCAAATTATTAACATATGGTACATGTATTTAATCTATTTTAATTAACTGTGATTAATAAAAATAATGATAAATGCCACTCTGTGAAGTAATAATAAATTTTATAAATAAAAACTAGAAAATGAAATAATGGCTCATCAAAGAAGTGCTCCCGCTGAGATTCAAACTCAGAACTACTGTTTAAAGATAGTATTTATCTTTTAGAGTTTAGTTCTGCTTTCAGCAGTTTATAGTTATATCAAATCCCATGGAGTTTAATTATGCTTTCAATAGATTAGAAATTAACACGTTTAGTTCTGCTTTCAATATCTTATAGTTATATCTCGTCACATGGAGTTTCATTTTACTTTCAACAGTTTGTAGTTATATAACGTCTCTTGGAGTTTAGATCTGCTTTCATCAGTTTATAGTTTATCACGTCATAAGGAGTTTACTTTTGCTTTCAACAATTTATAGTTATATCACGTCTCATGTAGTATAAATCAGCTTTCAACAATTTATAGTTTGATCACGTCTCATTATTGAGTTTAAATCTGCTTTCAACAGTTAATAGTTTTATCACGTCTCATTCAGTTTATTTATGCTTTTAACATCACTGTATTATGGTCTTAGACTGTATTATTACATCAAAGTTCCCTGCTTCAAATCTATCAAAATGAGCGTACTTCATGCATGGATCCTGAACTTATTGATGTTTTATTGTCCTGAAGGAAAATATATTGGACAGGGATATAGAAGATGTCATGCTCAAATTTTCTTAATACTGCATCACTATGTACGTTTTGCCATGGCAAGAGGATGTGTTTGATCTAGGGTTTTATTAAAGGGAAGAAGCTCTATAATATGGAATAACTTATTAACAATTCACTCTCTTCTTTTGGGGTGGTCATCTTCCGGGAGTGATTCACTCTTTAACATTATTTTAGGGATGAAAACTATATGACCAAAGTGATTATCTCGAGCCTATCCACGTTAAATTTCTCCTTCTTTGCTCTTGACTTCGACCCGAGGTAACATATCACACAAGATTGGAGCCTATGCAACATTAATTGGAACCACCTGGTCTGGGGATGATGCAGATATCACTCCAAATTCCACCGCTGCCACAATTTGTAACGTGTTTCGGGTCCCTCATGGGGTTAGCCACCGTGGGTCACCCATTCAGGCAATATCCGCAATGGACGTTGCTTAACTTCGTGGAAAAAAAACCCAATCACTCTACAACCTCGTTGTAAATGCCGGCTTCCAAATCAAGACTGTAGAAGAGGTATATGTACCTATACCTCATTCCCTTTACAACATATAAACAAACGATTCAAATAAATAAATCTAAATTGTCTGCTTGTCGGACTTTGTTCCCTTATGTATCGTTGGGTGTACCGTCACTTACTAAAGAGAAAGAAATGAGAAAGAAATCGTATGCTAAAACAGATGTTCGGATTGGTCTGATTGATAAATCATTCTAAAAACTATATGTTTTACACGATGAAGTTATCGCGTTTTGGTACGAATCCATCGGTATTCTATCGATCACTTAACTAGCTTAAAGGAAGACTTACCAGTTTTACATGTTATATACAATATTGAAACCTTTCAAAATAGGCGTCAAATAGGCAAACGGTAACGTCAATTGATATGTTTTTGTAGAATATATCTGATTTTCATTGAATATTTGAATCATGATATAGCATTCGAATATGCGTTTTCATCTCTATTTTTAACATAAACGAAGATGCACTAAATATATGTGGTTTGGACAAAACATATCACTTTATTACGTATACGGAGGTATCTGCATTGTGTTTTACACTATTGTCTGTAAACGGAGAAATTGCTCATAATAAGCCATTTCTCCTTTTGTCACACTTCATTAATTCCGTTTTCATTTAAATATATTTTTTGTGCTAGATATTTTCAAAATCGTTTGTTGTATATTTCCTGTATGGTGAAAAGTGTTTAAGAATAATGTACACTATAAGGAGGACTATACTTGTATATTCATTTCAGAAAATAAATCTATAGTGAACGTATGGTAACTCAAACATTGGATACATCGAACATATCGTTTAACTCGAACCAATTCCATGAACACTTCTGTCTTTTGAAATCAGCGTAGCAGCATCTCTTTTCTCAGACTTGCAATCAGAATTGTTGATGCGCTGTTTTCTAAATATGATTTCACCTCTGGCTTGCTTTACATACAAACTATTAACAATTAAATGAATTTCGACGCTAAAGCTACATAACTGTATGGGTCCCTTTCGACTTCGACGGTGAAGGTTCTGGTCAGAATGTGGGTTAATACAGGCTCACACAGTTGTTCGCTGTGAGCAGTGTCAACTAATCGGCAAGCACGGCGATAATAAAACAATGAGCAAACGCCACTTTTGACACATGCACAGCAAGTATGACTCCCCACTCAATGAATTACAATGAAGACATCTTTGCAAGAAATCTAGCATCCGGCATTGCTATCGTTAAACACCGACATATATATCACGATGTTAAGTGTTCGGTCTATAGAACAAAACAAAAGTAGTTCCCTGTCGTGTCCTATTGTGCCTTTTGAACAATTTTCTACTGGCAGAAGCATATTATAGCATCTGCAGCAGACGTTTTATGAAATCATTGTTCCAAAAGGAGAAATCTATTATTTTAAGCAATATTTCTTTTTGATACACTGATTTGAACCTTATTCATTACGTTAAGTTTGCAAGGTCCTCTGCTAAATATATGTTGTATGTTAGAAAGGATTAAACTATCAAATTGGTTAGGCATTTTTTTTTTTTGTCCGGGATGTCCATTCTTTCATGCAGATATCAACATATAGGAAGACTCCAAAAGGTGTATACGGTTAAGATCCATTATGTGTTTAACGATAAAGTTTCAGACTTATCGCGCCAGGCGAGAATGGGTCTTATTGTTATCCATCCTTCGATTTCACACCAGACTCTGTACGGTTACAATTCATTTTATTTACCAGAAAAAAATAGATAGGTTTTATTCAGGAAAAATGGCAACCTTATACCAGTTTATCATATAGTTGTTATTCCCCTTGATTACATATATGACTCTTCTCAATTGACAATGATGGCTCGTCCGAGTCTTCTTTGGTGATATATCGAGTTACATGTAAGTAACGTCAATAAAGTTGGACATCCTGTGTGATATGTCGGCTAACGTATGATGAATGTAGGCCTTCAACGACGACTCGACGGAGTCTTATTGGATGATATGTTTGGTAATGTATGATAAATGTAGGTGGACAATGACGGCTCGTCGGAGTATTCTTTTATGATATGTTGGGTAACGTATGATGAATGTAGGTGTACAATGACAGCTCGTCGGAGTCTTATTGGATGATATGTAGGATAACGTATGATGAAAGTTGGTGAACAATGACGTTTCGCCCGAATCTTCGTCGATGATATGGTGAATAAAGGTGCGCAATGAAAGCCCTCCCGAGATGTCTGGTAACGTATGATGTACATGTATGTAGGTGGACAATGACGGCTCGATCAAGTCTTCTTTGATGCTATGTCGGGTAACATGCAAAGGCATCCAGTTGTCTGGGAAGCTTTGTAAAGTCAGGTCTGATATAGCTAGAAATACTTTTGAAAACGGTAATACTTTCGAATTAGCATCAATACTGTCAGAAGCTTATTAATACAATTAGAAACAATGAGTGGTGCTGCGCTTCTCCTAATTAAAACCGCAGTATTATTGGACACCTAGATCACATTGTTACTCTAAATATGCAAATCAATCGTTGTCTACGATTGTCAAGACGGATAGATTTTCGTATAGCACGATTCCGTTGCCGAGTGTTAAGCGTTGGGGATTTGGGACCGGAAGTCACGAGTTAGAGCTCCGCTGGCGATGGACATGATGGAGTGCCATTGATTAAGGCACATTTAATAGCAGTACTGGCTTGTCAAGCTTGATTAATGAGTAAATGAACTGTCAGCGTGATATTGTAGCTGGAAAACTGTTGAAAACAACGTTTAACCCAATAGTACAAAATAATTGTCGAACATTTTAAATGTAAACATGCCTTGCACGTACAAATGCGACCTATATAACGAGCAATCGTCTGCTACAAATTTTCCAGCGTCAAGTTAAGCGTAGTTTTCGACATTCTTAATGGTCGTATTCGACTGTTTGTAATTACAGAAACAATCTCTTCGCAATTACACGATGGGTTCCAACTGTCAACTTCGTTGTAATAAATGCACAATGGTTTACCTACTTAGTGCAGTAAGAATTAGCTACATCTTTAGCTATCTATCGTATAGATCTGATGACTGCCTATCACAGGTCGTCTCTGATTGACATTTGTGTAATCAAATCAAATTGTCACCTACAAAATCGTTAGGTAACAACAGGGTAAATAAACCATATACAAATAGGAAATAAAGAAGCGGTGATTACTGATTACCGATTGATTAGCATATATATATTTATGTACAGTGACAATTTGAGACGACCTAGTATGCTGTGCCGTCAGATCCTTTATACGTACAGCGATGTATTTTATTTTAATTTCAACCGGATTTGATTATATTCGACACAATATAAATATGGACCTTAATCCACATCAAACAGTACCATCGTGCCTCCTTCTCCAATTTTGCAAATAAGAAGTGAATTGAATAGTGATCATGTACTTGGGATGTATTCAGATTTCACCTAACAAAGCAGTTGCTCAGGTGAGTGCTCTTGGTCTTCTTTCAACGATCCGTTAGCTTCTTTGTTAGGTTGCGTGTCAATCTAGTTCAAACTAGATGACTGACTATTACAGCTCGTCTCAGATAGACGAAGGTTCGTAATCAAGTCTATCAATTTCAAAAGTGCTCATCATAAATTGTCCCATGCTCGAACAATATGGAATTACCCTTTGGGAGGCTGTTCAATTTAGTCCAGAGTCATTTCAAAAACATTAGGTGTAGTTAAAAGATAGATGTATTCATATTTCAACTAACACAGCTTGCTCTGTGTCTTCTCTGAACGATCCGTAAACTTATTTTTCTCAATCAATTTATATATTCTATTGCCGAAATACAATATTTTGTGATGCAGAGGTGCACAAAATTAGGTTTGTGAACTTCTCGCCTTAATATAGCTCAATTACTGTTGAAAATGAAGTGAACAAATTAAATTAGCAACAAAATCCGTTTCGCTTGACGAAATGCTTGAATAGGATAGAAATCTATGAGTGGTACTATCGTTAATCCAATAACAGCGTTGTTGAATCAAGATCACCTTGCGCCTTCGCACAGTCTTAGCTCGAGCTGCACTGTGCGCTGAAGTCAATGAATATTTGAAGAACCATCTATCATAAAAGGTTATGACTGTGAAATTTGACAGTTTCTACACGTACATGTATCAAGATAACTCTAATGTTGGTTTTCGTAGAAGACGAGTCTTTGGTCTAGTGGTTTTCGATAAGGGTTCATTTGTTGAAATCGGTTTTTAAACTAATATTACAAAACAAACTGTAGTGCACGACTTAGTTATTATTAATACATCTATGTATGTATCGTCGTAGTGAATTTGAAAAAGTATTAAGATTCCAGTTTTTAAATGTAAACAGGACATGAATTTGGGCGACCGACATAACTAAAATTCGTCTGCTACATGTTTTTTCCATCTTCAAGTTATGCGTAGTTTTCCACATTCTTACCGGGCCGTATTCGACTGTTTGTTATTACTAAACCATCCGTACGAAATCAAAACGACGTAATCTTGCTGTCAATGTCAAATGATTAAATCCACAATGGTTTAACCTCATAGGGTGAAAGATCTTTGAATCAATCTCCAATTAAATCTCGGATATCATTCTTCAAAAATCCCAACTCAACATAAACATGGGCCGTAAACAGTACTCCGTACTCTGTCCACACATATATATACACCACCACAATTCATACCCCGTACTCCGTCCAAACATATACATACAACCACAGTTTATACACCGTACTCCGTCCAAACATATACATATAACCACAGTTTATACACCGTACTCCGTCCAAACATATACATACAACCACAGTTTATACCCCAGACTCCTTCTAAACATTTACATATAACCAAGTTCTAACCCCTTACTCCGTCCAAACAATTACATACAACCACAGTTCATACCCCGTACCCCTTCCAAACAAAATTATACAACCACAGTTCATAATCCGGACTCTGTCCAAACATTTACATACAACCACAGTTCTTACGCCGTACTACGTCCAAACATTTACATATAACCACAGTTTATACGCAGAACTCCGTCTAAACATTAACATACAACCACAGTTTATACACAAACATATACATACAACCACAGTTTATACCTCGGACCTCAGCCAAACATATAAAGACAACCTTAGTTTATACCACGTACTCCGTCCAAACATTTACATACAGCCAAAGTTGATATCCCGTAGTCCGTCAAAACATATACATATAACCACAGTTCGTACCCCGTACTCCGTCAAAACATATACATATAACCAGAGTTTATACCTCGGACTCTGTCAAAACATATACATATAACCATAGTTTATATCCTTGAATTCGTCCAAACATTTAAATATAACCACAGTTTATACCCGTACGCCGTCCAAATAATTACATACAACCACAGTTCATTCCCCGGACTCCGTCTAAACATTTACCTACAAACACAGTTTATACCTCCTACTCCGCCCAAACATTTACATATAACCCCAGTTTATACCCCGTACTCCGTCCAAACATTTACATATAACCACAGTTTATACCCCGTACTCCGTCCAAACATTTACATATAACCACAGTTTATACCCAGAACTCCGTCCAAACATTTACATATAACCACAGTTTATACCCCGTACTCCGTCCAAACATTTACATATAACCACAGTTTATACCCCGTACTCCGTCCAAACATTTACATATAACCACAGTTTATACCCAGAACTCCGTCCAAACATTTAAATACAACCACAGTTTATACCCAAACATATACATACAACCACAGTTTTTACCCCGGACTCCGTCCAAACACATACAGACAACTTTAGTTTATACCAAGTACTCCGTCCAAACATTTACATACAGTCACAGTTTATACCTCGTAGTCCGTCCAAACATTTACATATAACCGCAGTTTATACCCTATACTACGTCCAAACATTTACATATAATTACAGTTTATACCCCGTACTCTTTGCAAACATTTAAATACAACCACAGTTTTTACCCAAACATATACAAACAACCACAGTTTATACCCCTTACTCAGTCCAAACATTTACCAATAACCCCATTAGCCCGGGAGCCAAACCCTGAATTTCAGGTGCACCTAGAATTGCCGGTTAAAGTTTTTTTCTTGGTTGATTCTGGTAGTCTATGAGTTACTCTTCAATATTCATGATGATGATGGATCGTCACCTTTGGGGAAATTTAAATATTAACCCTTTTATTCCAAATAGCGTGACTGATAGAGCAAGATTTCTTTATCGGTGTAGGAAGAAACAAAAAGTTGATTGTAATAGTAAACTATTTATACGGCGTGCAGGTAACCCTTTCCGACAAATGGTATTTTATGTAAACACATAAAATAGTTTATGAATGGTTCAGGGTGATACGGTTGCGTACTTTTAAATCTAAACAATATCTATAAATAGATCAATTTACATATAAGAGGGTATCGGCAACCAATTAAATCATGGTACGCAGTCACGTGCTTCTTTCGCCATCTTGATAATTTTTTATCTGGAAAAGAAACACGCTTTGTTTACAGGATTGCTGCCCTCGGTCTGAACGCTTATCGTTACCTTACTCAAACTCGTTCAAGTATTTGCTCATCTTCCCTGGATCAGGCATAAACATCACATATACAGCAGACGACTTTGAACAAAATCTATGTAAATGAAAGTATAATCGTTGCAAAGTGTTGACAACATTGTGGCAAAGGGAGAAATTGCTTGTTTTGAGCAATTTCTTCTTTTGTCACGATATTTTCAAATATATCAGAAAGGGTCTTTATGTCGGAAACAAATGAAAGAATAATTATTAAATAAAGTTGAAAACGTTGTGGATAAAGGAGAAAATGCTCAGTTTGAGAAATTTCTCCATTTCCACACACTTTTCAGAAGTTGTCTTCTGCCGATGCGTTATCCAAATATATTCAATATTAATGATTTCATTTAAAGAGGTTTTCTTTTTTTTGCATATTTGATTTCAATTTCATATGCTGCAGGACTAACGAATGAGTAGCAACAGATGTACATAGACTGAGATTAGGCTGCATTAATGTAACTTGTTTGCAAAGGTTGTGCATGTTTAAATGGTGTTTACGCCATTTTCAAAAGTATTTCAGTTACTCCAAAGCATCTCCTAGGTAATATGTGCCGTCCTGCAAGCAAACCTAAATTATAGCCCCTGCGTAATGTAATGTCACAGATCAGCCTACGCAATCCGCGCAGACTGATCCAGGCCGACACGTTCCGTCTCAGGGGGATAGTGGTATAGAGTAATGATTCCTAAAACATAAAATCCACAGGAGGCGAAAGTGTCTATCCGGGTAAGCCTGCGCGGCATGATTAGGCTGATCTGGGTCGACACTTTACGCAGAGTCCACAATGTTGGTTTTCGCACGGAACGGCTCATATATCAGTTCTTTGCAGTCTCAATTATCCTGAAGTCTACGAATCAGTCGTAACGCTAACCCCGCAACACTGAGCGCCAATGTGAGAAGCCATTCAACCTTTCCCACCTATAGACGCATTTTGACGCCCCTGCAGCAGACGACTTTTTAAAACATTGTGACAAAAGGAGAAATTGCTCAAAAAGAGCAATTTCTCCTTTTGCCACAAAATTTTGAATTCTTTTCAGTAATTATAACTTCATTTTCAGTTTTTCAAAATGAATTCCAGATGTTTTTAAAGTCGTCTGCTGGGGATACAACGTATGTGGGAAAGGGTTAAACATAATGTAAAGTCTTAGTATGAACCGACTGGGGATCGAACCATGATCTTCCGCGCTCCCAAGGTGGCCGTTCGAAACACTATACCACGGACTTTTACACGCACTATAGACCATGGTGTTCAAATTCTCGTTTAACTCTTTCAGAGCCAAAGGCAATAGTGAGGTTTTTGCAAACAATACAGATTCAGGTGAGTCAGTTCAATCGCAACGAGTTGTCTCACCCGAAATCGGCATTGTTTACCTTTTAGTTATCAAATAGTCCAACACTTTTATTTCATGATAAATGGAGACACCCGATTTTGAACATGTAAGAGTCTACTTTAAACAATTTGGTGTTGAAAGAGAAAACAGGCCGATGAATGAGACGAAGGATGTTTTACAAAATTACATATTACTAGTTGTCGGAAAGAACATCGCCCCATATACATGTGCGAAACCATATGAGTTTTTCTTTTAAATAAAACTTGTCAGACTAAGATTGTTCCGGAGTCTGTATAGCGTGACAGCTGATAAAGCAAGATTTCTTTGTCGGTGTAGGAAGAAACAAAAAGTCGATTGTAATAGTAAACTATTTATACGGCGTTCAGGTAACCCTTTCCCACATACAGCACATATGCAAAAGACGACTTTGTTTACCCTCCTCCTCTTCCTCCATTTCATTCAGGCTGGACTCAATGCTGCAACACATATGGCGACTGAGAGCCCACACTTTGAGAGCCACGGGCTTTAGTGTGATTCCTATGATCCCACCGCTGCCTTGTCCATGAAAGTTGTTTCGATAAGCATGTCACTCCATATCCCGTTCGATATTCCTTGGATGTGGTGCGCAACATGTTCTTCCTTTAAAAAGTGACACGGGACATGTGGAGGCAGGTTTTCCATTGTACGGAGGTTAAAAATGCTATAACGGGCATAGTGAACATGGCCAGCAGCAAAGTAGTATGGGATCATCTGCCTAAATGAAGACAAGTGTGAGAGCCAGTCACCGGCACGCTCAGCTATTATGTAAGACATCATAATGAACACAGGTTTGGCCACATTGTTACTGTCTTGCTTTGACTGGCTCCTTTTTCCAAGTCTTTCATCAGTTCCCCAGAACTTGCATAGTTGCATTCAATAACATAGCGAAGAACCTCTTCTGCGAGTAACCTCAATGCGCGAACATTTTGCGGGAATTTCTTTCCACTCAACATTTTGGGTACACCAGCAAAGACTGAAGACAGAACATCTGACAGTCCGCTTTCGGCCATCAAGGTGCCAATGGAGCTCATAAAACTCATAAGAGCATGCATTTAACCCAGGCGCAAGTGCAACCCTTTGAATTTTTCAGGATGTGACCAAAGGATCTGAACTGCAACACTGCTATGTTCACAGAAACGGGAATGCGGATTGCAAAGACAAAGTCTGTGCTAAAAAAATACCTGCAAGTGGAGGTTTCATGCAGAAATACTGGGTGTGCAGATGTAACTATTATAGATGGATCTGCTCTACTTTGGACCATACGTTGCAAACCTTAAAATATGTGTCGCAACATATCAACGGCCTTCATTTCTGCCTGCTACATGAAAATGATGAAAACATCAGACAAGATATAGCCAAGGTGACAGCCCTCCATGTTTAGTTTCTACATTTTCTTTCAAGCCATCATGACGGTATTTTGAATATCATTGTCTCATGTGAAATTGCGGTTTTTAATGTGAATTGTTATGTTCTGAATATCAAAGGGTTAAACTGACTTTACATCAAGTAATCGTCAGCAAATTCATCTGAAGAACATTCTGATATTTGAATGATTGTGCGTCCTCTGTAAAGTACTCGTACATGTAGGTAACAATTCATCCCCTTTCAATGAGCAAGTGTTTGGAATTAGGAAGAAAGGGTTAACATGGTTAATCTGATCAGATTTTATTTTCTATCATGATCTTCCCTCATCATCAATACATGTAGATCCATGAATTATTACAAATATTTAACAAGGTAAAAACAGAATTTGAACAGAGTATTTCTGTCAGATAAATTTAAATCCAATTTCCCTGTAGTATTTACTCAGAAATTACCATATTTTAGTTATATTTCAGATCATTCCCATAACTGTTCTTTGTTCTGGTCAGAAATAATTAATTTTAATTAAATTTGAAAAATTAAAGGGTTAATATCTAAATTTCCCCAAAGCTGACAAGCGGTCACCCTCTGTGATCTTAAAGAGTAACCCATAGACTACCAAAATCAGTTGAGAAAAAAACTTTAACTGGCAATTCCACGTTCAGCCTTTTGGCTCCCGGACTATAGTTTATACCCCGTATTCCGTCCAAACATTTGGATACAACCATATTTCATACCCTCTACGTAGTCCAACATATATAAACATCCACAGTTTATACCCCGTACTCCGTCCAAACATTTACATACAGCCATAGTTTATACCCCTTAATCAGTCCAAACATATACCAATAACCCCAGTTTATACACCGTATTCCGTCCAAACATTTGTATACAACCATATTTTATACCCTCTACTTAGTCCAAACATATATAAACATCCACAGTTTATACCCCGTACTCCGTCTAAACATTTACATACAATCATAGTTTATACCCCTTAATCAGTCTAAACATTTGCATACAACCACAGTTTATACCCATTATTCTGTTCAAACATATATATACATCCACAGTTTATATCCCGTACTCCGTCCAAACATTTACATACAACCATAGGTTATACCCTCTACTCTGTCCAAACATATATATACATCCACAGCTTTTACCCCGTACTCCTAGTTTTCTTAGGTGTTGTTACTGTGAGAAATTGAAATACACTATTTTTTTATATTTTTTTTTTCTATATCAGAGGTATCCAGTTGGGCGTTGCTTACCTTCAATTGAGTATACTTCAGTTTTCCTTTTACACAAACGGAGATGCATCAATTATAATTGGTTTACACAAAAACATATTTCATCAATTTAACAAATGTGTCAATATTGCGTTTGAAGCTGTTTTCTGTAAACAGAGAAAGTGCTTATAATTAGCTATTTTTTTCACCCTTTGCCACACATCATTTAGTTTTCTTTCAGTTTAAGATACTTTTTATGCCTAGAATTCTTAAAATGTGTTTGCTGTAAAATACTTGTACGTGTTAAACGATAAGGTACATTGCAATGCTACCAGGAGGCCTATACTTGTAGATTTGTGTCAGAACATAAATTAAGAGTTGACTTGTGATAACTCGAACATGGTATCAACCGAACACATCGTTTAACTCAAACAAATTCCAGGAAAAAATCTGTCTTTTGAAATCAGCGTAGCAGGATATCTTTTCTCAGACTAGTAATCAGATTTGTTGATGCGCTATTTTCTATGATTATACCACTGGTTTGCTGTACATATAAACTATTTAAGTATAAATTAATTACGCAACTGAAAAAGTACATAACTGTATGGGTCCCGTTCGACTTCGACGGTAAAGGATTTGATTAGATTGTAAGTATGCACTGGATCCTACGGTTGTTCGCTGGCTGTAAGCAGCTGCAATACGAGCCCTAATGGCAAGCACGGGAAACATGTACACTACAAGTCGACGCTACTCTTGTGACATATTGGCAAAAGACTCTTCGCTCAGTAATTTACATTAACAATTATTAAAGGTGCGAAGTTGGTGGGCCACCTAGGTCGACTGACGTCGTAATCTCGTTAATACGCATATCAAACGCCTTTATACCCTTCACAATGCTCCTTTTTAGAATAAATAAAACACCTTAACTGTTTATTTTATCATTTAGAGCTGCGCCATGGCATAAAGGTTCTGAACCGCTTTGTGTATCAAGCACTTAGCTGTATAACATGCATTATCAATATGTGTTCAGTCTGTCCGTCTTTAATCCACAGTCAAAAGTCAATTACTGTCTGCATTGCATCGCCACAGGTTCAAAGTTAGAGCGAGTGTATTATGCACATGTGCACTGGTTCTCTAAAACGAGGTACCAGGGTTTACTGGGCCAAGCAACTGACATAGAATGACAAACCACATTATCACTGCACCATCTTCAGTCGAGTCTGTTTGAAGGCGCAGCTCGACGAGGACCGTCACTATCAATCCACACGTGTTATAAAGAGTTAATTTGTTAATGACATAAACTACAGGTGTGCCCGTCTACGAGTGTTATAAAGAGGTACATTTTAACTCATGGCATAAACCACGGGTGTGCCCGTCCGAGAGTGTTATAAAGAGGTAAAGGTTAACTAATGACATAAATTACAGGTATGTCCGCCCTCGCGTGTTATGAAGAGATACATTCTAACTAATGACATTAACTGTGGGTATGTCCGTCCACGCGTGTTTTAAATAGGTACATACTAACTTATGACATAAACTACGTGTATGGCCGTCCACACGTGTTTTAAAGAGGTACATTATAACTTATGACATAAAATACAGGTATGTCCGTCCAAGCGTGTTTTAAAGAAGTACACACTATCTGATGACATAAACTACGTGTATGTCCGTCCACGCGTGTTTTAAAGAGGTACATTCTAACTAATGACATAAACTACGTGTATGTCCGTCCACGCGTGTTATAAAGAGGTAAAGTTTAACTAATGAAATAAACTACGGGTATGTCCATCATCCACACGTGTTATAAAGAGGTAAATTGTATCTTATGATGTGAACTACAGGTGTAGTTCCAATAGTTTGACATCCACTGTCTAAACTACAACTTCAATGTACTTCGTCTTGGACTGCAGAAATCGGCAAAATTGTAGGATAAACATTACAAATATAAGTATTCTTATTGACTAGATCATGACACACAGAGAAAATGTTCATTGTGTTTTTTTTCTTCAAAAAAGACGTCTGCTCTGGATGCATCAAAATGTGTCTGCTAGTTGGAGAGGGTAAATATATAACGTTCATGTGGCGAATACGAGTTCAAGACACCACATTATGATTAAGAAACTTGGTCGTTTTCTTTACTTATCAAGAAAGCTCCCATATTTATTTTTCGTAGAGTAATAGTCCCCTGGGCGACCCGAATTAGATCCCAGCTCGGGGCAGTCAACATGAAGTGACTTTGATTATGTCACATTTCATTTGAAATCAAGGGATCGTGAGTAAGTGTTTTATCGCCGTGATATAACTGTAACACTGTTGAAAATGGCGTTAAACCTACTCAAATGAAACGAGTTGTAGAGCACTACTCTTTCATTCTTAAATCCTTTATTTGTATTTTGACGTAATAAATAAGGAAAACATTTTGTCTCGAGATATTTAATGTTAGATGGATGTTAATTTATGACACCTTTGTTACTTTCAATCGTCTGCTACAATGTTTTCAATCGGCAAGTTATGCCTAGTCTTTCACAAAGTTACCGGGTCGCATTCATCTGTTTGTCTTTATGAAACTAAACCATGGGCTCTTTGTGTCAGCTTCGCTTGATTAAGTCCATTATGGGTTAACTGCATAGTTAAGTAAGAAATAGCTACATCTTAAAAGTATCAAAACATGAACTCAAATGAAACCTCTGATGTTATTCTTGAATTTACCCAGCCCAACATAAACGTTGACCGTATTTACCTCCAACAGTACCACAGTATCTCTTTCTCCTCGTGGGAAATGGTGAATTCAACTAGGTCTCCTGGATCATGTACCTAGAGTGTATGCAGATGTCACCTAATCAAGCAGTGCCTAGTGCGAGTGTTCTAGGTCTTACAATGTTCTCAGCGAGTTGTTAGCCTCTGTTTTGGGTACTTTTAATATTATGCAAATTTATATCCATCGTTTAGACAGTTACCTTATAACTGTAATTTATTTGGTTTGTGTTTTTTTTTATCCTTACACTCACTCAATGTGTAATATATTATTCAAAAGCAGGATTATGTGCCATTTTGCTGCATTGTGGAATGGTCTAATTCTCCAAGACTGACATATGCATTGCCACGCTTCTATTGCCCGGTTTTCTTGTATCAGCATCCATCCTAACACATTATAGGCGGTTTCTCTATGAAACATAAAATCGTCCTCTTTGATAATATGTCGACATGTTTCCACAATTTGTCTTTTGTGTCCTGGTTTGTTTGTCTTGGTACAAAAAATGTATTGTAGAAAGTACAGGTAAACCTTCGGATCCACAACGACCCAGTCAAACCAAAAATCTTCGCCTTCGTGTCTAGACCCAGCTTGTGTATACACAGAACGGTACATCTCATATTGTAGAGCAGGATGGACAATGTTAGCTTGTGACTGCAGAAACATCATGCAACCTGTTGTATATTGTTCTATGAATTCTTTGGTATTGGTGTTATAACTGTCATTTATTTTTGTTTTAAAATAAGTAGGCGTATAAGATAGGACAGTGTAGCAGCTGCAGACTGAAATTACATTCGGTTTAAAGCTGGTCTCAACTGCCAGTAAAAGCTGTTCGCATGCTTCAATCATTCTAAACTGAATATAACATGCTGCTATCGAAAGTCGTGCAGAGATACGACTAGAGGGAGAACTGTCTATAATGTTACAGAGAATATCCAGTGGAAGAAAATTGTGGTTATTAGTGCCTCTACGTCTTATTTCGACAGATGCCATACTTTGTGCTATTTGTAAATGTATATAAGGAATGGTGATACTCATTGCCATCCGTACATCTCTTGTGCTATGTTCTGTGACTTGTTTCCTTTCTTGCAGATGTATCAGAAGTCTTTTCAATCTACAGAGAATCTCATCGGATTCAGCAATTATGTTTAGCAAATACCTACTCCTTACGGTGTATAACACAGCCGCAACTGTCCTTTTTTGCTTGTATTCGAGAATTTTATGGAAGTCCCTTTCAATGTGAGGCATTCCAGATAGGTTTTCAAAAAGATGAGTACCAATATCGTCACATTTCAACCGAAAGATGAATTCTATCCTATTCGACAACACATCTGTCAATGCAGTATTTAAATTTTCCAGCGTTTGCTTATCTAATCTATCAAACATGTTTTCCTCTGGTATGAAGTAATTTGGACAGTTTCCATTCTTTGTCCAATTTAAAAGACGCACGAGACACAAACGTGTACACAGTATGAGGTTTTCCGGTGTCCAAACACTACTCTCTGATGTTTCGATGGTGTAAAATAAACATGTCTTGCAGTGGTAAGATGAAATAGATTTAACATTTCCCGGCTCTATAAGATCCTTCTTTATCATCTTAAGGAGAATATAACACTTATGTTGCGTTGGGTTGAGGTCCTGCATGAGTTTTCGTTCTTGAAGTGAAAAGGAAATTCTCCATTCTATTGACTTGTTGTGACTGTATGGATGTGCGACACCAACTAGGAAGCACCCAAATGATTTCATCCTTTGTACCTGTTTATGTGATGGCCAGTCGTATTGGCGTGTTCTATGTAACCAGGAATTTGCAAAATATGGAATTTTTCGACATCTTACAGCGTTTACAATATCAATGCTGTCCATTCCGTCCAACATTGTAACTGCAGGGCCATTTATCGTTACTGCTGCTGTTGTCGAACCGTCTATTCTCAAGCTAGGATGAATTAAACATAGTCTGCCATAGTCATCATATTCCTCCGAACCAGGAATAGCAGGTGCGAAAGAATTATATTGTGGGATTCTGTTAACAACAGTTTGTAGTTGAACATATCCAGGTTTTGTGTTGCAATCCCGAACCATAATATAACATAATATATCGGTTGTTTCACTAATGTATTCTATGACAGGTATTAATTCTAAGCACACCAATACATCTATGTCGCTTCGGAGCCCTACTGATGTTGTTCCCTCACAACAACTTCCAAAGTAATATGCAGACGTTTTAAAACGACATATTGCGTCAGTTAGCGCTATCTCAATATAATTAGAAGTGTCCCGAAATAGCTGTCTGATATCCTCAGATGCCCCAATATCCTCCAGTACTGCAAAGAGACGTGTTGACTTTTCTTGGTTATCCTTACCCATCATGTAGTTCATATGTAACACAATGACGTAGCAGGACTACAATATACTTTAATTTATCTGCAACAGAGAGACGTTAAAATACTACAAAACACACTTTAGTTAATATGAAACAAAAAGGAGTAGAACTAATAAATCAAATGTATCGAAGAAAAAGTCCCGAACGAAGAGATAGTTTTGATTGATTATGGTTTTACATTCTATACATTCTATACACCTAACCTAAAGTTGCTTCGTAGCAGCTATTTCAGGAAATATACCTAAGAATTAATAACGTCAATATTTAATATTTAATTTAATAACGTTAATAGTGTTTATTATTAATTAACTATTGCGTATTTGACGCGATACTAGAACAATCGTAGAGCTAATACAGAACAAAAGAAGACACTATTTGCTAAAACTCGCCTAATATGGACCAAGTCGGCCAATATGAATTTCTGCCGTTTTCATTGGCTACAAAACTCGCCAAATACGAAATCTGAGGAATGGACCATTTTCATTGGCTGTCGAAACTCGCCTTATACGAGAATGGTGGAACACAAAAATGAATTAGGTAGCCGTCTTTTTTAAAGATCAACGCATTGAATTGACAAAGTAACCGATTTTAACTTATATTTTCAGCCATATTAACCATTAATTGTTTATTTAAGATTATAACTAAAGACTCATGTATTTATAAAAAAGTTGATTAATAAAATACTTATTAATTAGGTGATTTCATATTGGCCGAGTTATTTGTCCTCTGTCAGCAGTATTGTCCTTCGCCCTTCGGGCTCAGGCCAATACTGCATACCTCGGACAAATAACTCGGCCAATATGAAATCACCTAATTAATAACATTATAATATCAATACGGCCGAGTGATAATCATGCAAGATATGTTATCGGTCGTCTCGGGTTTGACCCCTACTTGCAACGCCTGTGTTATAATGTCAATGGATAAAACAAAGGATGTAGCCTCGTACTGGTATGATGGATACGTATTCTATCGCCAAGAACAAACTGAAATACTCTTGAAAACCGCGTAAAACTCCAATCAACACAAGAACCAATCGATATCTTGCCATTAATCGGAATAGAAGGCCATATATATTGTTCACGAATAAAGGTTATACATAGACATAAAACACAGCCTATCAAATGAAATATATATTTAAATAAAAAAAGCAAGGGAGCCAAGATATCCATGAAAACATTACAGGAGTGATGGTATAATAACATATGTGAACGTGTTAGTGAATGTGAAAATAAGAACAAGGAAAGGAAAGAAACTGCGAGCAGTGAAGGATAGTAAGGCATTAAAATCATTTTGCAGAGCGCCAAACGTAACAAGAAGATATAGAACAATAACAATGGTAGATAGCCCCAGTCCCTGGCAGGCATATTTTCTAACAAGCCTTCAATATGGTTTTAGCAAAATCTGTATAAGGTCATCTAAGGAACAATCATGTAACATTATTCTGAATCTAGAAAAGCAGATTCGGAGGAGATTGTCATTGCCACCAAGAAGCCATATTGTTCATCCAAGCAAAATATGGCTTCAGTTAATATGGATATTATTTTTTCTCAGTATTACTCTTTGCGGAGAAAATCTGTTACTCATGTTTTTCAATCAACCAATATGGCTTAAATAATATTGTATCGGTTCAATAAAGGATTATTTCTGTCAAATTATTTTGAAATCAGAAAAGCACCCTCATAGCAGTATAATTTTAACATTTCTACATTTTGACCACTTTCTGATAACAGCTGACGGCGATGATATCCAGCTAATTAATATGGTTTGAACACGATGTGTAGATGATCAAATAAGCAGATTCAGTGGAGAAGAATAAAACATATTGGCATTTTCTTCCCTTTTGTATACTGCAGCAACCGACATTATACATATAATTTAAATATTTCTAAAGAGGCTCACAAAATGTTTAAATTGGTCACAGGGTTTATTAAAAGGAGATGTTGCTTGAAGCAAAAAGATATATTACGATATATTACTGACGGACGAAAGAAGGACATACAGTTTTCATAATAAATATAATTGAGCCTTCTTCTCAAATGATATCAACTATATATTTAACCTGTGTGGCTTTTTAAAAAAGACTTAGTAACGTTTTAAAAGAGCGCATGTACATTAATAGGACAGAAAACAAAATTACCGGTGAACTAATAGCAAAGCACTGACACCATTTATTTTCTTATTCCTTTTTCACATTGATTTGTCGCTGTCATGTGACATACTCTGTCATTGAACACGATATCTTTATAAGTTAGCTTTACCTTAAATGTTTAACATATGTATAACCTGCCAGTTTAATAGAAACGTGTACATTTCGTTATCGTGATAAACCTTACAAAAAGTACAGTTGGATTTGTTCCGTCTCAGCTGATAACACTATTGACCTAGTTCCTTTTCAATGTTGTAAATGAAATGTGCTATTCAGACTTAACTGGCTTAACAGAATTTCGATTGGTTATTTTTCATTACATTAGGTATCCAATAGGACGTTGCTTACGTGTGATCAATTATAATTCTGCTATATTTTACTTGGTATGACAACGAATACAAAAAATAGTTTTCGAATATTCGATCATATACTATTCGAATATTCGACCTATTTGTGCATGCTTCGCAAATTCGTTGTTTGCTGTAAAGTTACCTTATTGTGGTCATATTTTGTTCAAATTCCAGTACTCGCATTTGGTATAATACCACAACGGAATTGTTTCCGGGTCGTAGTACTCTAAAACAGTCCATTTCGAAATGTTTAAGTAACACTTCTCCTTCACTGTTTCATTGCGATGAAGTCAAAGTGGTATAAACATATTTGCATTCAGCTTTAGCATTCCTGTATCATGTATGCTCATTTTTTGTACATATATCAGGACTATTTTGCGGGTCGATTGTGGTCGATGAAGGCTTCAAACCTGAACTTTTTACCGTTAATGAATACGACTGCCTACTGCGAACAAAAGACCCTTTTTGTTTGACTTTGTTTGACTAATATTTGAAGACAGTGAATGAACAAAACAAGATCCAAAACAGACCATTTCTCTGTTGATAAAGATTATCAGAGGTAAGAACACACATATTTTCACTCCATATTTAATTGCCCAAAAAATCACAGTGGTCACTCCATCTATATTTCTGTTGAACCAGTGATATCCTATGAAAAGAATGTCCGAGAAAAATACGCCCAGAATTTAATAAATGTATCACCTGCAAAGGGAAGGAATTCGTTTTCCATAGCCGACGATAATAGCATTATGGGTTATAGTTTGTTAATATCATATGATCTAACACATAAACATGTATCAAATTAAAGTTCATTCTTAGAACTACCAGCAAAGCATCAACAAATACAGGTTTACCGAACGTTTACAAATTTAAGAGGTCAAATCAAAGGTCCCCCTTATCCATCAGTGAATTTTACTTTCAATTTCAGAAAATACAGCATGTTCTAAAGATGACTCTTAATGTATTAACATAGATAGAAGCAAACACTGGTTTGATTATTAATCAGTCACAGGTTATTCAAATTAATAAACAACACTTTCAACTTACAACACTATCATTACTGTCCAATGGGAGACAACTTCAATCTCATATATTCAACTGAATTTCCTGGACAAAATTGTCTGCCCAGTAAGTCAATCCGATTTACTTTCCTTTGACATAGACCGTAATCGGTTTTTTACGAAACATTAAGTCCTGATTACCATGTTTACTACAAAAATTATGTTGAAAATGAAATTCACAAATGCTTTCAAAATATGACTTATTCGAAAGGGACCGTCGTTATAGGTGATGGGTTATTATACGAGTAGAAATTTGGAACTGCCTATACGGAGCAACTTAACAATTGTCGTGCTGTATATAGCATGAAATGCTCCTAGTTGTCATGTGTTTTCTAATCAAATCCGACAGAGACGGGAAACTTGGCTGGTGTAATAAACCAAATCAAGGCGAATACCATTTAGTAACTTTGTAATGTGTACCGGGGCCTTTACTGAGTTAAGGCATCGCAGGTCACCTATCCAGGCACTTACCGCGATGTACGCTGCATAACTTTGTAAAGAAGCCAACCACTTTACCAACTATAAATGCTGGCTTCCACTGCAAGGCTGTATAAGTGGCATTCCCTGTACCCTACACGCGGGCTGTCAATCAAGGGGTTGTGAGTTTGAATCCCAGCTCGGCCGACATTCTTTCCGACGTTTGACAAAAGTCACTGTGACATGCGTCATTCGTATTTCAACAATGGGCTAACAGTCTATGTGGACAAGCAGCCAGTTGTTTGGAAATTATTTCCCACTCTCATAAACTACAACAACAACAACCCGATGATTTTTAATTTGTTTAACCCAAATAGTTACAGCTAAATTTATATTAAACTTGGAGAGATTCACATAAGGAATATTTTATAAATCATCTTGAAACCAGACAAACTGATTCAGAGGAGAAGACAGTTTTCATTAAAACCCTTTGCAGATACTATCAGACTCCCATGTGTTTCAATGAACCTGTATATCTTGAATCATTCTTGTAGAGGTTCATTTAAGTTAACTTTCTACCCAATTATCCCGATATCATGTTTTTGACAACCAATCAAAATGGTTTGAACATATTATTTCGAGGGTCACTGTAATTATCTCCGTTATCATTTTAAAATCAGACAATGATTTTCACAGGAGTAGATTTTTAAACTTCTGTCATTTTGTCACTTTTCCGATAACACTTGGCGGACATGTTTTTCAACCAATCAATATTATTTGAACAAAGTCTGTAGAGGGTTACCTAAGGAATGTATCTGTCAAATAATCTTGTTGTTAGATGAGCAGATACAGAGGAGAACACTTTTGATATGTTGCCGACCCCCCCCCCCCCCCTCCCCTCCCCTCCACCCACCTCCTTATGTATGCCTTAGCAACCAAAGTTCTACAAACAATAAATATTTGAACACGTTCTAAAGGGGCTCACAAAAGGAATAGTCCTGTGTTTGAAATTGACCAAAGTGTTTAGAAGGAAAAAGTCGTTTAAAGCTAACAGTTACATTCGGACGGACAGACGAACAGACGGACAGAAGTTGGACAGAGGGTGTTCATCGTATATCTCGTTGAGCCTTCAGCTAAAGTGATTAAAAAGATAGATTATACATGATTGGTTTAACATCATAGTTTCGCACCTACGCATATTAGAAAGAAAACAATTCCATTTACCTTGGAACTAACGGCAAGACACGAACACCATTTATGTTATTATTCCTCTTTCACATTGATGTGTAGATCTCGTGTGACATATTCCGTCACCTAACACTATATATACACTATACCTTCGTAACCAAGTTATCTTTTGTTCGTGTGTATTGAAATCATGGCAGTTTACACAAATCTATAAATAGACATTGTATGAACATTTCGAAATCGCCCTAAACCCGATATTTGTTTTTGCATTACGTTGTATAAATAACTTCCGCTTTTGCTTGCATTATTGTGAGAATAAATAGAGTCAATCAGGCGTAAAGTGTTAGCTTTACTATAACAATTTAGGGAGGGCAACATGTGTACATGTCAATATAACGATAAGATATCTTTCGTTTGTGCCAATTCAGAGAGAACACAGCGGTTTATATATCATATGTTTGGAACTGGTATTAAACAGTAATCTATTCAATTAAGTGCGCTGTTCAGATTTCACAGAGGGTCGTTATTAACTTTAATTCATTATATTCCTTTATTACATACCTATCCAAATTTTGCATTGAAATTTAAGTGACATAAAATCAATATCAATGTTTAAAAAAATGATAACTAACACTGTGACGATAACACTTTTAGTTTTTTTATATCATCACTAGTGATGATATCATTTTTGCCGGAACTACTTTTTCTAGGAATTTAAAAAAAACCGGGACCGAATACTAGGAAAATGACGTCACGTCAGCAGTTTTGACGTCATAACGCTAGTCATTTGGCGCCAAATAGAAGCAGCAGTATTTGGTTACGTAACATTCATACGCCTAAGGCCAAGTCATTTTTTTTTTATATGTTTCTTTAAAATAAAGGGGAGATTTATTCCAGATATATAATAAATAGAATAACTAACTGCATGTTTTTGATATAGAATTTATGTCACTCGGGAACAAAGGGGTAATTTGGTGTAAAAATCACTCAACCTACGGTTTCGTGATTTTAACCAAATTACCCCTTTTTTCCCTTGTGACATAAATTCTATATCAAAAACATGCAGTTAGTTATTCTCTATGTCTCTTCTTTGCATAAGCCAGGATGGACAAACCAATCACTTTATCAAGTATACTGGCTTATTTGTATGATGTTTTACGCCGCTTAAACGCCGCTTAAACATTTGTTCAGTTATATCACGGCGTTTACAACCTCAACATCCTGAGCGCCAAGAAGCGAAACATCATTACTTTCATTTAAGAGTCTTTAATATGACCCGGTCGGAGATCGATCTTAAAACCTCCTACAATCGAGGCAGACACTGTACCACAATATCATCGAGGCGGCTGTATACTGATCAAAGGTTGAAACAAATACCATTCGCATTTCAAAATCAATGATAACAAATTAAAATTAAATAAGAAGTCATCTATTTAGATTCTAGATGTATATCCTCACTACTGGGTCTATTTTATCACATTCAATGAAGGATATAACCGGCGAATATACCGGGATAGTCGTAAAAGGGAAGGGTCGTTATTACAGTTGAAATGTGGAACTGCCCATACGGATCAATTTTACATTTATTAGTCGCCGGGCAGAAGCCCGCTACTTCTATTTTTAATAGGTTTTCGGAAATCACATGGGAGGGCGGCTTATTATTAGAAAGAAACAAATCTAGATGATTTGAACATATTACAATTGTGGTTGTTTACGAACACTAATAAATGACACATCTAAAATGAAATAAATATTCCGATTTTTTAATGTTTGCAGTTTTTTTTATTTCACTCGCATTTAAGTTTTTTGTCTTATTTACGAAGACAAAAGTGGTCCCTTCAAGACGTGAACCAACACCCCCTAATGCAGACTCTTATGTGTCATCATTGAGGTCAATTTCGGATTCTCTTTTTAATAGCAATTTCGGATTCTCTTTTTAATAGCAATTTTAACTTACTAAATGTTGTTTTCATTTTCAAAGAGATGTCTTGATTTGTGTAGAATTCATTTAATAATGTTAATCCGTGAATATCTAAAGTAGGAACTGTTTCTAAGCTAAATATAGACCCTATTCTGTTGTGTAGTTTCGTGACCTTTAACATCGATTTTCGCGCATGCGCATTTCGATATGAAAAAGCGAATGATATTATTTTATTTTAGACAAGTACAAGACGAATGTTTGACGCAAAGCGTCAAAGAGAAGCTGCAATATTTCGTTGTACATGTAGAAATAAGAAAAAAAGAACATTTTTAAATCCACAAACAATAGAACAATTTAAACTGTAGACGGTAATGCTGATATATTTCTCCCTTTGAAGACTTTTGTTTTCTTCAAATTACCTCCCTTTAAAGCAATACCAGGATATTTACCTTGTGATTCGAATAAGATTGACAAACATTGAAATTATATGAATATTAATGAATATAAATTTAAGCCAAGATAAATGTGTACACATTTCGTTAATTTTTTATAGATACCCTAATGTATAGGTATGAATATAAAATTTATAAGCAAATGTTTGAATAGACTAAGGAAAGTCAAGAATACATAAATAAATCAATGCGGTCTTTTCCGGCGACATTGATGCCTTGCATCAACTTTCTCTTGTCTTGCTGTATATAACATAATTTTTTTTGAAAAGGTATGTGCACTGTTTTCAGTTGTCATATCTTTTCCAAACTTAACACATCCAACAGAGACGGGAAACGTGGCTTGTGCAACAAATCAACACAAGGCGAATACCAGTTAATTACGGTGTACCGTGTATCGGATCTCTCATGCAGTTAAGCTATCACGGGTCACCTATCCAGGCATTAAACGCGATGTACGTTGCTTAACTTTGTGAAAAAGCACATTGCTATGAAAGCAAGATAGTTGTACCTATGTTCTATTCCCGTGACATTTCTCCCTCTTTTCTCCGGACTTTCACCCAATGTCACACAACTGCGCAATAGCAGTGCACAAGAGCGGACCCTATGTAACGTCGATGGGAATCCCCGGGTCCGGAGATGATGTTGATATTCAAATAAATAAATCAAAAATGTCTGCTTGTCAGACTGTGTTCCCTTTTGTATTGTTGGGTGTACCGTTAGTTACTATTGGGAACGAAAACGCATGGTAAAACAGATATCCGGAGTTATCTGATTGAGGTATCATTCCAAAAAAACATAACTATATGTTTTACAAGATGAAGTTGCGTCGTTTTAGAACACAACTATCAGTACTGTGTCGATCACTTTAATAGCTTTAAGGAAGGATTATAAGTTTGACATGTTATCTAAAGTGTTGACTTCTTATAGAATATGCGTAAAATGGGGCACCGGTAACCCTTTACTAGCAGTTTTTAACTAAAAAGCGTGGTTAAAAGTTTCATGTTTCGTCAATTTGATATATATATTTGTGTAGAATATTCCCGATTTTCATCGAATATTCAAATCATGATACATCTTCGAATATTCGTTGCCATCCTATTTTTTAAAAAACGATGACTCACCAACTACGTGTGGTATGTAAACAAAAATCATATCACTCTATCAAGTATAATGAGGTGTCTGCATTGTGTTTTACACTACTTTCTGTAACGGAGAAATTGCTCATAATTAGCAATTTCTACTTTTGTCACACTTCATTAATACCTCTTTCATTTAAATAAACTTTTTGGGCTAGATGTTTTCATAGCCGTTTGCTATAGATTTCTTGTATTTTATAAATTGTTAAAGTAAATGTACATTGCAATGATACTAGGAGGGCTATACTCGCAGATTTGTGTTAGAAGATATATTTTGAACTAGTGGTTACTCAAACATATCGTTTAACTCGAACCAATTTCAGGACCAAATCTTTCTTTTGAAATCTGCGTAAAAGCATTTTTGTTCGCAGACTTGCAATAAGAATTGCTGATGCGCTGTATTTTTCTATATGATTTCACCACTGGCTTGCTTTATATAATAACTATTTAAATATGAATTCCAAAGATCAAAGGAAATAAATATATGGATCCGTTTGGACTTCGACGGTGAGGGTTCTGGTCAGAATGTGCGTATACAAAGGCTCACATGATTTTTCGCTGTAAGCAGATGCAAATAATCGGCTAGCATGGCGCATATAAAAACTATGAGCCGACTTTGAGACATGAAGGCAAGAAATACTCTCCACTTAATAATTTACAATGAACAGTTTGGTAGTTCAGGGTAACCAATCCACCAGAAAATACATCTATAACTATAGACGAAGGGTGAAGGTTCTTGTCAGACTGTACGTTTACACATGCTCACTAGATTGTTCGCTTTAAGCAGATGTAACAAGACTCATAATAGGCAAGCACGACTCATATATAAACCACGAGCCGACGCCAACTTTGAGACGTATAGGCGAGTTTGAATCTTCAATCAATAATTAGTCGCCGGGCAGAAGCCCGCGACTTCTATTTTTAATAGCTTTTCGGAAATCACATGGGAGGGGGGATTATTATTAGAAAGAAACACATTTAGATGTCTTGAACATATTACAATTGTGTTTGTTTAAAAACACTAAGTAATGACACATCTAAAATGAAATAAATATTCCGATGTTTTAGGTATTTTCAGTTTCTTTATTTTGACTCGCATTTATGTTTTGTTGTTTTATTTACGAAGACAAAACAGTCCCTATTAGCTAGACTGGTATACTTTATTTTTACACTATATACTTCCTGTACTCAAAAGGCGATAACTACAAACCTTTACGTCGCAGTCTAATTTGTTTACATACGCGCACCTGCTTGAAGCGTGACTCGCGAATACCAACTGCGTAGATCAATCTCCTTTGCAGAGAGCCGTCTCTTTACACTCACTTACAAATAGTAAATCGTAGGTGATTTAAAATGTTTATTTGGTTCGAAACACATGAAGAAAAGAACAAACCGAGATAAAAACTAGTTTTAATAGAAAAATTACTTTGAACGAACACTCTCTGCCTATAAAGAGAGTTTCAAGAACGACACCTCTGCGAATAAGAAAGAATCGGGTCTTTCGTACAAAACTATTTCGTCCTTGACAATTTTAAATGTGTCATTTAATTCCCTAAAGGCATATTGATTCCGATCTGCATATTAGTATGGATCATTGACACAAGGGCGCTCATCATAATATAATTTTAAAACATGAGTAGTTTTGTTATTTTCATTATAAAAAAGGAAGGAAAGAATTAAAATAAATTAACATGTTGTAGGGCTCAGTTTATGTTCGAAATTAAGTTTAAATTATACAACAATTTCAATGAGATTTAACTGTTTAGTTGATATTATATTTCGAATGTGGTCTAATTTATAAATATTGGACTACATTTCAACATTTGTTAAAGTATGATATAATTAGGATGCCAAGCTAATATCATTTTGAGAAAAAGAGAAAACTCAGCGATTTAACCCTTAACTCATTGTTTTAAAAGTATATTGCTGCAAAGGTGTCCACTGTTGACTTTAATAGAGGAAAGGTAAAATGATGTGCCATTGCATGCAAATCCTAAATTGTCTGTTTTGTGGTTTTATTGAAAAATAATAAAATTCAAATATTCTGACAAACATCTTGAAAAGTGTATGTGGAATTCACAAATCTTATAATTATTCCTTAATGAAAGCACTGTATACATACTAAGACTAATGATTGGCAAGATTTCTCATTTCCATTACTGTTTATGATCAATAATTAGTTGGTTGTGTGTTTAGTCAACCTACTTTGGAATGGAGATTGATCATAAACAATGAAAGGCTTCAATTATCATTCACTTCGTTGACAAAACAATGCAAGTTATGATAAATTTTCACTTGACCCCACCCCTGATGTTCCAATATGCCCCTCAGTTGATAACTGTTTATTCAACTACTATAATGTTAGTGTTATGCATAACTGCACTATGGATATCCGGCGACATTGATGCATTGCATCAACTTTCTCTTGTTTACAATGAAAACATCTTTGCCGTAACTCTAACTTCCGGCTTGTCTCTCATTAAACACAGACAGATACATCATGGTGTTAAGTGTTCGGTCTATAGATTTACGAAAAATACCCTTTCTTGTCGAGTTCGCTTACGTCATATTAGCCCTTTTCTACTTGCAGATTGACGCACCTGCAGCAGACTATTTATGAAAACATTGTTACTAAAGGAGCAATTTATAATTTTGAGAAATAATTCTGCTTTTGACACATTGTTTTCAATCTTAAACAATACGTTAAGGTTCTTAAAGGTGTCTGTCACATATGTGTTGTAAGTTCGAAAGGACTAAACTATCATATCGGTTAGTCAGTTTTATTTGTCCGGGATGTTAAGATCCAATATTTACTTTACGATAACGTTTCTAAATGATTACGCCGAATATGGGTCTTAGATTTCTCCATACCTTATTTTCAGTAGATTTGCTTGCCAAATCTACTATAGTTAGTTAGTAGGTTTTGAAGTCACGTGATGTAAATGCCCCAGAACACACACACACATAGTGCAAACAAGTCTAGACTGAATTACGAATGCATACATAAGCAAAAGTCAAATATGTAAATTAAATTCCGCTTATTTTTGGTAACCAAATAAAATGTCAAGTCTCTGAATGTATAAATATCATATTTAGGTGTAATTAAGGACAAGGATATCACTACACCCCATCCCGCCTTAACAAATTACCATTTGTAAATTGTAACCCTTTGCATGGTTCGACATTAACGCACGACCGAACGACATTCGCTAATAGTTCATTGGTCCGGTCTAGCTACATTCGCATCTGGCAAGACCGACTAGTCGTGTTCTAATTCCGTCAATATCTGCCGAAATTTGTTGTCAAATATATCAAAAGGATAGATTTAAGGACGAAAATATTAATTGCCGATTCTCTTGTCGAATGTTTAGAGGAAATTCCGTGTCTATTTATAGCGCCAATTAAATTGGGATCCCAACAATTTACATAATAGTTTAGAATTATTTCCGGTATGTTTACATGGCAGCCGATATAGAATTGTCCGTAAAGTTGCGAATGTTTTTCTAATTTCAATTCCAATTTGTAATCTTGTTTTTTTTCTTCATGTTTACGCAACATAAGTCTTATTTAAACTACAATAAATTGTTTGATTCAAGTGTACACACGAATGCTAGCTTTATATTTAGCCGATTTAGTTGGCATCCCAAAATTGACGACAATAGTTTAGACCAATTTTCGGTATGATTACATTGTTTTTCAGCGTAGCAGCCGATAATAAAATAATGTCAATTAAACTGTTTCAATTCGGATTTTCTTCCGATAAAAAAGATGACAGCGGTAGTAATAATAAGAGAAAGGGGAAGGAAGAGTCCAAGAAGCTGTATGAGCAGACAGGAGTATTTTGTAGAAAATGGAAATATTAGTTTAAATAGCCCGAATATGAAGGTAGAAACAAAATCCGTAATGTACTTTAATACAGCATATAAACAATAAATCTGAAGCAGAGAAACTCTCCTTCAATGAAAGTAAACTAATTGAAAATAATTGAAAACATTGCAATTGTGGCAAGATGAGAAATCGCTCATAATGAGCAATTTCTTCTTTTGCCACAATGTTTTAAAAAGTCGACTGCTGCAGTCCTGCAGAGGTGTCAGAAAGCGTCTGTATGTGGGAAAGTGTTCATATTTTATCATTATTTGATGTTCTAATTTGGAATCAGAAAAGAGTACTGTATAATTTGTGTGTGTTTCTTCTAGATAAGGTCAGCTAGGTCTAGTGCATTTCAAGATTTTGTTGTGATATTTGAATAGCATTTTTTTCCACTTACAGATGCATTTGCGGCAGATAACTTTTGAAAGCATTGTGTCAAAAAGGGACATAAAAAGCAATATCGCCTTTCGCAACACTGTCTTCTATGCTATTCTGAGCTACTCTGAAAAATAAACCTGAGATATCAACACTAACCCACATACATACCCTTGGTGAGGCCTCTGCAGCAGACGAGTTTTGGAAATATTGTGGTAAATGTAGAAATTGCACAGTGTATTCTGTGCAATTTCTACGGTGAATTAGCTGCGGCATCAGTAAGCCCGAAATTTGCCCATTTTTAGCTCGTCTGATTTTATGAAAAAAAAAAAGACGAGCTATTGTCGTCACTTGATCGTCGTCCTCTGCATTGTCGTCGGTGGCGTTGGTTAAGTTTAGGTCACTTACATGGAAACGATTAAACTTTGAAACTCGGACACTTTTTGGGGGGGTAAAAAACATGAATTTTGATGTATTTTGGTCGTTTATGAGAATTGGACAGTTTCTTCATTTGTTCTTACATTGATTTCATTTTTTTCCCAAACAATAAAAACATAATGTTTTTCAATATATTATGAAAATCTTCAATCGGATTGTGTTTTGGAGGTCAAAGTCACTGTTACTAAAAATAGGAAAACAGTAATATATTCAATATCTTTAGTTACAGTTGACTTAATGTACCAATCTCATTTGCCTGTCCATTGCATACACAAGACTCAAATTAGATCTTGACTGATTTTGACAGCCATCCAACGTGAAGATCTTCCTTATCATGTATATAAACTTGGATTTATTTCCACACGGTTAATCTTGTTTCAATACTTGAAAAATAGTAGTTGTGTGCGGTCATTATTATATGTAAATATTCTTTCTGAATTTGATTATTTTTTATATCAAATAAATAAACCGTAAAAGGATAATATCAAACGAGCGTAAGGCACTCGCAGGCGGTGCTCTTGTTAACAAATATTCTACTCTGATTTAGCTTCTCCAATAACGTGTTATAAGGCTATGATATGATAACTCGCTACAAATATAATCACATTGATTGGTTGTTAAACACGGCAATCGGCCGGTATAAGAAAAGGGGCAAAATTACATTTTTTTTAAAACTGCATTCTTATGAAAGTGCTTGTCTGATTTCAAGCTGATTTAGCAGAACTGTTCATTCACTGACCCTCTACATGTTTTAAATCTTATTGATTGGGTGAAAATCATAGAAGCCAGGTGACAACATTCTTAAAATCTATTCTTATAAAAGTGCTTGTCTTATTTGTTCCCTCGGTGACCCTCCTCATAATTATTTAAGCCTCATTGACTTGTTGGAAGACATAGTTACAAGGCGGCATCAGCAAAGGTTTTTTTTATTAAACTTTTAGCATCAAATGATATCTCCTCCTAATCCACTGAGAAAGTTCAAAGACTTCACATAAAGTTCCTTTGGTGGTCCCTCTTTCAAATGTGTTCAACGATATAACTTATAAACACTACTTGTGTTGCTGCGGCAGAAGGAAGCGAGTAAAATGCATCAATTCTAAAATTCTTCTTCTCAGAATCCGCTTGTCAGACTCCAAGATAATTGAGTACAAATGTTCCTTGTTTGACAATCTACAAGATTGGCATAAGTTGTATTAATTAGTTATAAAACATGGCAGCCAGACGGCATCAGAAAGGGTGCAAAATGACAAAACATAATTGTTCTCTTCCTTTTTAAGTTGTTGTCTGATTTTAGGAAACATTTGTAATTTGTTCAAGCCATATTGATTGGTTTGAAAAGATAGCTCAGAATATGGAAAAAATGACCGTTTAGCTTTAAACAAAATCTCCTCTCAAACCATTGGACTGATATCAACCAAACTTCACGGGAATGATACTTTGGCAGTCCTCTTACAAATTGTTCACCGATTTAATTTCATAACAAATGTCCTTTATGTATACGTTTTATTTGCAGTGTCAACTCCTAGCAGTTTCATTCACGTTGTTAATTAAATTGTCTCCGATATTAGTAGTTACACATATGCTACATAGCGATCACTCATGTGATCGATTCAGACCCAGTCTTGCCCTCTGTTTTGGAGATGCAAACATCATTATATTAATAGAATGCATACGCTGAATGCATCAGTTGGTTCAGTAGTCAATAAATAGGAAGACAATGTAATGTCATAATTGTACCTGTTGGGATGTCCGTAGAACTATTGGGTAATATGATCATTAAAAAGGTATTATGTGGACCGAATGATATATTCGGAGTTCGGTTCAATTCATTTTCACAAGACCAACACGAATTTATGATCTTGGAAATATTTCATCCTGGCCTGATGAATCATTACGTGTCGGTCATATGTGTATATATGCACTTATGTATCTCCTCTTAACCGATCACAAATCTACTTTCAGTAACTTCAGTACTTTGATTTAAAACAAGACTTTGTAGGGTTACAAATCGAAAGAGATAGATAGTTTTATTCAGAAAAAGTGGCAACCTTATACCAGTTCATAATATAGTTGTTATGCCCCTTGTCTACATATATGACTCTTCTGAATGTAGGTGGACAATAACGGCTTGCCCGAATCTTCTTAGTTGATATGTCGGGTAACATTTGATGAATGAAGGTGGACAATGGCGGCTCGTTTGAGTCTTTTTGGATGATGTGTCGGGTAACCTATGATGAATTTAGCTGGACAATGAAGGTTCGCCCGAGCATTTTTGGATGATATAACGGGTAACGTATGAGCAAGGTAGGTTGACAATCACGGCTCACCCGAGTCTTTTTGGATGATATAACGGGTAACGTATGAGCAATGTAGATGGACAATCACGGCCGGCTTGCTCGATTTTTTTTAGTTGATATGTCGGGTAATGTATGATGAATGTAGGCGGATATTTGCGGCCCGTCCTGGTCTTCTAGGATGATATGTCGGTAACGTATAATGAATGTAGGTGGACTATGACGGCTCGTTCCAGTCCTTTTTGATGATATGGCGGGTAACCTATGATGAAAGTAGTTGGACAACGTATGGTGAATGTAGGTGAACAATGACGATTCGTCCGAGCCTTTTTTGATGAAATATCGGGTAACGTTGTAGTTTCAGTATACTCATTTTCCGCTTGAATTTGATAGTTTTATGAGTATCTTTTTTATTGAGACGCATTACAGGTAGGTTTGCACGAAGAAGTGTACCGATGTTGTCTCATTCCAACCGAAAGAGAAAGTTTATCCAGGCAGCCATTCAATTTTGCTTGAAATGATTTTGTCCACTAAATATTATTGAAGTCGGACAAGCACATTCAGGCAAGAAGAATGTTAAAGTTTTGTAATATTCTCTTTTTTGTAATGCAACCATGCGGCTGTGTTTTAATTTATCTTGAAATCAAACAAGAACTATCATAGGATTTGAATTTTAAAGTTTTTTTTATATTGCCTCTTTTCTGATACCACTTAGTGAAAAAATAATTCGCTTGCCAAGGTATTTAATGGGTCATCTAAGATACACTTTTGTATAATTATCTCGAAATCACTATAGCAGCCTCTGGGTTTCCCTGATTAAAGTCTTAATTTCGTTTGGAACGTGCCAAGTTCGTTGATCTAAAAGAAAATAATTCCTTTACATGTAAACTAACAAAAGGTACCGGTACATCATATGTTTTCATATTCTTGTTTCACAGTGAAATATCGATGTCACTTAAAATAGAACACTGTATATGTATATGTTATCTGACCATACATGTTAAACATAAGACATATTTGAAATTTGATATATATCGTGCCGGTTTGAAAGATACGTTTTATTTGATAAAGGGGGTGGGGGATATCGATCTACACATAGATATATACATTTCGTTATCGCGATAAACCCGAGAATGTATTTGTTTGTTTATATGGTGTTTTATGAAACTGTCATTTTATCAGTTTTATTACGGTGTTTAATGGGAAAGTTACCATTACTATTGGTCTATTTATCCTGCCATCATCGATGCAGTCGTAATGTTCACCAAACCATCCTGAGCAAAAAAGAGAGAAAGACATTACTACAAGCATACTGCGACGATGGTTCTCTCTTGTCTCTACTCTCACGACACCGCACGAATAATGAAACAAGCTATCGAGTTGTTGCGAGAACAGCGTCAAATTCACTTGAATATTTCTTCTCCTCGTGTAAAAGTACGGGAAACGGAAGTTGTAATGGCTATGTGAAGTGCTCTCTGGTTGGTCGATATTTGGTCGTGTCCGGATTTTTAGCCAATCAGCGATCAGGTAATAGGAAATCATTTCTTTTTGTTTCGATATATTTAGTTTTGACGTGTCTGTGTTTTCCGCGGAAATGGTACCCCTTACGGCAACTCAAATATTAATAAAACGAAGAGACAGATCAAAAATCGGGACGATCATTCGATGTAGCAACTGATGGGCTACACTACGCACACCGAGTGGTTTCTAAATTCGAAAAACTGTGGGAGGAGAAATTTTTCGCAGGAAAAGCGTATTTTCGCCCGTTTCCATAGCAACGGTGGTTTCTATGGCAACCTACTAACATACTACAAAAGGAACAACTAGAGACTAGACCCTTCATCCCTACCAAGTTTGGTAGAAATCCGTTGAATAATTTTGGCGCAACGCTTGCCACAACGGAAGGTGTAATGGCTATGTGAAGTGCTCTCTGGTTGGTCAATATTTGGTCGTGTCCGGATTTTTAGCCAATCAGCGATCAGGTAATAGGAAATCATTTCTTTTCGTGCCGATATATTTAGTTTTGACGTGTCTGTGTTTTCCGCGGAAATGGTACCCCTTACGGCAACTCAAATATTAAGAAAACGAAAAGACGGATCAAAAATCGGAACGATCATTCGATGTAGCAACTGAAGGGCTACACAACGCACACCGAGTGGTTTCTGAATTCGAAAACTGTTGGAAGAGATAGTTTTCGCAGGAAAAGCGTATTTTCGCCCGTTTCCATAGCAACGGTGGTTTCTATGGCAACCATACTACAAAAGGAACAACTAGAGCCTAGACCCTTCATCCCTACCAAGTTTGGTCGAAATCCGTTGAATAATTTTGGCGCTACGCTTGCCACAAACAAACAAACAAATGGACAGAAACGAAAACCGACTTTAATGGTCTCTAGAAGAGAGAACCAATAATTTTAAAAATATTTGGTATGAAAAAAATAGGGATAGAAGCAATTAACCCGATACAAAGTGCATTTTTTGTTCGGTTCAGTGTCACTGTGTCAACTGATTTACGTCTAACTTTTAGTATTCTTTTGTCAACTAATGGTTTTAACAACTCCGGCTAACCTTTTATCACAATGGATATGGACAATGGATATCTCTGTCTACCAAGTACATTGTAAATACATCTTAAAAATATATAACAGTTTATTTGCATAGCATTCAAATGCAAGGTTATTGAAGTTATTGATTATATTTTTATTACCACATGCAGATAAGAAAAAGCGGAATGTATTGTAAAAACATGTATATTGTATTCAAGATAGGCGTGGTAATTCTGACCGAGTCCCTGTAGCTCAGTCGGAATCGTCTTTCAATGTAGTGGTTGTGAGTTTGAACCCCAGCTCGTTCTTTCCGACGTTTGATATTTGTTTGGAAAGTATGTTGTGTGGAGTACTGGTGTGAGGCAGCCTGGAGATATATGGGAAGGTGTAATGGCCACCGTGATATGACTGGAAAATTATTGAAAATGGCGTAAAATCCGAACGCATCAATCAATGGCAATGCTGTTCAAATTCCACTCATTTTAAGCCTTGCCTTTCTGTATATGCAGCATGCTTCATTTTAAAACGATTTGGGCAAAACTAATATGAAAATGCTAAAAATTCTAAAATTCTTATTTTTCCTACAGTTTTAAACATTAGATTCATTTTACATAAAAACAACTTAAAAATAAATTTACTAATATTTATATACTATAATACACAATAAGACACGTGTCTTGTGTTTTACTATGCACTGCTCTCTTGGATGTTGACGGCCGTCAATATAGAATTGTAACATTTTGTTCTCGTTCATTGTTTAACCGTCTTTCAAAAACAATATATAATAAAACATAGTTTGAGATAGGACCGGTTGATATGATAATTATGTCAATCCACGATGTGAACGTTATCTGTGGATCGACACTGGTGTTTTAAAATGTACTGCTCTCATGGATGTTGACGGCCGTCAATATAGAATTGTAACATTTTGTTCTCGTTCATTGTTTAGCCGTCTTTCAAAAAAAACCTATAATAAAACATAGTTTGAGATAGGACCGGTTGATATGATAATTATGTCAATCCTCGATGTGAACGTTATCTGTGGATCGACACTGGCAGAGTGATTCCAACGAATAGTATCCCCTTCACACATATGTTGTATCACAAATTCTTTACAAATGATCTGTCTTTTAGGAATTATTGTATCTTTATTTTAGGGCGAATAAACACCAATACTAATTTTTAAGGGTCATTAAACCTATTGATAGATTCCGGATAATACCCCGGCCAAACCCATTTTACTGTACACTTGTGAACTGTAGGGTTTTGGCAACAATGACGACAAAGAGTTAAACAGTTAAAAACCTTAAAGTACATTTTAAATCAAAACAAGGTAAACGCCATATTACATGACAAATTTATGTTTACCCTTCATCAATTGAAATAGAAAATATGTTTATATAATACTGGAATAAAGCTATACAAATTAAACACAATTCTTTACTATTTAACGTTTGCCAACATGTTAACCAACTGTTTCGTAATGATTTAACACATTTACCACTATTTAATTGGATACACATTAAGACTACTTTTTATTAAATGTGGATTAATGGATATCTGGATAAACCACTGCTCTATTCATGGCAAATGGGTTAAACTTACTGTGAAACAATAACTGAAATTTGTATTTCTTAACTCGTGGTGCAATGCAGTCGAAACCAATGATGCATACTTAACTTTCAAACTGTTAAAAAAGAAAGCAATATTTAATTGGCATACCCACCACCTGATAAAATACGAGTACTTACTTCAATTCAGAACAAACAATCACAGACTTCCCATAGCAATTTGTAGATCGACACATACTTAATAAATCTCTCTATATATATCTCCCTCTATATATATCTCTCTCCTCTGTCTCACCCCTCTCTCTCTATATATGTCTCTCTCTCTCACTCTCTTTCTGTCTTTCTCTCATTCTCTCTCTGTTTATCTCTCTCTTATCTCTCTCTCTCACACACTATCTGTCCTCTATCTCTCTCCTCTCCCTCTTTGTCTCTTTCACTCTCTCTCTCTCTTTCCATATCTCTCTTTCTCTTTCACTCTCTCCCTCTCCCTCTATCTATCTCTCTCTCGCTCTCTCTCTCTATATATATATCTCCTCTGTCTCTCTCTCTCTCTCTTTTGTCGCGCTCTCTCGTTCTCTCTCTATCTCCCCTTTCTCTATCTTTCCCCTCTCTCTCTCTCTCTTTCGGTCTATCTCTCTCGCTCGCTCTCTCTGTCTCTCCCTCTATTTCCCTCTTTCTCTATATATCTCTCTCTATATATATCTCTCTATCCCACTCTCTCCCCCTCTCTCTCTCATTCATTATGTTAATGCAAACTGGTCAATGACAACACGTTCTTTGTGTTTGAATTATGTAAAGAACTTTGAGTCATGAAACTATAGAACAAACAATTGTTTAACCTTCAGTCGCAATTAACATACTACACTATTTTGGTAAAGTGACTGGCTTAATCGAGAGAGTTACTCCCCTTGAAATCGATACAATTTACACTAACCTTTTCTGACCTGGTATTTAGGCTATATGGATTTATATAGGGACAGATCTTTAAAATTGATATAAAGTCATTAATTTTTTTGATGACAATATATTATAAGTTTTTTTCTATAAGGTCAATATGTCTGCTTTCATTTAATGTAAAGATATAAAAAATAGATTAACTGCCTGATACTTCCATTTTTGATTTTAATAGACAACATGCATTCCTTCTTTATTCCATGTAAATTATTGGAAAATCGCGAATTTTTTATTTTTAAGTCCATTTTTACCGTATTTCCTATTTTCTAAGGAAATTTTATAAGTTATAATCGGAGAGTCTATTTTTAATTCTTTTTAGTCATACAAATTTCAAACAAATATGTTTATGTCTTGATACTTCCATTTTCATTTAAAAATGCAGAAAACGCCTAAAAATGTAAAAATGAATTTTATGTCCGGATCGCGAATTTTCCGGATTAACGGCGTCCGATTTAACGAGGCTCGACTGTATCTGGTAATGACTAGATCTATTTTGATCGCTTCCTAATGTCGTGTATGTAGATAGGTGGGTGGGGTGCGAATGCGAAAATGAACTTGTTCCAGCTTTTATATATTCAAAGACCTAATATGATTACAAAACGTATTAGGAAAAGAACAATTTAACAGTGCATGGAAAAAAATAAATTAAAGCAATGACTAATTAAACAACTTGTCACCTGTGAATTTGAAGTGTCCATTTTCATGTGTCTTGATAATGACAATTGTTTTTACAACAAAGAGATTTAAGTAATATGTTATTATGACAGTATATAAAAACCGCCGTTACCAATTACCAAGTGTTAAAGACTGATTAGCCAGAGTCTTGTCCGACAAATAAATGTTTGCAAATAATCGATATACAGATATCGAGCAGAGTAATGTTAAGATCACCTGCGGGCTTAGTATGAAATCGAAAACGTCATTAAATCTGTTTACAAATAATCGATAAATACAAATATAGGAGCGTAACCGAAGGGCCACAACTCAATTATCGATTTTTGACTTAATCGAAGGCCTGGGAAAGGGACGCAATTCCTGCAAATCTTCATAAATAGTGCCACATGAATACCGCTCTAGAGCGTATTTTTATTGTGAATTAAAGATATCTCACAATTGTCATATTGTTAAGTTTACTCCACCGTTTATGTTTGAAATATGTATTTGTCACCATATTCACCGTTGTTTGTATGTGTCTTTGCCTCGTTGACTATGTATTTTCATATCATTCTCATGTATTCTTTGTGTAGAACTGAGAGGAATAAAGGTAGTTGTATTGTATTGTATTGTATGGCTAGGCGGGAGATTGTGTGAGAAGGAGTTTAACCTAAAAGGAATTATTTCCCATTTCAAGTAATACTTGATGAAAATCCTGTTCAACATATTTAATATCTTAGATGCGTTTAATGCAGCAGCGATCTTTAGAAGCATTATGAGCATTTCATTTTTATTTTAATGTTTTTTTAATTCTTTTCAATAAGTTTACCTTATAAATATTGTTTTAAGAGTTTGCCTAAACTTTTTGAAAGTAATTTGTTGCCAATTTGTAGCATGTTAGAAAGGGTTAAAACAAGGTTAATCGCCAAATCTGATAGGCAGCTTTTGTTTGTCCGGGTTATCCGTTATTTTAAGCAGATGTCAAAACATTTGACGAGTGCAAAACTTGCATATCACATATTAGTTAAAATAGTCAGATTACGGTGTTGCGTTGGTCTGAAATGGACAATGTTGTACCACATCCCTTCATTTTGGAGCAGAACTTACTAATTCAGCTCACTTGCCGGATAAGTATATTTTATTTTAGAAAAAAGGCAACTAATTTCTAGAATTTCATATAAATAAGCAAATTGTTTTTACAAAATAAAATTACAAACTAATGATTAAAGGGATATTAAAATACTTTTGAAAACTAATATAGAACTAATACAAGTTATCCCCTTGATTACAACAATATGACGTTTGTTATCTGATTAATTGTTTACAGGGTTTTCACGCAGTTCTGAACATATGTTCAGTTATATCACCGCGACAGTTCGTTTAATCTTAATCTCTTGAATAACAAACCAGTATAAGGCTAGGAAATATGACTTGCCAAAGGACACTCCTCCATGACCGGCAAAACTAATTATAATCATTTCATAATGCTGGCCGAGAGTTCTTCAGATTATGACGATGGGAAATGCAGCAGGGCAATGAAGGCTCGTCTTCATTGATGACAAGTCGGATAATGTTCAAATGTATTTAGTTGCATAAAAAGATCATGTACGCAAAGGTTGGGAACCACAGGTAAACTGTTCGCCTTGAAATTAAATACAATAAACCCCGTTTCATTTGACGAAGTCTATAGAAACAATTTGAAACCATGAGTTTCACTACAGACAATCCAGTGACACCATTCGCGACCAGAATAAATCAAGATCACCCTGCGCATTCTCAAAGTCTGATATCAATATACACTGTTAGAACCTGAGCAAATGAAGATATGAAAAAACCCTGTTTCCGACAGTTTTTGACAGTGATACTTGATCCATTGAGGTACGACCCATTCTATAGTCCAGTAATGCTTTATCATATATGAGTGTAAGTGATGTACTGCCGTGATGTAACTGAATAATCGGTGACATCGGCCTTTTACCCAATAATACATTTTTTTAGTAGAGAAGGGCTCATGTTTATCATGTCATCTAATTCAAAGTCTTTTAATTGATGTAGCATTCAATCATTCTGAATACTGTCCGTGTACAACGATATAAGTCTGGATCAAAAGGCATACACAAAACACGACATGTGATATTGATTGATACATTTTAAACTGCATTGACATTTGTTATTTTAATTAAACCGACTTTTAGCGCATCTGTAGCTCATCTTTCACCTAACAGTTACCACTTCACGTTATTTCCCTACAGCAGACGACTCTGTGTGAGAATGTAAATAGCTCTACGAGTTATGTCTCCTTTTCCCGAAATAATTAAACTCTTCAAAATCATACTTCCGATTCTAAAGATGTAATATCTTAGATCCTTTTAATGCGATACTTTTCTACTTACATACGTATTTGGACGCACCTGCAGCAGACCATTTAAAGAAACAAATATTGTTACAAAAGGTGAATTTGCTTATTATGAGCCTTTACTCCATTAAATTTTGTCACATTTTTTTTTCAACTAGTTTCAATAAGTAAACCATTTTTGAAATGTTTTCCTATAATATTAACTAAACGTTTTGAAAGTCGGCTTTCTTTATATTGGAATGAGTTTAACAATCATATCGGGTCGGAAGTTGTAATGTGCCCGGGTTGTCTGTTACTTCATGCTTATACACTATATACATAATATAAGCTATATATATAATATACAATATGTTTATTCAGTAATTCAGGCCTCTGGGCCATTATACAGATTTACATTTACAAAATAAATTCACATGAGTGACATCACATTAAAGAGATATTGAAGTATAGAAAGTGTTCTGTATGCGATTATATGAAGTACATAGTTTATAAAACATCGTGACAAAAAAGGGAAGCTTTCTTTATGTTCATCTCCACTTTTGTAAAGCGGCTTTCATCTCTTTTCAATAACTATATTTTCAACAATTTAATCATCCAAAGTTGTTGTTTACAATTGTGTTGCACAAAGGAAAGGGTTAATATATAAAATCTGTCACACAAAAGTTAATATTAACCGAATAGTAAACTCATTTCTTTTTATATTTAGAGTTCATGCCAACTATGCACAATTTACACTATACATATGATAATGGTGTTTTAATCTAATAATACAGGAATTGAAAACATATATGGCTTAGCTTATAGTATTTTCCGTATAATTTAACTTACTGATTTTAGATGACACTACCAAACATTTCGCAAGAGATTGATTGTAGATTGTAAGTACATCGGTCTTGGATCAGCCATTATTTCATTGAATTGTTCTTTTGTTGGATATGATGATTTCCATTTCGCGTGGATGTATAAAGTCCTGAACTCATCATAAGCAGGACATACACTCAAGAGATGGAACTCATCCTCCACCACATGTATATGTCGGTTATGGCACAAATGACAAAAAGATAAGTTAAGATCAATAGTTTGATGTCTACGTTTTCAATATTTAAGCAATGGCTTGAGCATCTGGAATTTGTAAATATACGACAATTATAACGATATTGTGACATATATGATACAGCAAAAGGATATCTACCACATTCACTTAACGCAAAGAAATCGGCAGTATTTTGATTTAGACAACTAATACGTTTACGGACGTTAATGTGAACTTGCTCAATAGTTTGGCTGGCTGTATTCGTAGCACATATATCTAAGGCGAAACAGAGAATTGGTTTAACCATCGAATCAAATAATTTGAATGCATCTTGTGGACTTAAGTTACCAATTTTCTTTGTGATCAAAAGATGCATGCTTTTTCTGCTTGTGCAGATTGATTATTTTTACTTGCTGTCCAACATAAACGTGATTTAAAGTGTGAACCTAAGTATTAATTACAGGAGACAGTTTGAGTTTCTTTTCAGTTATTAAATCATCCGTTTTTCTTTTCCAATACCACCATTTCGGAAAACGATTATTTCAGTTTTGTCTTCATTTAGTTTCATTCCTACTGTTTAACAATATCTTTGTATAGTATTTAACTACTGCTGTAAGCGAAATACAGTGTCGGATACACAAGAAACGTCATCTGCGAACAAAAGGGCAAGGATATCCAAAATGTCATTAATAAAAAGGATGATAATCGGTGAGCTTCAACAGCCATGCCGGTTACCTCTTTGACATTTTATAGGCTATAATAAAGAATCTGATATTTTAACATTAAAATTAATTTGTTGGTACATTGATTTAAAGATTTTCAGAAATTTTCCACTTATACCGCACCTTGAAAGAGTATCCCATATTCTATTATGATTAACATAGTAAAATGCTTTTTCAAAATCAATAAATAAGCAATAAATCTACCCCAATTTTGTATAATGTTTTTTAAACCCTGCTTTTTATCTTCATCCCAAATCGTGAATATATTTCTAAGGACATTAATAAATATTTTACATAAAATATTGATAAGCGAAACATCTTTTTAGTTATTTGGGTTATTAGGTGGACGTTTTTTTGTAAAGAAACCAGAACACTATTACTCCATGTACTAGGAAATTGACATATTTCAAATATTGCATTGAGCAACTGGGTTAAAATTGGTAAAATGCTATGAATAGTATGTTTATACATTTCATTACAAATACCACCAGGGCCTGCAAAGCGGTTTGACTTTAAACGTTTCAAGCTATTCGATTGATTGGGGTTTAACGCCGTTTTCAAAAAAAATTCAGTCATATCACGGCGGCCAGTTCACCTACTCATATGTTTCTTGACTTTCTCACAGTACTACTTTAAACAACATTCTTTCCAAGCAACTGGCTGCTTTTCCACATACATTGATATCGCATTGGTTGAGGACGAATGACGCTTGTCACAATGACTTTTGTCAAACGTCGGAAATAATGTTGGCCGAGCTGGGGTTCGAACTCACAACTACTGAGCTACTGGGGCTCAAGCTATGTGATATTTCGTCTGACAACATAGGTTCATTTAGTTATGATTATTCGCAATTATGAAAAATATTGACAACTAGTTTTTATAACTGTCGGTGTTTTTAGTGTTGTACAACTGATTAAAACGTGGTCAAACCATTCTTTATACTTATACAAACAGCAGTGTTAACTTGAGAAGTAAATGGCCGGATTTAGCTCCAAAATATTACTTCACTTCGTCTGGATTCTTTGTTTTCACGTTCAAACTGTATACGTCGTTGTTAACATTAAGCTTTAAATTTATTTCGTGTAACTTTGAAATGTAAGAAATCATCATTACTATTGGTTATCCTAAATTGTTTAAAACTATGGTGTTATGAATTTTTGAGACACCATAATTTATTGGAGTAAACAATAATATTTGTATTCTTTTTCTTTTTCATTGAACAACCTGACTCATAGTAAATATCTATATACAAAAAAGAGCTCTATTGTTTTATTAATGTTATCAATGGGAAAGTCTATGTATTCATATTAGGTAGTAAAACGTTGCGTAAAATTACTCAATAAATCCTTCACTTCTTCTTTCCATTGTTAGGCGGTTTAGAAACTGTTATCAAAATGTCCTAGTGTATGTACAATATATGTATTTACAACGTTATCAACAAGTCAAATGATATATCAAAGGGAAATGATCAGATTTTTCGACATTATCAACATAAACTTTTTCGAATATATTTGATGAAACATTGATGTAGACTACAATTATTTTACTATCATTGGAATAACATGTACAATTCCCATCTAGATCACCACTGACTCTACCGTTCAGGATGTGAAGGCTATGTGTACAACATAATTCAATAAATGATCTTCCGAAATTAATTAATTTTGATCAATCCTTTGATTTTCTTTTAGAACTAAAGACATCAGAAGGAGAGTCAACCTACACATTGGAACAGTTCAAAGTTTCAATGTCATACAATCGTAAATATCCAAATTCTGTTTGACGATATAGAGTTTCAGGATAAGCAGTCGCCTTAGGCTAAAATTGGCATGTCGATGTAGCGTTAATACGTGCATAATTTCCAGAACCCAGATGTGAAGATTTATTCGGGAAAATGGCTAACATAAACCCAGTTTTATACGACAAAACTGCTTGTCCTAGTGTAGTTCAAATCAACATACAATCCTACAGGTAACGATACACCCTTTAGATTTGACGACGTTTATAGAAACGATTAAACAAACCTTTGAATAGCACTAAACGCAATCCAATCACGTCGTTTGTGACGGGTGTAATTCAACATAAATCTGATCAAGACAACATATTAACATATTTAAAAAACGTACAGCGATCACTCGAATACGTCGATTATTCGAGGTAATATACGAGTATGAGTAACGTCTGAGTTCGAGTTTATCGCGAGTCCACTGTATGTTTAACTATTGAAGCATTAACATACAACCACAGTTTATACCGAGTATTCCGTCCAAACATTTACATACAACCACAGTTTATACCGTGTGTTCCGTCCAAACATTTACATACAGCATCAGTTTATACGGTATGCCCCATCCGAAAATATACATACAACAGCAGTTTAAATCGTGTGATCCTCCAAACATTTAATCATTACACTATACAAACTAAACAATAATTCAATGCATTTATTCTACGTTTCTTGGTGGTCCTTTACAATAAAAATTGTTTTTCGCTTATTAGAAAACACCAACAACTTCAGTTCCCTATTAAAACATATTTTTATAATTACCACCGCAACTCTAATTCATTTATTTGGCATAATGTTATCGTAATATATCATTTAAAAATAAAACAATGTGCCACTTTGCTGCATTGTGGAATGGCCTTACTTTCCAAGACCGACAAAAACATTGCCACGCTTCGATTGCCCGGGTTTCTTGTATCAGCATACATCCTAACAAGTTGTAGGCTGTTTCTGGATGGTTTAAGATGTTTGCCCTGTACGGTAATTTGTCGTCGAAATGTGTTCACAATACGTCTTCTATGTCCTGGTCTGTTTGTCTTGGTACAACATATGTATTGTAGAAAGTACTGATAAACTATCGGATCCACTACGACCCAGTCAAACCAAAATTCTACGTTTACGTCTCTAGACCCAGCTGGCGTATACACAGAACGGTACATCTCAAAATGTAAGGCAGGATGGACAATGTTAGCTTGTGACTGCAGAAACACAAAGCAACCCGTTGTATATTGTTCGAAATATGTTGTAATAGTGTTGTTATAACTATCAATTGAGTTTCTTTTCAAGTGAAGTTTCCCTAAAATCTGGGTCAAAATAGCAGCTGCAGATTGAAACTACAATCCCTTTGAAGCAGATCTCAACTTCTAGTCAAAGCTGCTCACATGCTTCTAGCATTCCAAAATGAAGATAACCTGCTGCTAACGATAGTCGTGATGACTAGAGGGAGAACTTTCTATAATGTTCAGGAGAATGTCCAGTTGGAACAGATCGTAAGTATTCGTGCCTTTACTTCTAATTTCGACAGATGCCAGACTTTGCGCTATTTGTAAACGTATATGAGGAATGATGTAACTCAATGACACCCGTACATCCCTTGTGCTATGTTCTGTGACTTGGTTAATTTCATGCAGATCTGTCAGAAATATTTTTAATCTGAAGAGACTCACGTTAGGCTAAGCAGGTATGTTTTTCAGAAACCTAATTATTACGCCGTAGCATGCGTCTACGATACCCATTCTGTTCTTGTATTCGATAGCTGTGTGATTATTTTTTATGTTGTAAGGCATTCCAGATAGCCTTCCATGAAGACGTGTTCCAATATGGTCGCATTTCAACCGAAAGAAGACTTCTGTCCCAATCGATAAAATATATGTCAGTGCAGAATTAACATGTTTAAGTGTGTGCTTATCTAATCTATCAAACATGTTTTCCTCTGGTATGAAGTAATTTGGACAGTTTCCGTTCTTTGACCATTTTAAAAGACGCACGAGACACATACGTGTAAATAGTATGAGGTTTTCTGGAGTCCATATACTATTCCCTGATGTTTCGATGGTGTAAAATAAACATGTTTTGCAATGGTAAGAGGAAATAGATTCACCAGTTAGCGGCTCTATAAGATCCTTCATTATCATCTTGAGGAGAATATAACATTTATGTTGCGTTTGGTTAAGTCCCCGCATGAGTTCTCGTTCTTGCAGCGAATAGGAAATCCTCCAATCTATTGACTTTTTGAGGCTCGTTTGATATGAAACACAAACAAGCAAACACCCAAAGGATATCATCCGTTGTATCTGTTTCTGTGATGGCCAGTCGTATTGGCGTGTTCTATGTTTCCATGAATGTGCAGACTTTGGTACTTTTCGACATCTCAGAGCATATACACTATCAATGCTATTCATTCCGAACGATACTGTAAATGCAGGGCCATTTCTTGTTAGTAAATTATTTGTAATCCAAACAGAATGATTTAAAACTGTTCTGCCATAGTCATCATATTCCTCTATAGCTTGAATAGCCGGTCGGAGAATATTACATTGTGGAATTCCGTCCACAACTGCCTGTAGTTGAACATATCCGGGTTTTGTTTTGTTATCCGTAACCATGAGATAACATAATCTCTCAGTTGCGTCGTTAATGCTGTCTATGACAGGAATATCTTCGATACACCTCAATACATCTAAGTCACTTTGAAGCCCTAAACTTGTTGTTCCCTCACTAGAACTTCCGAAATGATAACAAGATATGTTATCGTTACCAAAATCGAAGTGCGAGACAGTTTTTCCAATCTCACATGTCATAGAAGTGTCCCAGTATGTATTTCTAATATCCTCAGATGCCCCAACATTATCCAGTACTCTGGAAAGGTGTGTACTTATTTCATGGTGATATGTTTCCGTCATCTGAAGATAATCGACAATAAATAACAAACAAGCGTAGAAATACTACACAAAACTTTTGGTAATCTGTAATGAAAAGGCGTTAAAATAATGCAAAGAAATTAAATAAATCTGTAACAAAGAATCATGGAAAAAATATAAAATGGTGTAGTTAATCTGGAACATGGAGGCATATTAATTGTACAAAAGACTTTAGTTAATCAATACAAAGAGGCGAAGAAAAATTACAGACACACTTTAGTAAACCGGTGACAACGAGTAGTAGAAATACTACACAACGGTTTAGTTAATCTGTAACTAAGTGACGTGTCAATACAACAAACAACGTTTGTCAGTCTGTAACCAAGCGGTTTAGAAATACTACAAATCAATTCAGGTTATATGTAACAAAGAGGCGTAGAAGTAATACAAAATGTTTTCGTTAATCTGTAAGAAAGTGACGTATGAATACTACAAAACATTTCAGTTAATCCGTAAAGAAGATGGGTAGAAATGTCTCAAACCACCTTAATCAATATGTGACAAATAACAGTAGCATTAGTTCAGAACACTTAAGTTAATTTGTAACTATGTGACGTATAAATACTTCACACCTTAATTAATCTGTAACAAACAGGCGTAGATATACTACACAACTATTAAGTTTATCCGTGACAAATTTTGGTTAATCTGTAACAAAGAGGCGTAGACTGACTACAAAATACCTCTTTTAAAGAAAAACAATTCAGGCACACGAACAAAGATACGTGTTTGAACAAATGGTTTAGTTTATGTACACCTTTCGTCTTGGTTCGATCTCAACATGTTACCGCCATGGTTGATGAGCCCTGAACAAAACATATTGTGTAGCCTAGCACTGATTTGTCTTTCAGATGTGATGGATAAGTACACTACAGCTAGAAATAAGTGAAATACTATTGAAATTCGCATACAACTTCACCAAAGACAAGAAACAGTCGATTTATTACCAAGCATGTGAATAGAAGCGTACATTTTGTCCTTTATCCTAGTTCTCACTGTCCCGGTTTATACATAGAAGTCATGAAGTACAATGTAACCAGTTATGGTCAGATAAGATAAAAAGACATAGTGTACTATTTCAAATGACATTGATAGTTGAATGTGATAGGAGAATACGAAAGTAAATGGTGTTCCGGTCCTGCGCCGGTATATACCGGCGTTGTGCTGGACCTGCCCATATAACGCCGGTTCTTGACTCGTTGTTGTGTTAAACATTTTAAAACATCCGGGACGATCTGCCGGATCGCGCCGAAGCAACACTGTTCATCACGGATCATCCCGATTTACTACGGTGCCACCACGGTTGTCTTCCCGGTTTGACACGGTTTCTCATGGACCACCATCCGGTACGTACCGGGGCGCCAATCCGGGACAGTGAGAACTTGTCTTTAATAAGGTAGAACATAACATACATAAAACAAAGCTTGTGATATTAAAACATATCTTTAAAAATAAATAGTAGGGTAAAGATGAGAATATATCGATCACCATAGTAAGGGCATAATAGGAAATGTAGGGGAAATTGGATCAAGAGTTGGAAAGAAGCTGCGAGGAGTGGGTACTGTAAATGATAACACATATCGGTAAAACATTTTTGACAGTGGTTCCCAAAAGAAAACCCCGATGAAGTTGACCACCGTGTTAAGAAGGAGACGTCATATGAATATAAAAGTTTACAACAGACGGAAGGCTGAGGAGTAATCATAAAGGAAAATTAGAGCTGGACGTCTATAGTAAATCACTATTTCTCTTTAACTTGCACACGAACGTTCATACAAAAGAAAACAAATTTCCTAACAGTAATTACTGTTACACCATTTACTTTCGTATTCTCCTATCACATTCAACTATCAATGTCATTTAAAATAGTACACTATGTCTTTTTATCTTATCTGACCATATATGGTTACATTGTACTTCATGACATCTATGTATAAACATGTATATACATATGTGACAAATACGTCAATAATAGAATGTTTGCGACAAGGGTAGGGGAATGTTGCGTTCGAACCGATACATACGATTACATGTGCAGTATGCTGTCTGGTTCTGTCTAACTTTGCCAACTATTTTTATTCTTATGTTAAACCTTCTGTCTCACGTTAACAACCAGTTTTTTTAAACACCTCCAGCTATCCTTAATTACAAGAGCGCACAATTGGTATCTCTGTATATCAAGAACAATGTAAACAAATATATAAATAAGTTGAAGCTTTGTATAGGACTATATTGAAAAGTGATACAATTAATTGTTCTATTTATATATTACCATATGCTTAGAATAAATTGCGTTATGCATTGTAAATGTAATCTATCTGGGATAGGCATGGCAATCCTGTTCAAATTCTAGACGCATCTTGACTAGTTTGCATGCTCTTTTTAAAAAAGATCCATGGAATACAAACATAAAATTGCTAAAAATTTAAAAATTCTTTTTCCCTACAATTTTAAACTCTGTATAAAAAGTGTTTAGTATAAGGTAACTTTTCTCCAAGTAACTTCACCCTGATGATTTCAAAACATAAGGGTCATTAACGTTAAAACCACTTAAACCAATGCACTGAAATTAAATCATACAAAATAAGTATCATTGCTTGCCTTTTTAAAAAAAATATTATTTCGTAGAATGCATTGTTTTGGATGGGAACCATTGATATGATAATTATGTGACTGGTTGTGTGTTGATCGTCATTGACTAGGTGGTCGCCTTCAACCCTATATTCTTCATATAATCTTAAAAATGTCTGTCTGTTTGGGAATCGTTTGCACTGTTTTATAAGAAGAATAAACTTATACATTAACTGTTACGTGATATTTTATCAGGACGCATTGTGGTTCTATTTAATAAGGTGATTGATTCTGGATAATTCCCATCTAGTAAACCGAAATAATCACAGGTGGATTACCTTATTGAGTAATACAGAAACAATATAAACCGGTAATTTTCTTTTCAGGAAATGTTATGTTGTGTTTCGATCAGTTAGTTAAGCTTTTGTTAAGTAGATAGTTTGGTTAATGCAGTTTTTGTTTTACACAATTTGATTGGTATTATTTTAGGTCATCAAATACGATATACATGTAGCACATTTGAGTAAACAAAGTCAGATATAATTATTTCCCATCCTTACTAACACACAACACATATGCAGCAGACAACTTTGCATACACCAAGGCATAACTATAGAAACTCTCTTCGAATTAAAATATAATTATTGAATTGTGTTAAATGGAATTATTGCTAATTGAGAGCAACTTCTCCTTTTGCTACCATAATGTTTAATATGCGTCAAAAAGCATCTGGAGGTAGGACAGTGTTAATCAATTTCATCTACCATCCAACAACCAATAATATAAAACAGAAAATATGTAAAATACATGTACTTGCCTTGTTCTACGTCTAATCTTGATATGCACTGTTTAAAGCGACGTTACATCCCATTATGTTGAATCATTTCGTTGTCAACTCCAAAACTAAGGGCGTACACGGAAGACGAAAAGTGATATAGGTTGATACATTATAAACTTCATTGCATCTTCCTCCAAACATCGATCATTTCTCTGATAAAAACGCTTTTGGGGATTCTGTAGCTCGCCTTTTTTCAAACATTTATCCCTTCCCAGATCAAAAAGACTTTTGTGGCCCCTATAGCCATTTTTTGAACAAATATTAACATTTACCAAGATAAAAACGACTTGTGATGCCTATGTAGCTTATCTTCCTCCACAAATTTATGCTTTCCCTCATTCAAATGACTTTTTGGACCTTTGAAGCTCATCTTTCTTAAAATGTTTAACCTAACCCTGATAACAAAAAAAATAAATGTGGGGCCTCTGTAGCTCATCTTTCTACAAACAGTTATATTTTACCAGATAAAAACTACTCTTTGGGCCTCTCAAGCTCATATTTCTGCAAACATTTATCCTTTTCCAGTATAAAAAACGACTTGTGTGTCCTCTGCAGCATACTTTCTACACACAATTATACTTTCCAAGATAAAAACGACTTTTGGGGCCTTTGAAATTCTCTGATAGCAATAGTTTTAGGGCCTATACAGTATCTCTTTCTCTCTCCATACATTTATCCTAAACATGATACAAACTAACTATGGTGCCTCTGTAGCTCGTCTTTCTACACACATTTACCCTTTCCCAGTTAAAAAAAATTACTCTGGGACCTCTGTAGCTTTTTTATCATTCCCAAGATAAAAATGACTATTTGGGTTATCTGTATCTCATCTAGTTCGGAATATTAATCCTTTCCTTGATACAAACTAATATTGAGAAATCTGTTCCTCATCTCTTTACAATTATTAATCATTTTCCAGATATAAAACATGTATCCATTTCCTGATTTTAAACGACTTTTAGGACCTCTGTAGCTCATCTTTCTCAAAACATGTATCCCTTTCCTGATTTTAAACAACTTTTAGGGACTCTGTAGCTCATCTTTCAACAAACAGTTTTCCTTTCCTTGATCAAATGACTTTGTTGCCACTGTAGCTCATCTTTCTCCAAACATTTATCATTTCCCTGATAGATACGTCTTCTCTGACAGGTGCGGCTCATCTAGCTACAAATATGTAAACGTATCCTAATATAGATGGCCTGTGGGGCCTCTGTTGCTAATCTTTCTCTAAATATTTGTCTTTACCCCCTTACCCTAGAGCAGACCTTTGGAAACAGTATGTGAGAATAAGTTAAAGTAAAAAAGAGTATTTTTCATTTTCCCACATTCATTTAACTCTTTATTAAAATCTAACTTCTGACTTTACAAATGTGTTATCGTAAATCCTTCCAATGTGACGCTTTTATAGTTTTAAAGGCGTCTGACACATGTGCATTGTACGATTAATGAAAGCACTTGCATGAGTTGTAATTGATAATCGCATTGTCACGTTGATTTAAAACACAATTCAATAATTAAACCTAAATTTGTAATGATTTTCTTTCAATTTGCCTAAGCGTTTTGAAAGTCGTCTGCTATCGCTTTGTTGCGTGTGGGAAAGAGTTTAACTATCATATCGAGTAGAAGGTTTGTGTTTGTCCGTTCAAAGTTTGCATATTAGACAATAGTTAAGATCCATATTTGTTTAACGATAAAATCTAAGGATAAGGTATTGTATCAGGCTAAAATGGACCTAATTACATCCCATTACTTACTATTTCAGCAGAGCTTGTAGCGTTACTATTCCAGCTGAATTTCCTGATCACAGATTAGTAGATTTTATTCAGGAAAAGGGGCAGCACATTAAACCAAAACTGCCGAAAAAACCCACAAATAGTTTAAACAAATTCAACTAATGGATATGGGCGATAACACATCTTTTGAAGAAAAAAAAATCAAGAAAAAATAAAATGTATTCTTCTTGACAATATGACGCTTAAAATCTGATTTATTGCTTTTTGTGTTTAACGCCGTTTTCAAAATGTTTTCAGTTTTATCACAGCTACAATTGGTTTATTCGTGATCCCATGATAACAAAAGTACTAGGAATAATGCCTTGCCAAACGACACTCCACCATGACCGTTAACCAGATTCACATTTTGTTCTTTTGCTCTCTATGATTACTTTATAGTGAGACCCTTGTAAATGCAGAAGTACGATGAAATCTTGCCCAAGTCTTCATCTATGGCAAGTATGCTATTTTGCGGAGGTATTAGGATGCATAAAAAGGAAATGTTGTGGGGAACGAACAAGTCAGGAACCGCAGGTAAACTGCTCGCCTTGATAAAAGTCCTATACTGTTGAAAAGGGTTTTAACATACAATAAGCCCCTTTTCATCTGCCGAAGTTCATAGATACAATAAGATACAATAAGAAACCATGAGTCCACAGGAAATCCCGTCATTTGCAAAGTCTGATCTCAATATGTACTATACGCTGATGAGCCAAAGAAGATTTGAAAAACTCTCCATCACATAGTGCTATGACTGTGATACTTAATCGTTTTCAACACTTGTCAGGATAGCTCTATTGTTGGTTGAATATAAGGCCAAGTGTAATGCATTAGTGATTTAGGACGGGTAATATCCCCGCTGGTGGTGATCATGTTTGAGTACCCTTGAGGCCCGGCATATTTCATAGTCCGGTAATGGTTTGCTACATATAAGTATTTTTAGCTCGACTATTCGAAGAATATGAGAGCTTTACTACTCGCCCCGGCGTCGGCGTCGGCGTCGGCGTCTCCGTCGGTGTCCGATTAAAGTTTTAGGGCAAGTTGGCATTTTCATTCATAAGTATTTGTGCTAGGGCTTTAATATTTGGAATATAGTTATATCTTATACCTTTCTTCACATTGAATGTTAAAGGTACTGAGTGTGACCTTCTTTTTGGGGCAAAAAACATGATTTTCGGTGGTTAAAGTTTTAGGGCAAGTTGGATTTTTTTTTTTCTCAATAAGTACTTTTGCTAGGGCTTTTATATTGGGAACATAATTACATCTTATACCTTTTTTTCATATTGTATGCTAAAGATTCTGAGTGTGACCTTCTTTTTGGGGTAAAAGACGTGATTTTGGGTGGTTAAAGTTTTAGGGCAAGTTGGCCTTTTCATTTAATTTTTTAATTTTTCTTAATAAGTATTTGTGCTACAGCTTTACTATTTGGAATGTAGTTACATCTTATACCTTTCTTCACATTGAATGCTAAAGATGCTGGGTGTGACCTTCTTTTTGGGGTAAAAAACATGATTTTGGGTGGTTAAATTTTTAGGGCAAGTTGGCATTTTCATTTAATTTTTTAATTTTTCTCAATAAGTACTTGTGTTAGGGCTTTCATATTTGGAATATAATTACATATAATACTTTTCTTCACATTGTATGTTGAAGATGCTGAGTGTGACTTTTTGGGAATAAATAACATGATTTTTGTTTGATTTTAAGAACTTTAGATAAATTCGTAATTTTTGGTTACATTCCTTTCTAATTGTGATCATTCATTTATCAAATATAATTCTTCAACATATCAAACGGGTTTTGCATAATGTCAAACATTTGGTAAACCTTTTTTTAAGGTTTTGCTATTTTTGGACATTTGCGTTGAGCTCAACGTTAAAGTTTCATAATTCAAATCACTTCATACTTCACACATTTGTTAAGGACCATCGTACAATAAGTTAGATAACTCCATTGTTGCTTAAATATGGAGTAATGGCCCTTGAATTACTTAGAAAATGTTGCCACAATGTTTTCTAGTTTTTGTCATAGGTTATCCATTATAATGAAGTAGTGCTTTATGTGAATAAGCGGCATATAGTCGAGCGCGCTGTCCTCCGACAGCTCTTGTTTTCTCCGTGATAACTGATCAATTTCTATATATATTTCAACATAATGAAATTGGAAAGTATTTCGTATCAAGTTATTGATTTTTAAGAGACAACAAAACGTGAAATTAGGCGACCACATAACTAACACTCGTCTGTTAGATGTTTTGTACATCGTCGAGTTATGCATGGTTTTCCACATTATTGGCTGTTTTATTTACTGCCAAATCCATGCGAAATTATACGTGATACTGTTGTTAACGGCACTGCCTTTAATTCACAATGGTTTAACGACAAATTGTTGGAATATTTAACAATTTCTTTGAATTAACCTCATTTTAAATCTGATATTATTCTGGAATATTGCGAACTTACCATTTACATGGGCAGTATTAAAACTCAAGCAGTGCAACAGTGGCATATTGACCACGTCGGATTTTTTTTTATTTCAATCCGACTCAAAAACTGTAAAAGTGTATTCAGTGTTCAGAATTTGCGCTCAAGAGTATGATTGATTCATACCAGAACTCCTATTTTGAGCATTGGGGTTAATTTCTAAGCAAAAAGATGGCCTTTGAAGTTTCATGGTTTGTTTCGGGCACAGAACTCCGGAAACATAAATCAGGGGTAAATACCAAACAAAGCAGTCGCTCTGGCGAGTGTTCTGGGTATAATACGTTGTTTTAACTGTATGCGGTGTCGTCAGATCCAATATTCGCACAGCGACGTAATTTAGACTGACTTTAAAGAGATTTATAATGATAACTGCGACAACTGTAAATCACAACCACCCTTCGCATTCGCAAAGCCTGATCGCAATATGCTATGTTCGATCATGAAATCCCTTCTATCAAATAATGCTATGACACTTGTAAAAATAGCTTTTATGTTGATTGAATTTATGGCCGAGTTTAATGCGTTGGAGATTTAGGAGGGGTTAGATCCCCGTTGGCGTTGGTCATGTTGGCACGGCATATGGCATAGGCCGATTATGGTTTTTGTAATAGATAAACGAAATATGACGTCATAATAATTTATATTTAAAGCTGTCAGTATCAGGTAAATAGTATCAACAATGATGTTAAGTATCGTCTGCTTCAAAGGAGTCATAAAGCGTCTGCATGTAGGAAAAGGTTGAACACAATTCAACTATCACCCTACAACAGATAATATCAACAAAGTTCATTCAGAATACTTGCCTTGTTCGGAGTCTGATCTTCATCTGCACTGTTTAAAGTGATGGTTCATTCAATGATGTTAATATCATGTCGCTGTCAAACGATATAACTCTGTATCAGATGGTATGCCCAAAACACGATGTGATATTGGTTGATACGTTTTTAACTTCATTTAGGCTTTGTTTCCTGATAAACAAGACTGTAAGCGTCTGTGTAGCTCATCTTTTCCCAAACATTTATACTTTCCCTGATTAAAAAATACTTTTGTTACCTCTATAATGTGTTCTCTATACAACTATTGTTTCTGGACAATGCCCTTCTAGTACGACTGAGGGTTTTTATTGTACCATTGCACAAATAATTAAAAGTTAATGACCGAAATCACACAGGAAAATTACCTAATTAAGTAATACAGGCACAACATTTACGGGTAAATTGGTTTTCAGGAAATAATATGTCTTCTGTTGCTCAGTTAGTTAAAATTTTGTAAACGACAGAGCTTTGTTACTGAATCTTTTGTTGATCACAATTTGATTGGTATATTTTAGGTTATCAAATATGATATACATGTAGCACATTTGATTGAACATAATTATCTTTCACCCTTTCCTACATACAACACATATGAAGCAGACAACTTTGCAGATACCAATGCATAACTATAGAAACTCTCTTAGGATTAAAGTATAATCATTAAAAAGTGTTATTATTGATCATAGTGAGTAATTTCTCCTTTTGCTACAATAATGTTAATATTCGTCTGATTCATATGCGTCAGAAAGCATCTGAAGGTGGGAAAGTGTTAATCAATGTTAACTATATCATCCTACAACCGATGATATAAAACAAAGTTCATTCAGAATACATGTGCTTGCCTTGTTATGCGTCTGATCTTGATCTGCACTGTTTAAAGCGTCGTTACATCCCGTTATGTTGAATCCTGTTGCTGACAACCGATATCAAAACAGATGGCGTACATTAAAGAAGACACGTAATAGAGGTTGATATATTTTAAACTGCATTGACGCATTCTTTCTCTGATAAAGAAAACGACTTTTCGGGCTTCTGCAGCTCATCTTTCTCCAAACATTGATCATTTCCCTGGTATAAACGACTTATGTGGCCTCTCTAGCTCATCTTTCTTCAAACGTTTATCCTTTCCCTGATATAGCCGACTTTTGTGCATCTGGAGCTCATCTCAATGTATCCCAACATTTATCTTTTACCCAATATAAACGATTATTGGTGCCTCTGAAGCTCATTTTTCTTCAAACATTTATCCTTTTCCTGATAAAAACGACGTTTTGTGCCTCTGTAGTTCAGCTTTCTACAAACATTTATCCCTTTCCTGATAAAAACGACGTTTTGTGCTTCTGTAGTTCAGCTTTCTACAAATATTTATCCCTTTCCTGATAAAAACGACTTTTATGGTTTCTGCAGCTCCTCTGTATCCAAACAGTTATCCTTTCCCTGATAAAAACGATTTTTAGCGCCTCTGAAGCTCTTTTTTCCACAATCATTTATCCTTTCCCTGATATAGCCGACTTTTGTGCATCTGGACCACATCTCAATGTATCCCAAAATTTAACCTTTACCCAGTATAAACGATTATTGGTGCCTCTGAAGCTCATCTTTCTTCAAACATTTATCCTTTTCCTGATAAAAACGACTTTTGGTACCTCTGTAGCTCATCTTTCTACACAGATTTATCTCCCTGATACAGACGACTCTTGGTGCTTCTGTAGCTCGTTTTGCTTGCATTGTTGGGGTTTTAAGCCGTTTTCAACAGCATGTATGCTAAATCACCATCACAATTCACATACTCATGTTTTCTTGGTGATTCTACCCAGCTAGGCAATAGGACTCAAAACAGTGCGGTAAGAAGAGCCATTGCTCATAACGTTTTTTAGTTTCGTTTTGACTGCGTTGTTGGGGGTTTTAGGCCGTTTTCAACAGAATTTATGTCCAACTACCTCCTAAATTCACATACATGTACGCATGCGTCCTGGGTGAATCAACACAACTATGCGATAGGACCGAAAACAGTGTGGTAAGAGGAGCAATTGCCCGTCGTGCTTTCAAAGGTCGTTTTGATTGCGTTTTTTTTTTTTTTTAGACCATTTCCAACAGCAAATATGTTAAACAACCCTCACTGGTCACACACACATGCTTCCTAGGTGAATCAACCCATCTATGCGATAGGACTGAAAACATTGTGGTATAAGGAGCCATTACTCATCCTGTTTTCAAAGGTCGTTTTGAGTACACTGTACGGAGTTTTAGGCCGTTTTCAACAGCATTTATGTCCAATCACCCTAACAGTTCACAAACTCATGGGACCTGAGTAAATCAACCCAGCTATGCGTTAAGACTGAAAACAGTGTGGAAAGAGGAGACATTGCTAATCCTGATGTCAAAGGTCGTTTTGTTTGTATTGTTGGGTGTTTTACGTCGTTTTCAACATCATATATGTCAAATCATCCACACTGTTCACATACTCATGCGTCCTGGGTGATTCAACCCAGCTACTCAATAGTACTGATCACACTGTGACAAAGGGAGCAATTGCCCGCCCTGCTTTCAGAGGTCGTTTTGTTTGTATTGTTGGGGTTTTAGGCCGTTTTCAACATCATTCCAGTCATACCACCTCGCCAGTTCAGACACTCGTAATCCTTAGATGAATCTACCCAGCTATGCAATAGAACTGAACACATTGTGGCAAAAAGGAGCAAATGCCCGCCATGCTTTAAAATGTCGTTTTATTTGCATTGTATGGGTTTTGATCTTGAAAGCAGGTTGTTTCATGACTAAAGAAGTGTTGAAAGTGGCATAAAATATATGAATTTGAAAAAACGGTTAGTATGTGTTCACCGGTCTTTGCGCCTCTGCAGGCAAAATGCCTTTCGGCGATACAGTGAACGATTTCCCTATAACACCGTTCCCACATGCATAAACTCCCTATAAATGAACTATCGAAAACATTGTGGTAAAAACAGCCATTGCTCATCTTATTTTTAAAGGTCGTTTTGCTTGCATTGTTTGGGTTTTAGGCCCTTTTTTAACAGCATATATGCCCAATGACCATCACAGTTCACATACTCATGTTTTCTGTGTGATGCCTCACAGCTAGGCAAAAGAACTGAAAACAGTGCGGTAAGAGGAACCATTGCTCATCATGTTTTTATTGCGTTGTTGAGGGGTTTTAGGCCGTTTTCAACAGCATTTATGTCCAACTACCCCCATAGTTCACATACGCATGCGTCCTAGGTGAATCAACCCGACTCTGCGATAGGACTGAAAACAGTTCTATAAGAAGAGCCTTTCAAAGGTCGTTTTGATTGCGTTGTTGTTTTTTTATGCCGTTTACAACAGCATTTATGTTAAAAAACCTTCACAGCTCACACACACATGCTTCCTATGTGAATCAACCCATCTACACGATAGGACTGAAAACAGTGTGGATTTATGAGCCATTGCTCATCATGTTTTTAAAGGTCGTTTTGAGTGCACTGTACGGAGTTTTAGGCCGTTTTCAACAGCATTTATGTCCAACCACCCCTACAGTTCACATACGCATGCGGCCTGGGCAAATCAAGCCAACTATGCTAATAAACTTCCACAATACCCGGCCACATTGGGCCTACATGTCACTCAATAAACATATTTACAAACGACTGTACACATTTACTTACACCTGCTCTCAGCTATCATACACAATTTGTTTTGTACAAACATACATACATTCACACAATTATTTGCATTCTAGAAATATCTATAATCATATAAATTTATAAACAGTCTGTGCATAGATTTACAAAAATACAATTATGAAAAAACAGTTTAATGATATAAATAGGAGATTTTCGTTAAACAAACACAAATTGTTTTATTATTTTAACAGTTTTATTTGTATAATATATTTCAACGCCTTAGATACGATTGATCTAAAGATTTAGCGGTATGAACAACGTATACTTTTAAAATATAGTCTAAAGCATCGTTATCATTAAAGGAATGAAAGTTTGAACATCTGCTGCTGATTTTATTAATTAAATTTTGTCTTATATCTTTATATTTTTCACATTTTAGCAGAAAATGTATTTCGTCTTCCACTGCGCTCATTTCACAAACGGTACATTTACGTTCATTTATAGGTATTCCAATAAACCTACCGGTTTCTACTCGTAATGGTATAATTCAAATGCTGTTGAACTCGGCATATTTTTCAATAAGTACAGATACATCCCCCGTTACTTGAAGCAGTTCAAATAGATACGACAAAAACTGCAAGTGGCACTTGAGGAAATCCGTTCATTGCATTTGTAACAAGTTACACCCTGTGTCTTCACAACATCTGATCACCATCTGGAAAACATCCAGCGTTCACTTGAACAGGCCGATAACTAAAAGAAATATTTGAGTTCCTTTCGAGTTATTGCGACTTCATTGTCTGTTTAATCATTGAAATAATTTAATAAAATTTAATATACACACTCAGTTTATACTAGTCTATGCATGGTTACCACAATCATCACAATAAGTACTACATCATATTTAATTGCATTAAGTCTTAGTTTCTTGTTTGTTCCTTACAATACTATTTAATTTATATTGTCACGTATGAGAAGGCTTCATAAACTGCATTACTATATTAAAAACTAATTACCACCGTTACTCCTAATTCATATATTTGACGATTTGTTATCGTGTTAAATCATTCAAAAGTAATATAATGTGCCACTTTGCTGCATTGTGGAATGGCTTGATTCTCCAAGACCGACAGAAACATTGCAATGCTTCTATTATCCGGTTTTCTTGTTTTAGCATCCATCCTAACAAGTTAAAGGATGTTTCTCTATGACATCTAAAATTGTCATCTTCGATAATATGTCGAAATGTTTGCACAATCTGTCTTTTGTGTTCTAGTTTATTTATCATGGAGCAAAATGCATATTGTAGAAAGTACAGATAAACCTTCGGATCAACTACGACCCAGTCAAACCAGAAATCTTTTTTTTTATCTCTAGACCCAACTGCTGTATACACAGAACGGTACATCTCATACTGTAGAGCAGGGTGGACAATGTTAGCTTGTGATTGAAGAAACACCAAACAACCTGTTGTATATTGTTCTACAAACTCCTTGTTAGTGGCGTTATAACTCTCATTAATTAGGTTTATGTCAAGTGAACTATAGCTATTTGATATGGAAAAATAGCAGACGCAGGTTGAAATTAAAATCCGTTTAAAGCTGGTCTCAACTGCCAGTAAAAGCTGCTCACAAGCTTCAAGCATTCCAAACTGAAGATAACATGCTGCTAACGATATTCGTGCAGAAATACGACTGGAGGAAGAACTTTTTATAATGGTCAGGAGAATATCCAGTGGAAGAAGATCGGCAGTATTAGTGCCTCTACGTCTAATTTCGACAGATGCCAGACATTGTGCTATTTGTAAATGTATATTAGGAAGGATGTAACTTAAAGCCATGCGTACATCTCTTGTGTTATGTTCTGTTACTTGCTTCGTTTCGTGCAGCTGTGTAAGAAGTCTTTTTAATCTGAAGAGACTCTTATTGGATTCAGCAGGTATGTTTTGAAGGTACCTATTCCTTTCGATGTAGAAAAAAACGACAAATCTCATTTTTTTCATGTAGTTGAGCATTTTATTGGAGTCCACTTTAATGTGCGGCATTCCATATAGACGTTTACGAAGATGCGTACCAATATTGTCGCATTCCAACCGAAAGAGAAATTCTATCCCACTCGACAAAATATCTTTCAATGCAGTATTTACATTTTTAAGCGTCTGCTTATCTAATCTATCAAACAGGTTTGCCTCTGGTATGAAGTCATTTGGACAGTTTCCGTTCATTAACCAATTTAAAAGACGACCAAGACACAACTGTGTACACAGCATGAGATTTTCTGGAGTCCATATACTACTCCCTGATGTTTACCAGTCCTCGGCTCTATAAGATCATTCTTTATGATCTTGAGGAGAATATAACAGTTATGCTGCGTTTGGTTGAGGCCTCGCATGAGTTCTCGTTCTTGCAGTGAAAAGGAAATTCTCCAATCTCTTGACTTATTGTGGCTGTATGGATGTGCAACTCCAACTAGGAAGCACCCAAAGGATTTCATCCTTTGTATCTGTTTCTTTGATGGCCAGTTATATTGGCGTGTTTTATGTATCCATGAGTTTGCAGAATGTGGCACCTTTTGACATCTTAGAGCATTTACACTATCAATGCTGACCATTCCGTGATAAAATGTAACTGCAGGGCCATTTATCGTTGTTGTTACCGGAAAATCTCTCCACTTTATTTGACAGTTTTTTTCATGGGGAATTAAACAGGCTCTGTCATATTCATCAAATTATTCTATACCATGAATGGCTGGTTTGAAAGAATAGCATTGCGGGATTCCGAAGTCAACTCTCTGTAGTTGAACATATCCAGGCTTTGCGTTGTAATCCGTAACCATAAGACAACAAAATATATCATTCACGTCGATAATGCTGTCAGTGACAGGCATATCTTCCTCGCATTTCAATATATCTATGTCACTTTGAAGCCCTAATGTTGTGGTTCCCTCGCATGAACTTCCAAAGTGATAGATAGATGTTTTATTGGGATCAACAAGAATATTTGTGACAGTTTCTGCAATCTCAAGTGCCACAGAAGTATCCCAGAACAATTGTCTCATATCCCCAGATGCCCCAACATTATCCAGTACTGGAAAAAGTTCTGTAGATATTTCATTGTGATCTTTACCCATCATCTGTAGTTATTCTGTAATAGAAAAGCGTTAAAGTACTACAAAACACGTTAGTTAATGTTTAACAAAGGAGCATAAATATACTACAAAACACTTTAGTTAATATATATATATATATCAAAGAGGCGTAGAAATACTACAAAACACTTAATAAATATGTAATATTGAGGCGTAGAAAGATTTCAAAGCATTCAGTTAATCTGTAACAAAGAGCCTAAGTAATACTACTTAAACACTTAACTACTATGTAACTAAGAGGCGTATACATACTAGAACATATTCCGTTAATCTATAACAAACAAGTGTATAAATATTGCAAAACACTTTAGTTTATCTGTAACAAAGAGGCGAAGAAATATAACGAAATACTTTAGATAATATGTAATAAAGAGGCTTACAAGTACTACGTATACTCCTATTAAACGGACGCATTGAAGAAACAGATCCAGGCACATGGAGATAAAAAATATGTTTGAATGTGGTTTTATATTCTATACACCTAACCTTTTTTGGCCCTTAGCAGCTAAGCTAAGTTTCGGTACATATACCCCGGGGATAATAACGTGTGTCAATGAAGCCGAGTGATAAGTGTGGATAATCTTTGGTCGTTCGTCTTAGGTGATGGCGACGGCCATGGTCGAAGGTCCATTGACAACATACATGGTATAGCCTAGTACTGGTTAGACACTAATGTAACATGGATAAGTATACTATCTCCTATAAATAAATGGAATATTCTTGAAGATCGTTTGAAACTACAATACCCACAAGAAACAGCTGATTTCTCACAATGAATGTGAATACCTTGCCGTAGATATGTTGCACTACCAAATGATGAAAATAACATACATAGAACAAAGCATGTCAAATTAAACATATCTTTTAACAAATATACTAGAGATATAAATAGATAGATCACCAGTATGATCGTAAAGTAGCCAATGTAAGGGGATATATCAAAATTAGGAAAGAAGCTGCAATTGATTGAGTACTGTAAATGAAACAGCATTTCAGTAACATGAATTAATAACAAGACACTCTCAACAAACTGCAGAACGCTAAATATACATGTAATACTTAATAACAAAACAAAACCAAGAGTAGCAAACCCCAGCAATATGGCTTGAACTGCTTGTGTAGCGATACTCTTAATACTTTTAAAATCTGACAAACACATTTAGACGAGAAGGAAGTTAACGTTTTGTAATTTAACCTATTTCTTTTAAAGCCATCTGGTAACGGTGTTTTTCAAGCTAATCATTAATGCTTGAATAAATTATGTAGCGGGTCACTAAAAAAAACAATTATACTTAGTTATTTTGAAATCAAACTAGCACCTAAATATGAGTAGATTTAAAATTAATATTTTAAAATGTGTCAGCTTGCCCATTTTCTTATACCACTGGGGTGACTTGTTTTTTAACCAAATAATTCGGCATGACTTAGGTATTTATAGAAGTTACCAGTCGACCATATCTGTCAAATTATCTAAAAATCACACTCGCAGACTGAGATGCAAAGTAATTTATAGGTGTAGATTAAGCTACCGCCTTTTTTTTTTAATTCCCTATCGATAGACCACTAAATCTTAATATGCGATCTGACCTTGTTTAATATGTGTGATATCTGTAACGTAAGTTAAATCATGTGTTTGCTGTTTTGGTTTGTCAAAAAAGGGGAAAAATAACAACGATCTATAAAAAGACATATACATTTCGAAACCGATAATTCCTTTGTTTGCTGGTATGGTGTTTTACACAAAGTTCAACACTTTTCCAGTTGTATGTATATCTCTGCGATTCTTGGGTAAGTTACCAGTACTACTGGTTCAGTTATACGAACACAAGCGAGTCAGTCGTTATGCTATCCCAGCATTCCTGAGCGCAAAAGGAGGGAGGGACAGAATTTTCCAAATTGTTTATGTTATAAGGTCAAATCTGATGTATCACTTCTCCAACCAACTCGTTTTGAACACCTCAGGCTAACCTGTAACTACAAGTATGGAAAAACCGACATATCTTACAACCAAGTACATTGTGAATTAATCTATCAATAAATGGGAAATGTGTATAGGATTAAAATAAAAAGATATGAAGTTCATTTTTCTATTTATATTCCCACATGCATGAAATAAATCATGTTATGTATTGTAAATTTAATAATAGATAATGCGAGGCTTGGTAATCCTGTTCAACATCTAGACGCATCTTAACTTATTTGCAGGCGACGACTTTTCCTCTCTCTATAAGCATTTCCCTTTCTGTCCATACAGCATGCGCCTTTTTAAAACGACTCGGGAGAAACAAACGTATAAACTGTCTATACAGCATACTCCTTTTTAAAACGATTCGGGAAAAAACAAATATAGAATTGCTAAAACCTCTAAATTCTTCATTTCCTACAGTTTTAAACTCTGTATCAAAAATGTAAATTCGAAGTGACGTTCTACCATATTATATTCCCCTGGATGATTTTAAAACATAACACTCAAATAACATGAAAACAACACGAATTCAATAACATTCTATATACTATATACATTAAGACACATGTCCTGGAATTTAAAATTCACAATTTTATTAACTGCTTGCCTGGATTTTGACGGCAGTCATTATATAATTGTAATATCTTTTCTCGTTCATTGTATGCCCCTCTTTCAATTTCTTTTGTATTAAACATTGTTTTGGAGAGAAACGGTTGATATGATAATACTGTCAACCCTCGATGTGAAACAGTTATGTCTAGACCGACACTGGAAAAGAGATTCCAACGAAACTTGTCCACTTTTGACACATAACAATAATGTGTCTGTTAGGAACCATATGTCATATTTTTAAGAACGAATACATTTCAATTTTTACTTTTACGATATATTTTGTCAGGACACCTTGTGGATCTATTCAATAATATGATTCATTCTGCTTAATTCCCTGCTAGTGGGACTAAGGGTTTTATTGTTCCAATGCCCAAATAATGTAAAGTTAATGATCCAAATCATTACAGGGTGACTCCCTTTTTAAGTGATACAGGAAAATAAATAAGGGTAAATTGGTTTTCAGAAAATAATATGTTGTCTGTTGCTCAGTTACTTTAGCTTTTGTAAAGGACAGATCACTTTTAATGCAGCTTTTGTTGTTCACAATTTGATTGATATTATTGAAGGTTATAAGATAGGATATACATGTAACACATTTGTTTAAACAAAGTCAAATATAATCATCTTTGACCCTTTCCACAAATAAGAAATCTGCAGCAGACGACTTTGCAGATAGCAATGCATAACTGTTCAAATTCTCTATAGATTAAAGTATAATGAATTAATATACATGTAGCTAAATGGCTCTATTGCTCTTTGTAAACACTTTCACCTTTTGCAATAATGATGCCAGTAGTCGTCGGATTCATAGACGTCAGAAAGCTTATGTGTGTGGGAAAAGGTTGATCAATTTTAACTATCATCCCACAACAGATAATATCAAACAAAGTTGATTACGAATATATGTACATGACTTGTTCGGAGTCTGATCTTGATCTGCACTGTTTAAGACGACATTTTATCCCATTATGTTGAATCCTATCGCTGACAATCAATACAACTCTGGAACTGAGGGCATACATAAAACAAGACTCTTGATATAAGTCGATACATTTTATTCTGCATTGTGATTTTCTTTTCTGATATAACGACTTTTGGGGCCCATGTTGTTCATCTTTCTACAAACGTTTATCCTTTCCCTGATAAAACGACATGTGGGGCTTCTGTAGCTCATCTTTCGTCAACTTATTATCCTTTCCCTGAAGAAAGCGACATTTTAGGCCTCTGTAGCTCATCTTTCTCCAGACATTTATCCTTACCCGGATAAATAAGACTTGGCGCCTCTGTAACTCATCTTTCTCCAATTATCTTTACCCGATAAAAACGACTTGTGGCATCTCTGTAACTAATCTTTCTCCAAACAGTTATCCTTACTCGATAAAAACGACTTATGGCGCCTCTGTAACTCATCTTTCTCAAATTGTTATCATTTTCTTCATCAAAAACACTTTTGACGCCTCTATAACTCATCTTTCTCCAATTGTTATCATTTCCTTCATAACAAACACTGTTGGCGCCTCTGTAACTCATCTATCTCCAAACATTTATCCTTACACGATACAAAAGACTTGTAGCGCCTCTGTAACTCATCTATTTCCAAACATTTATCCTTTCCCTGATAGAAACGACTTTAGAGGACTCTGTAGCTCACCTTTCTCCAAACATTTATCCTTACCCGGATAACAAAGTATTGTAGGGCCCCTGTAACATGTACTCATCTTCCTCCAAACATTTATCATGTCCCTGATAAAAACGACTTTTAAGGCTTCTATAGCTCACCTTTCTCAAAACATTTTGCTTTCCCTGATAAAACAAACCGGTTTTTGTGGCCTCTGTTGCTCATCTTTCTACAAACTTTTAATGCTTTAAGATTAAAGTATAATTAATGAATATAGCTCAATGGCTCTGTTGCTCATTGTGAACACAATTGTTTAAACACATAATCTGGATAGAAATAACTTTTGGTTTCTCTGTAGCTCATCTTTCTCAAACCATTTATCCTTTCCCTGATACAAACGAATTTTGGCGTATCTGTAGCTCATCTTTTCCCAAACATTTAATCATTGTCTGATAACACGACATTAGGGGCCTCTGTAGCTCATCTTTCTCCAAACATTTATTATCTCTTTCATAAAAACTCTTTTGGAGCCAGTGTAACTCATCTTCCTCCAAACACGACTGCTGAGGCCTCTGTTATTAAATTTCTGCAAACATTTATCATTTTCATAATAAAAGACGACTGCTGAGGACTCTGTTACTCATCTTTCTCCAAACATTTATCATTTCCCTAACATAAACGACATTTTGCATCGTTGTCTACATCTATCTCGAAACGTTTATCATTTCCCTGACATAAACGACATTTTGCAACTTTGTAGCTCATCTTTCTCAAAACGTTTATCCTTTACCTGGCATAACTGACTTTTTGCATATTTGTAGCTCATCTTTCTCGAAACTTTTATCATTTCCCTGAGACAAACGAAATTTTGCATCATTGTAGCTCATCTTTCTCGAAACGTTCATCCTTTCCCTGATAAAAAACGACTTTTTGCATCTCTGTATCTCATCTTTCCCCACTTATTTATCCTTTCCCTGATGAAAAAGCCTTTTGGGGTCATGTAAATCAACTTTCCTTTGGATTTTGACGTCATTCATTTTGAAATGTTACATGTTGATCTCGTTCTTTATTTGCAATTCTTTCAAAAATCTTTTAATAAAACATAGTATTGGGTTTGAACGGTTGATATGATAATGATGGCAAACATCGATGTGACTGGATGTGTGTGAAGCGTCATTGGCATAATGATTCCAAAGAGACTTCATCACTCTTATACACATAGTCTTTTTATTTAACTGTATGTTGGGAATTATTTTCACTGTTTTATAGGACGAATAAACTCCAACTTAAACTCTGAGGTGATATTTTGTCACGAAACCTTGTGGCCTTGAGCGTTTTGTTTTACCATTGCACGAGTATTATGAAGTCATTAACCCATATCATCACAGAGCGTTTACCATCTTAAGTAATACAGAAAAACATTTTTACCGGTTAATTAATTTAAACTTATTTATTTTACATCGATTGCGAAACAATATATTAATCACGCTCGATGTCTGCTTCCTGGATACTTTACCAGTACTCGCGCCGTTTGTGTGGGAAAATACCTAAGTCAGGACCCGCTCATCACGGGACTCGAAGGAAGGACCTTTGATACGAGAGGCCGACGCTCTACCTCTGCACCACTGTCTTCCACAATTAATTAGTTTAAACTATTTTACATTGATTGTGAAACAAGCTTTCAGCTTATATTAATCACGGTCGATGTCTTCTTCTTGGAAAATTAACCAGTACTTGCACTGTGGAAAAATCCCAAAGTTATAACCCGCTCATCACGATACTCGAACCCGGGACCTTGATTACGAGAAGCCGACGTTCTAACTCTGCCCCACTGTGACGGAAGAATTGGTTTTCAGAAAATATTATGTTTACAGTTAGTTTAGTTTTTAGAAAGGACATAACTCTGTTAATGCAACTTTTATTTTACACAATTTGATTGATATTAGTTTAGGTTATAACATATGATATACATGTTACACACTAAGTGTAAACAAGGTCAAACATAATTATCTTTAACCCTTTCCCGCAAACAACACAGCTGGAGCAGACGACTTTCAGATATTAAGGCATAACTACAGAAACTTTATATCAATAAAAGTATAATTATTGAATAGATTTAAATGGAGGTATTGCTCATTGTGAAGAATTTCTCCTTTTGCTACAATAATGTCAATAGTCGTCTGATTTATAAGCGTTAGAAAGCATCTGTATGTGGGAAAGGGTTAATCAATTTTAACTATCATCCCACAACAGATAATATCAAACAAAGTTCATTCAGAATACACGTACTTGCTTTGTACGGAGTCTAATCTTGATCTGCACTATGCAAAGCGACGTTACATCCCGTTATGTTGAACCTATGGCTGACAAACAATATAACTCTTAAACCGATGGCGTACATGAAAGACGACATGTGATATAGTTTGACACAGTTTATGCTGCATTGTATCTTTCTTTTCTGATAAAAACGACTTTTGGGGCCGATGAAGCTCATCTTTCTTCAAATATGTATCATTTCCCTGATATAACTACTTTTGAGGCCTCTGTAGCGTATCTTGCTTCAAACATTTATCTTGCTCTGATAAACGACATTTTGGGATTCTGTAGCTCATATTTCCTCAAACATTTATCCTTTCTCTGATAAATACGAGTTTTTGGGCGTCTGTGGCTCATTATTTTTACAAAAAAGTATCCTTACCCTTATAAAAAACGACCTACAGGGGCCTACAGGGTCTTAGCTCATCTTTCTCAAAACATTTATCCTTCCTTGATATAACAAACAGGTTTTTGGCGAATGTGTTTGTCATCTTTCCTAAAACATTTATCCTTTCCATGATAAAAACGTCTTTTGGGGCCTCTGTAACTCATCTTTCTGCAAACATTTATCCTTTCCATGATTAAAACGTCTTTTGGATCTTCTGTAGCTCATCTGTTTCCAAACATTTATCCTTTACCCCATAAAAAATACATTAGAGGCCTCTGTAGCTCATCTTTCTCAAGCTGTTTATCATTTGCGCTTCTGTAGCCCATCTTTTGCCAAACATTTATCCATTGTCTGATGATAAATACTTTTGGAGCATCTCTAGCTCATCTTTCTCCAAACATTTATCCTTTCCCCAATAAAAACGACTTTTGGAGCCTCTGTAACTCATCTTGTTGGCGCCTCTGTAACTCATCTTTCTCCAAACATTTTTCCTTACTAGATAAAAACGACTTGTGGCGCCTCTGTAACACATCTTTCTCAAATTGTTATCATTTTCTTCATCAAAAACAATTCTTTAACATATGTTCAGTAATATCACGGCGACAGTTCGTTAATGTATGATCCCTTGATAAACAAACCAGTACTAGTCTAGAAACTATGCCTTGCCAAAGGACACTCTACTTTGACCAGCAACATGGCTTCAATATTGCCTTGATAAACAAACCAGTACTAGGCTAGGAACTATGCCTTGCCAAAGGACACTCCACTTTGACCAGCAATCTGGCTTCAATATTGCCTATACGTTTTCAAAATCGTCTGCTGCAGATTGGTTGTACATGCATGTGTGAAAAGGTTATACTATCATATCTGATAGGTAGCGCGGGTTTCGATGTCTGTTATGTCATACACAGTAAACATTTTGCAAATCATTCAACTCTTACAATAGCTGAGATCGTTTTTTTGTGTATATATTAGCTATAACGTCTAATATAAGGATAAGAAGTCCTGTCGGGCTTAAATATACCATTTTTCACCCCATTCTTAACTATTGGAGAAGAACTTGTAGGGTTACTAATCTAGCTTTTTTTTCAGACCACATTAATTCAGAATAAGGAGTCGCATCAGAATTTTACTCCATCTTTTGAAGCAGAAATTGGGGGTTAATAATCCAGCTTATTTTCCAGAACACAGATTAGAGGTTTTATTCAGGAAAAGGGACACTTTAATCCCAGTGTTTTACAACAGAACTAAACAAATTGTTTTTAACGAAATCAAATATAAGACGATTCCCTTTGATAACAACACTATCACGGTTGTAATCTGATTTATTGTATTAAAGAGGTTTTACGCTGCTTTCAACATATGTTCAGTAATATCACGGCAACAGTTCGTTTATGTATGATCCCTTGATAAACAAACCAGTACTAGGCTAGGAACTATGCCTTGCCAAAGGACACTCCACTTTGAGATTTCCCAACTTGAGAAATCCTATAACATGCTTTTTGTCTATTTTTAAGCTCCGTTTTCATTACTTAACACTTTATTTCCATGATGAACAGTTAAATAATCCACAATTGCACTTTTAAATCCGGAAATAAGAGCTTGAATCGACATGACACATTTATTTCAATCAATGTACACATTTGTCGGTGCGCGAGTAGTGACGTCACTGCAAAACTGGCAGATTACGTCATTCAGATCTCTCCGCTTCTGAGCTAAAAATAAATTAGCTGCACAGGGGTATTTATACGTAGTGTCAAATAAACGCACAGCAAAGTAATTGAGTCTGATATGTTTCTTACAGACATATTTTGAAGCATCTGCAGCAGACGATTAAAATCCCTACATTGTTGTAACAGGAGAAATTGCTAATCATGAACCAATACTCCATTTGTCAAATTGTTTTAAACTCTTTTCAAAAAGTAAACCTGATTTTCTTTATATTTTAATATTAATCACTCTTACCTTAAAATAAGTAAACATGAACACCCTATGCTTTTTGAGAAAGTATATGTTTGATGATGTTTAGAATGAATATATTTAAACATCATCATCAAAACGAGTTAAATTTATTATATATCTACTGTCTCTATCAATCTGGGTTGAGAATTAATTAATTTCTATTCTTCATAATGGTTTGTTATCTCACCAGAGTGATATCGGTAACACGCCATGGAGAGTGTAAGGGCTATTAAGGGCCACACACGGGTTATAAATACAAACCACAGCAGATATAAACAGATCGCCTATTTCTAGGAATTCATGGCAAACAATCGGTTAAGTTACACATTGCCAAATATTTACATACAACCACAGTTAATATCTTATTGTCCGTCCAAAGATTTATATACAACAACAGTTATATCTTATTGTCCGTCCAAATATTAACATAAAACCACAGTTAAAATCTTATTGTGCGTCCAAGCACTTATATTTTTGCAAAATCATTACAATACAAGAGAAAGTTGATGCCTCGCATCAATGTCGCCGGAAATCCATACTGCAGTTATGCATAACATGAAAATAACAAACTACTCATGTTTTAAAATTATATTATAATGAGCGCCCTTGTGTCAATGATGCATAACAATATGCAGATCGGAAGCAATATGCCTTTAGGGAATTAAATGACACATTTAAAATTGTCAAGGACGAAATAATTTTGTACGAAAGACCCGATTCTTTCTTATTCGCAGATTAGTCGTTCTTGAAACTCTCTTTATAGGCAGAGTGTTCGTTCAAAGTAATTTTTCTATTAAAACCAGTTTTATCACGGTTTGTTCTTTTCCTCATTTGTTTCGAACTAAATAAACATTTTAAATCACCTATGATTTACTATTTGTAAGTGAGTGTAAAGAGCAGCTCTCTCCAAAGGAGATTGATCTACGCAGTTGGTATGTAAACAAATAATTAGACTGTGCAACGTAAAGGGTTGTAGTTATCGCCTTTTGATTACATGTAGTATGTAGTGTAAAATAAAGTATTTCAGTCTAGCTAATAGGGAATGTTTTGTCTTCGTAAATAAAACAAAAAAACATAAATGCGAGTCAAAATAAAGAAACTGAAAATACCTAAAACATCGGAATATTTATCTAATTTTAGATGTATCATTACTTAGTGTTTTTAAACAAACACAATTGTAATATGTTCAAGACATCTAAATGTGTTTCTTTCTAATAATAATCCACCCTCCCATGTCATTTCCGAAAACCTATTAAAAATAGAAGTCGCGGGCTTCTACCCGGCGACTAATAAACTACAATTAATTAATGGCATTCTGTATATGTTTCTTATTTCTATACAATAAAACCTTAGTTTATATTCTTACTTATTTTTATGAGAAAACGTATACCACTTAATTTCTTTTCGAAATTCTACGTTATATTTTAATGCACCCGTAACTCTTACTTAATATGTATGGCATTGATTGTCCTAATATATAATTCAAAAGCAGAAATATATGCCACTTAGCTTCATTTTGTAATGGTTTGATTTTCAAAGACCGACACAAACATTGCCGTTCTTCAATTGCCCGGGTTACTTGTACCAGCATTCATCCTAACAAGTTAAAGGTGGTTTTGCTATGGTAAATAAAATTGCCCTCTTTGATAACATGTCGACATTGTTTCCACAATACTTCTTCTGTTTCCTGGTTTATTTGTCTTGGATCAAAATATGTATTGTAAAACGTACCGGTAAACCTTCGGATTCTTTTACGATTTAGTCAAACCAATAATTTAAGTCTTTATCTCTAGACCCGGCTAAACAGTAAACACAGAAAAATAGTACTGTGCGCAAGATGGATAATGTAAGCTTGAGACTGTAGAAACACCATGCAACCAATTGTTTACTGATCTATGAATTCTTTAGTAGGGGAGTTATTCCTATCAGTAAAAAGTTATATTTCAATTACAGAATATACCAATAATTGGAAATCGAAGCACTCGCAGACAGAAACCCAAAACGGTTTTAAACTGGTCTAACCGGCCAATAAGAGCTGCTCACAAGCTTCAAGCATTCCAAACTGAACATGACATGCTGCTAAAGATAGTCTTGCCGATATATGACCAGAGGTTTAGCTTTCTTTATTGTTCAGGAGAATATCCGGAGTATGCACTTCCTTTGTATCAGCACCGTTTCGTCTTATTTTGACAGATGCCAGACTTTGTGCCATTTGTAAATGTATATGAGGATTGATATAACTCACTGCCATCCCTACATCTCTTGTGCTATGTTTTGTGACTTGCTTTGTTTCTTGCAGATTTGCCAAACATCTTTTAAAATATAAATAGACCCTCCGGGAATTCAACTGGTATGTTTTTCAGGCATCTATTCCTTACGTGGTAGGTTGATGGTCCGACTCTCATTATTTGTTTGTGTTGGATAGTTATACACAAATCACTTTTGCTGTGATTCATTCCAGATATATTTTCATAAAGAAGTTTACTAACATTTTCGCATTCCATGTGAAAGAGGAATTCTATCTGGATTGACACAATTTGTGTCAATGCGGCCTACCACTCTCTGGGCTTTTTTTCTTTACATTTTCGAGCATATGCGTATCTAATCCATCAAACATGTTTTCCTCTGGTATGAAGTAATTTGGTAATTTTCCGTTCAAAAAGACGCTCGAGACACATACGTGTACACAGTATGAGATTTTCTGTAGTCCATATGCTACTCCCTGATTATTCGATCGTGTAAAATAAACATGTTTTGCAATGGTAAGAGGAAATATATTTATTAGTTCTTGGCTCTATAAGATCCTTCTTTATCAACATGAGGAGAACATAACATGTATGTTGCGTTGGATTAAGGACCCGCATGAGTTCTCGTTCTTGCAGTGAAAATGAAATAATACATTCTAGTGAGTTTTGTGGCTGTGCAACACCAACTAGGAAACACCCAAAGGATTTCATTCTTTGTATCTGGTGCTGTGATGGCCAGTTGTATTGGCGTGTTCTGTGTATCCAGGAACTTGCAGAATTTGTCGTAGTCAAACCGTCTAAACCCAAGCTATGATTAATACAGCAAATTCTACCATACGTTGCAAACCTTAATGTAATAACATAATCCCTCGAATGTGTAGTAAATTTTGTTTTTGACAGGCCTATTATCGTGGCACCTCATTAATATCTATGTGTCATTTTGAAGTTCTAATGTTGTTGTTCTCTCATAGGAACTTGCAAAGAGATAATACGATATTTCTTTGGTGCAACAAAAGAAGTATGAGAGAGTTTCCAATATATCATTTGTCATAGAAGTATCCCAAAATAACTGTCGCAGATTCCCCAACATCATCCAGTGATAAACAAAGGTGTGTAGACACTTCTTGGTGATCTTTATACATCAACCTTAGGTAATCTGTAATAAAAAGGCGTATACATACTACAAAATACTTCAAAACAGCGGATGCATTGAAGTAAATGATTCATGCACGTGAAGATAGATACTTGTTCTACATTAATAGACTATCGTAGATATTGTTCACGATTAAAAACTTTAAATTACATAAAACAAAGCCTGTCAAATTAAATATATATCTAAACAAATAAACAAGAGGGAATACTATATGTAAATTCGGATCTAGGGCAACTATATGAAGAGTTGGAGGGATAATTGTAATTAGGAATTCAGCATGCTGCATAAAGCCAAACGCAGCAAGTAATTAAACTGAAATATCTAGGGTAGCTCTCCCAAGTCATAAACTATGACTTAAGCGAATTCTGTACAGTTTCATCTTTAATACAATTATTTTGAAATCAGACAAACTGATTCAGAGTGGATTTGTTTGATAGTTTCGACATTTAATGCCATTTCTGATGTCGTACAGATGTCATATTTAACAACCAATCAAAATTGCTTTACTAATTTTTAAAGAGGGTCATTTAGGAAGGTTTTACCACAGTATCTTGGAATCAGACAAGCATGTTCAGAGGAGATTACATTTTTTTCATTAACCCTTTTACATATAAAATGTCTATTTGTCATGTTTTAAAAGCAAGCAATATAGCTCAAACCAATATTGGTAGCGATTAAACTGAAATATCAAGGGTAGCTCGCCCAAGTCATAAAATATGGCTTAAGTGAATTATGTATTGTTCATGTTTTAAAACCAAGCAATATGGCTTGAACCAATATTGGTAGCGATCTTTGTAAGGAACATTTTTTGTTTTGTAATTATAGTCATTTTGTAATGCTCCCTGATTTTTTAACTAATCAATATGGCTTAAACAAATGGGTTGAACGGTGAATTCCCCTATGGGATATTTCTTAGAAATGATCTTGAAATCAGACCAGCACTTTTAAAGTAGTAGTATTTCATAAAGAAGTTTCACTTTTCCTCTTTTTTGATACTTCCTGGATATAATACTTTTACACAAAAATACGGCTTGGACAAGATATGTATAAGGTCACCTTAGGAACATTTCTGTCAATAACTTTTGAAGTCAGATTAGCAGATTCGCAGGGGAGGAATTATATTTTGTTTTGGCATTTTCCTTCATGTTTATACTTACAGGCTGAATTTATTTGTTATTACATTGGTATCTAGTGAGCCGAAGCTTACTTGCAATCTATTATATTTCTTTTATATTTTACTAGGAATGAAAACGATTACCAAAATCTAAGTCATTTACAATTACAATTATAAAAGGTGCGCAGTTGGTGGGCCACCTAGTTTGCCTGACGGCGAGGTCTCGTTAATATGCATATCAAACGTATTTAAATCCTTCACAAGTTCACTATATTAGAATATATAAAACACCTTTACTGTAAATGTTATATATTTGAGCAGCGCAATGTCACACAGGTTCTGAGCTGCAGTGTCTTGTATCCAGCACTTACTCGTATAACACGCATTATCAATATGTGTCTGTCCGTCCTCACTCAAAGTTAATGCATGTCTGCATTGATTCGTCACTGGGTCAGAGTCAAAGCCAGTGTATTCTGCAAGGCGCAGCCCCACAAGGACATTCAATGTCCGTCCACGGGTGCTATAAATAAGTAAGTTATAACTTGAGACATAAAAACTACGGGTTTATCCGTCCACGCGTGTTATAAAGAGGTAAACTTTAACCTATGACATAAACTACAGGTGTGTCCGTTCACATGTGTTATATAAAGGTGAATTTTAACCTATGATACAAACTACGGTTGTGTCCGTCGACATGAGTTTTAAAGAGGTGAATTTTAACTAATGACATGAACTACGGTTGTGTCCGTTCACACGTGTTATAAAGAGGTAAAGTTTAAATTAAGACATAAACTACAGGTGTAGCCTTGATAGTATAACATCTAGCTGTAGTAACTACTACTACAATGTAGATCACTTTGCAGCTCTGCCTATTCTGATCGGGTTCTGCAGAAATCGGCAAAATGATAGAATACACTTTACAAATTAAAGTATACTTATTGAAAAGAGCATGACACAATGAACACGTGCTCATTGTGGGTTTCTCAAAAGACAAAACGTCTGCTGCGGATGCATCAATATGTGTCTGGAAGTGGGAAATGGGTACCATTCGTTTTGAAATCATCTAAGATATAACAATCTGCAGTATGCAGTTATGCGCTGGCTGATGTGGATCTGCACTGTTCGCACATTTGGCAAAAAAGATTTCAAGACACCACATTATGATTGAGAAACTTGATCGTTTTATGTACTTGTCAAGCAAGCTCCAATATTAGTTTTCGTAGCGCTAGAGTCTCCTGGACGAATGGTATGCGCTGGGGATCTGGGCGACGCGAGTGTTTTATCGCCGATATATAACTGAACAACTGTTGAAAACGGCGTTAAACCTAATAACAAAAAAAACAAATTGTAGAGCACTGTTCATTTATTCTTATATTCTCTATTTATATGTCGATGTAATGAATAAGGAAAATATTTTGTCTCAAGATATTTAATTTTAGATAGACGTTAATTGATGACACCTTTGTAACTTGCAATCGTCTGCTGCAACTTTTTCAATCGTCAATATATACCTTCAGCTGCTTGTCTTTAAGAGATTAAACCATGCGATCCTGTTTTTAACTTAACTGGATTAAGTGAACAATGGGTTTTTCAACTGTTTTCAATATTCTGATGTACGGAAACGTTTTCTTTGTATTCTTGGTATCTTGGAAGGTCTAATCATGATATCTTTCATTCATTAAAGAGCACTACCGATGAAATGAACATCTGAGCAATTAGTCTTTATTGCAGCAGACATGAAAATTAAAGAATCTGAAAATAGCAAACAACAATAATTTTTCGGTTAACTGTGAGCAAAGCGCAAATCAATATCTTAAAAAAGTAATATTTAATATGTACAACATATACAACATTGTATGTTATGACAACTATGTATAATTATTCATGCATGTATGTATATATCGTATGATGGGCCGATGGCCTGTATGTACAAACTAAAATGTATGTTAGTGTATAGTTTAACTACTAAGTGTAGTAAGAATTAGCTACATCTTTGAAGTATAAACTCAAAAACTCAAATTAAACCTCCGACGTCGTTCTTGAATATACGCAACCCAACATAAACATAAACGTGGAACGTATTCACCTCAAACAGTTATACAGTATCCACGTGGGAACAGATTAATTCAGTCATGTACCAAGAGTGTATTCAGATGTCACCTAACCAAGCAGTCCCTCGTGCGGGTGCTCTAGGTCTTACACTGTTATCAGCGGGTTGTTAGCCTCTGTGCTTGGGTACATTGAGTATTATGCAACTTAGAATCAATCATTGTGACCTAATAACTGTAATTTATTTGCTTGCTAAAATTATATTAACCTAACACTCAATCAATGTGTTGTTTTTCAGTCAACAGCTGTTTTTGTATCATTGTTAGGGCAACACATTGTATGGTAAATTTGAATACGAATATATAAGAAGTATCAATGAACCTGGTTGATAGCATTATATGCATGTATATATTTCATTGATTAAACATACAATGGGCCCGCGAAAACTCGAACATAGGGAAATTAGCATATAATAGTTTTACTCGATCTATTCCTCGAAATTGCGACTTCGCTTATCTCTTGATATGTTCTTATCACTGGCTTTTTGATAACATTTACAATACATCAAGCGATAACTATCGCGAGTCCACTGTATGTTAAATAAGATAAAACCAGAGTATATACCATATGCTCCGTTCAAGCAGTTAGTTGTTAGAAAAATCATAATAATACAAACTATACAAATAATTAATTGCATTCAGTTTACCTGTCGCATTCTATTCTTTACAATAATACATTTGTTTATATGCTCTCTGATTTTTCTGAGCAAACGTCAACAACTTATTATTTCAATGACCCCTGTAACTCTTAAATTATTTATAGTTTTGGCATTTACGTACATCCACAGTTTAAACCGTGTGATCCGTCAAAGCAATTCATTCTTATCACAATCACTATACAAACTACACAATAACATTCATTGCATTTATTGTTCGTTTCTTGTTGGTCCTTTACAATAACACTTTGATCTATGTTTCACTTATGCAAAGACACCAAAAACTTCGGTTCCATATTAAAACCTATTTTTAGCTCACCTGTGCAGGAAGTGCTCAATGTGAGCTTTTTTGATCACATTTTATCCGGCATCCGTCCATCGTGCGTCGTGTGTCGTGCGTCGTGCGTGGTCAACAATTGCCTTGTTAACACTCTACAGGCTACATTTTGCATTCTTTATTCATGAAAGTTCATCAGAACATTTATCTCTATAAAATCTTGGACATGTTCAAAACTGGGCCATATGAGGTCAAAAACCAGGTCACTATGTCAAATTGAAGGAAAATCTCACTCTCGAAGCCGCATTTTTAACTTGAGCATGTTGAAACTTTATTAGAATGTTAGTCGTGATGATCAATAGTCAAGTTTGAATATGAGTTATGTCGTTTTAAAAAGAAGGTCACTAGGTCAAATTTAAGGAAAATCTTGTTAACACTCTAGAGTCCGCAATATTTGATTCAGCAGTTTAAACTTTTTATCAGAATTTTTGTTTATATGGTATTTAGGTCAAGCTGGAATATGGGTAATATTGGATCAGTAACTAGGTCACTAGGCTAAATTGAACGGACATATTGTTAACACTCCGGAGGCTGCACTTTTTACTAGAGCATGTTGTAACTTTATCAGAATGTTTGTCATGTTGATATGTAGACCAAGTTTGAATTTGGGTCATGTCTTTTCAAAAACTAGGTCACTAGGCCAAACTGAAGGGACATCTTGTTAACTCTGTAGAAGCCACATTATCTTTGCGTCATGAGCTTGACATGTTGCCAGAATGTTCGTCTGTATGATATCTAAGTCAAATCAAAATATGGGTCATATTGAATCAGAAACAGGATTACTAAGCCAAATTAAAGAAAAATCTAGGCCCCAATTTCACCTTGAGCATGTTGAAACTTTATCAGAATGTTTGTCTTGATGCTATGTAGGCAAAGTTTGAATATGGGTCATGTCGGGTCAAAACGTAGGTCACTAAGTCAAATTGAAGGAAAATCTTGTAAATATTCTAGATGCCGCAATTTTTGCTTCAGAATGTTTGTCTTAATGATATCTAGGCCAAGGTCGAATATAGGTCATATTGGGTTTAAAACTAGAGCACCAGGCCACATTGAAGGAAAGTAGTGTTGAAACACCACAGGCCGTATTTTTTTCTTTGAGCAAGTTGAAATTTGTCAAGATGTTTGTCTTGATGATATCTAGTCCATGTTTAAATATGGGTCATATTAGGTAAAAACAATAGGTCACTTGTACAAATGAAGGAATATCTTGTTAACACTGGAGGTTTCATTTGAATCTTTATCAGAATAATTGTCTTGATGTGTTTTGCATTAGAAATCACATTGCATAGTTCAGGTGAGCGATCTATGGCCATCATGGCTCTCTTGTTCTAATTACCAACGCAACTCTAACTTTATGTCTGTGACATTGGGTTATCGTAATAAATCATTCAAAAGTAAGACTATGTGCCACTTTGCTGCATTGTGGAGTGGCTTGATTCTCCAAGACCGACACAAACATTGCCACGCTTCTATTGTCTGATTTTCTTGTATCAGCATCCATCCTAACAAATTATAGGCGGTTTCCCTATGGAGAACATCCTCTATAATATCTCGAAATGTTTCCACAATTGTTATTCTGTGTTCTGGTTTATTTGTCTTGATACAAAATATGTATTGTAGAAAGTACAGGTAAACCTTCGGATCCACTACGACCCAGTCAAACCAAAAATATGTGTATTCGTCTCTAGATCCAGCTGCTGAATACACAGAACGGTAAATCTCATACTGTAAAGTAGGATGGACAATGTTAGCTTGTGACTGCAGAAATACCATACAACCTGTTGTATATTGTTCTACAAATTCTTTGGTAGTAATGTTAAAACTATCATTCATTTTCATTTCAAGAAAAGTATGCCTATGTAATGGTGAAAAGTAGCAGCAGCAGACTAAACCTACCATCGGTTTTAAACTGGTCTCAACTGACCGTAGAAGCTGTTCACATGGTTCAAGTATTCCAAACTGAAGATAACATGCTGCTAACGATAGTCGTGCCGAAAAACTACTGGAGGGAAAACTTTCTATAATGTTAAGGAGAATATCCAGTGGAAGAAGATCGTAAGTATTAGTGCCTCTTCGTCTTATTTCAACAGATGCCAGACTTTGTGCTATTTGTAAATGTATAATAGGAATGATGTAACTCAGTGTCATCCGTACATCTATTGTGCTATGTTCTGTGACTTGGTTTGCTTCTTGCAGATGTACCAAACGTCTTTTTAATATAAAGAGACTATCCGTGGACTCAACAGGTATGTTTTTAAGGAGTCTATTTCTAACGCCGTAATTTGAATGTACGATCATCATTTTTTGCCTGCACTCAATAGTCTTATGACTATCCCTCTTACTGTAAGGCATTCCAGATATATTTTCACTTAGACGTGTACCAATATTATCGCATTCCAACCGGAAGAGAAATGTTATATTATTTGACAAAATATATGTCAACTCAATATTTACATTTTCGAGCGTTTGCTTATCTAATTTATCAAACATGTTTTCCTCTGGTATGAAGTAATTTGGACAGTTTCCGTTCTTTGACCAATGTAAAAGACGCACGAGACACATACGTGTACACAGTATGAGGTTTTCTGGAGTCCATATACTACTCCCTGATGTTTCAATGGTGTAAAATAAACATGTTTTGCAGTGGTAAGAAGAAATAGATGTACCAGTTATCGGCTCTATACAATCCTTCTTTATCATCTTGAGTAGAATATAACATTTATGTTGCGTTGGGTTAAGGCCCCGCATGAGCTCTCGTTCTTGCAGTGAAAAGGAAATTCTCCAATCTATTGACTTGTTGTGACTGTATGGATGTGCAACACCGACAAGGAAACACCCAAAGGATTTCATCGTTTGTATCTGTTTCTGTGACGGCCAGTCATATTGACGTGTTCTATGTATCCACGAATTTGCGGAATTTGGTACTTTTTGACATCTTAGAGCATCTACAGTATCAATGCTGACAATTCCGTACGATAGTGTTAATGCAGGGCCATTTCTTGTTTGCAAACCATTTGGTAAAGAATATAAATGAATTAAACATATTCTGCCATAGGCATCATATTCCTCTTGACCATGAAATGCCGTTCTGAGAGAATTACATTGTGGGATACCGTTTAGAACTGTCTGTAGTTGAACATATCCGGGTTTTGTTTTGTTATCCTTAACCATCAGACAACATATTATCTCAGTTGCGTCGTTAACGTTATCTATGACAGGTATATTATCGTAGCACCTCAATACATCTACGTCACTTTGAAGCCCTAACGTTGTTGTTCCCTCACAAAAACTTCCGAAGCAATAATATGATATCAAATCGGAATTACAAATGAGGTGTGAGATAGTTTCCACAATCTCATATGTCATAGCAATTTCCCAGTGTAACTGTCTCACTTCCTCAGACGCCTCAACATCATCCAGTACAGCAGTAAGGCGTGTAGACACGACATGACGATATGTATCCATCATCTATAGATAATCTGTAACAAAGATGCGTAGAAGTACTATAAACACACTTTAGTTAATATATAACAAAAAGGCGAGAAAGTACTATAAAACACTTTAATTATTATATAACAATGATAACCGAGGAAACGCTATAATTAATATGTAACAAAGATCCGATGAAGTCTTATGAAACGCTTTAATTAATATGTAACAAAGAGGCGTAGAAGTAATATAGATTGCTTTAGTTAATCTATAACAAAGAGGCGTAGATGTAGTATAAAACTCTTTAATTAACTATAACAAAGATGCGTAGAAGTACTATAAAACGCTTTAATTAATATATGACAAAGAGGCATGTAGGTACTTTAAAACGCTTTAATTAATCTGTAACAAAGAAGCGTAGATATACTATAAACCACTTCAATAAAACGAAGATATTGCATAAAACGGTTACAGGCACATGGAAAGAAATATTGACAAAGATGTGGTTTTAAATAAATACAACATAATTTAGCATCTAGCAGCTATTTCAGTTAATATATCCCAATAGGGTGGTTTACAATACATGTCCCTACCTTAAGTTGTCATTATTTCTTTCCTGCATGGAATACATACACAAAAGAAAGTGCTATGCAATGTGTTAAGCCATACCATTTTCCTGGTATTGTGCATAATAGCTAATGACGTAATCACAAATCGTGTATGATGTCATCAGTAGTGTCACCAGAACATGGATTTTCAGAATGATACAGTTATTGTTAAACTCTACTATGAATACGGAAAATCTCCAAATACAGTCCGGAAACTCTTACGAAAGGAATACTCAGACATAAAGCCATTGCCAAGGAAATAAATATAGAGAATTATATAGAAATTTGAAGAAATTGGAAACGTATTTGACAGAAGGAAGGGTAACAGTCAAAGGTAAAGGACTGGCCGTTTAGAAGACATCATCGAAGAGGTTATGGAAGTAATTGAAGAAACCCCAAAGATGTCAGTAACAATGATTTTGAGTAACATCACTAACAAACCAAATGTATCTACCGTTCGCAGAATTCTTAAATATGATTTGAAAATGAAGCCATATACGTGAGGTTAGAGTTGCGCGTTTTACAGCCAATCTTACCCTGGACTGGCTAAATGATGACACGTTTGCATTTTGGTTGAGAATGCGCGATGACAAATAGTTCATCAAGGTTTCAACAAAACTGCATTTAAAATGTTAGGATCCCCCCCATAAATATCATTTTAATGTTGTTGGAACATCAATGAAAAACTTAAGGCATGAGTACTCCAATATAAGTTTAAGAAATGCTTAAGAAATTAATGCGCCGAGAGGTTAAATATTAACGCTTGATAACATTGTTAACATTCGCGAAGAGGAATGGAAAGAAAGAAGTCATGTGAAATATACAGTGGCGGATTAACCGGGGGCCGTAGGGCCTGTGCGTCTAAAATTTCATTGTAAACAAAGAAAAAGCGTGGCAAATGTAGTGGCGGATTTAGCGGGGGCCTATAGGGCCCGAGCCCGACTCCCCAACCCCATGACACCCTGACCCGGTCGAGCATCATACATGTCTGGCGAGCGCTGGGCCAAATTCGCCGCTCAGAGCCCGGCCGGACATCGGGCAGACATTGACCGGGGAAAGGCGGCGTCTGGCCGACCATCCAATGTGTCTCGCAGGTTATAAAAACCTGATCGTCGCATTATTAATCAGATTCTAGTCGCGCTCTTCACAGAAGGTAGCAATTTAACACACAGTTTATCACAAAAGTGTCAGAGTAACAGTACTACAAGATGCCCTATAAAAGAAGGGAATACTGAAGGAGAAGGAAAGGACAGTACCCACAAGAGAGGGAGAGTGGCAGTAAAGGGAATGAGACATCTCCTCTTCAGCCACCAATGCACCAATAACTAAGTTGTAGAGGTAGCGTGCAAACGAAAACCTCTACCTCAATCGTTCTTTGCAGGTGCCCGCAAGTGCTGTGGAGGTATCAACGGCATTTTGTTTGAATGCTTGTCTTAATGATATCTAAGTTCGAATATGGGTCATATTGGGTCAGAAAGGAGGTCACTATGCCAAATTGAAGGGAAATCTTGTTAACAGAATGGAGGCTGCAATTTTAACTTTGAAACTGTATCAGAATGTTTGTCTTGATGATATGTAGGCCAAGTTTGAATATTGGTCATGTCTGTTAAAAAACTAGTTCACTTGGCCAAATTGAAGGAAAATCTTGTCAACACTGTAGAGGCCACGTTTTTTAAATTTGATCAGAATGTTTATCTTAATGATATCTAGTCCATGTTCGAATAAGGGTCATATCGGGTCATGTCGGGTAAACAAAAAAATAGGTAACTATGCCAAATGAAGGAAAATCTTGATAACACACTGGATATTGCATTTTGAATCTTTGTCAGAATAATTGTCTTGATGAGTTTGGCATATTTCAAACACTTTCTCCCAGTCTAGTACATGGTTTAGAGAACTATTTCAACTTGATGGAATGTGATCTAACATTGACATATTTCTCATACAGAAACTTCGAAATATTCTGCCTAAACCTGCTCACAAATTTCCCTTTGATTCTTCATGTATACGTGTGTATACTTGTGAGCTCTTGCACTAAGGTGAGCGATATAGTGCCAACAAGGTCCTACTGTTTTTAAATTGGCAGTTTAATAAAATTTACTATTTTTGACATGATCTTTCAACTTCTTGACAATAAATACATAAACATAAGCTGCAATTGTTATTTCCTTTCACATTTCCTCTACTTTTCCAACCTTCCAGCAGCCTCTAGGCCGTCAGCACTGCAGTGCTTTGATTATATTTCGATATCGACGCTTTAGTTTAATTTGTTATTATTATCCTAGCAACTCTGAGTGTGGCGAAGATATATAAAATCCTGAGCCAAAAAAACGCTTTCAAAATTCTGCTATCCTAGCAATTATGAGCATATAATTGTGAATAGTGGTAAACAAATATACCATTTTCTGAGGTATTCATCATATAATTGTGATTAGCCATGATCAAGTATATCATTATCTGACGTATTAATCATATATTTGCTGGGACTTGAACTATAGATAATTGCTCTTGGACTTATAGTAAGAATCCATAGTGGCAGTACAGAAAATTAAATCACGGCATTTGCGATCAGTGTAAATCAAGATCACTCTGTGCATTCGGAAAGTGTGATCTCAATATGCACTATTAGCTCATGAGCAAACGAAGATTTAAAAACGCATATATCACAGAGTGCTATGACTGTGATACTTGATCATTGTCTACACTCGTCAATATAGCTCTAATGTTGGTTGAGTTTATGGCCGAGTGAAATGCGTTGGTGATTTAGAACGTGTAAGACCCCCGCTGGCGGTGGTCATGTTGGAACGGCATATTTCATAGTCCGGTAATGGTTTGAGCATGGAGTTCATTTTTGAGTGCAGAGAGGGCCTTCGGAGTTTTATGGTTTTGGGAACAGGTCTCCTGGATCAAGTACCTGGATCAAGTGTATACATATTTAACCAAACAAAGTAGTTGCTCTGGCGAGTGTTTTCGGTGTAACACTTTTTTCTAGTTGTAGGCAGTGTCGTCAGACCCAATAAACGCACAGCGAAGTAATTAGGTCTGATTTTCTTCTTACTGTATTTTGAAGCATCTGCAGCAGACGATTACAAACCCCACATTGTTGCAAACGCAGAAATTGCGAATCATGAACCAATACTCTATTTGTCGTATTGTTTAAAACTCTTTTCAAAAAGTAAACCTAAATTGTTCTGATTTTCTTTATAGTTTACCTAAACGTTTTTAAAGTCGTCTGCTGCCGCTTTATTGCATGTGGGGTCACCCATCATATCTGTGAGACATTTTGTATGTCTTCAGGCTGAAAAAGGCATTTCTGCACTCTACCCCTTCTGTTTTAGTAGAACTTGTAGGGTTAATAATGGAGCTTATTTTCCAGAACAAGGATAAGAAGTTTTATTCAGGAAAAGGGGCAACTTAATCCCAGTTTCACTACAAAACTAAACAAATTGTTTAAACAAAATCAAATAGCGGGGTGTTGGTTAAATGGAGATTACAATACTTTTGAATTATAATTAAGAACAATTACTATGGATTATCTGTAACATGTTGTTCCCCTTGATAGCATATATATGAGGCTTGCAATGTGATTAAAAACATATCTTGATATTCGCTAAGAGTACATCAGATTGTGACGACTTTAAAGACAAATATACGGTTTCGTTAAAAGAATGTTTTGTTGGGTAAAGGTGCCAAAACCCCAGACAATACGTTGGGTATGTGAACTGCACACCTTGGTGGCATACTACTGTTGGCATACAATCTAATCAGTAACGATACACACCCTTCTCTCGACGAAGTTACGATAACAAAAAACATAAGTGGCACTAGAGGTAATCCGATTACGGCATGTATGACCAGTGTACATCAAGAAAATCCTGTGCCTTCACACAACCTAATCTTGATATGCACTGACCGATCATGACATGATATAAATATAAGGCATGACAACGAATATTCGATCGTATGGTTGAATACTTAACCATGATTCGAATATTCGATGGAAATCGGTAGTATTCTAATATATATATAAATCCAATTGAGGACACTTGAAATATTTACCCACGCTTGTTTGTTAAAAACTGCAAGTAAAGGGTTACCGATGGCCCATTTTACGCGTATTTTATATTGTAGATAACGCGTTAAACGGATAATCCTTGCTATAGGTTATTACAGTGATCGATACAATAACATGATTTTTTTTCAAACAGCCGTAACTTCAACTTGTGTAACATGTAGTTACGTTTTATTTAAGTTTACGTCAATCAGACATATCCGTAATTTTTGCAGTGCAATTATCCGATTTCTTATTTATGTTGATTAGCAATCCGGTACTGGGAATATTTCGTGCCCATTTTCAACAATATTGAAGTTATAACATAGTAAGAGAATGGTCAGATTGCTCCTAATAGGCAGTGCCACATTTCTAATCTAAAAACGACATTCATCATTCACGACGGTCCCTGTCCGGTTTGTCATGTTTTGAAAATATTTGAAAATTGGGAACAATTCATGTCATTTTCAACAGTATTTCAGTTGTATACATGTTAATTCGAACTACATATTTCATAAAATTAACCTTAAGCAAGTGATCTATTAGTTCTGAGCACTTTACTGACGTATTTGTCACTAACATTATATGTTCAAATTCACGGGTTAAACGGTAATCTATACTTGAGTACTGGGTTTGAACAAAATAAAAAAACAGCAAGATATTTTTACAGCAAATAACGAATTTATAAACTCTTTGCTGGAGAAGCATGCACAAATGGGTCGAATATTCGAATACTTTGTGGTCGAATATTCGTATACTTGGTGATAAAATATTCGAATACTTATGTTGGTATTCGTTGCCATCCCTAATAAATATATATCGATAACATCCAGCGTCAACTCGAACACGTCAATAACTCGAAACAATATATGGGTATCTTTTGAGTTATCACGAACTGTATATCAAATCAGTGCATTATTTGGATACAAGTAAAGTTTATACCGTGTAATCCATCCAATCATTTACATACAAACACAGTTTATACCGTGTTATCCATCCAATCATTTACATACAAACACAGTTTATACCGTGTTTGTTTATACCGTGTAATCCATCCAATCATTTACATACAAACACAGTTTATACCGTGTACTCCGTCCAAACATTTACATAAAACCAGTGATTATACTCTGTCTACACATTTACATACAAACACAGTTTATATAGTGTACTCCGTCCAAACATTTAAATACAAACACAGTTTATACCGTGTACTTCGTCAAAACATGTACATACAACCAGCGATTATACTCCGTCTACACATTTAGATACAAACACAGTTTAGACCGTGTACTCCGTCGAAACATTTACATACAACCAGCGATTATACTCCTTTTACACATTTACATACAAACACGGTTTATACAGTGTACTCCGTCAAAACATGTACATACACACACAGTTTATACAGTGTAATCCGTCCAAAAATTTACATACATCCACAGTTTATTCCGTGTACATGTCGCAACATTTACATACAACCAAAGTTTATACAGTGAACTGCGTCTAGACATTTACATACAACCAAAGTTTATACAGTGTTCTCCGTCCAAACATTTACATACAACCACAGTTTATACCGTGTAAACCTTCCAAATATGTAAATAAAACAACAGTTTATACCATGTGCTCCGTCAAAATATTTACATACAACCAGAGATTATAACGTGTACTCCTTCCAAATAGTTACATAAAACTACAGTTTAAACCGTGTACTCCATCCAGACATTAACATACAAACATAGTTTATACCTTGTTCCCAGTCGAAACATTTACATACAACCACAGTTTATCCCGTGTACTCCATCCACACATTTACATACAAACACAGTTTATACCGTGTGCTCCGTCCAAACATTTACATATTATCACAGTTTATACCATGTAATCCTTCCAAATATTTACATACAACACATTTTCTATACAATGTAACTATCCAATCATTTACATACAAACACAGTTTATATCGTGTGCTCCGTCTAAACATTTACATACATGTACATCCACAGTTTATACCGTGTGCTTTATACATTCATTTACATACAACTTCAGTTTATACCGTGTACTCCATCCACACATTTACATACAACCACAGTTTATACCGTGTACTTTATACATTCATTTACATACAACTTCAGTGTATACAGTGTACTCAATCCACACATTTACATTCAACCACAGTTTATACCGTGTACTCCATCCACACATTTACATACAACCACAGTTTATACCGTGTACTTTATACATTCATTTACATACAACTTCAGTTTATACAGTGTACTCAATCCACACCTTTACATACAACCACAGTTTATACCGTGTACTCCGTCAAAACATTTACATACAACCACAGTTTATATCGTGTACTCCGTCCAATCATTGAAATACAACCACAGTTTATACTGTGTGCTCCGCTAAATCATTCAAATACAACCACAGTTTATACCGTGTGTTCTGTCCAAATATTTACATACAATCACTGTTCATACCCTGTACTCCATCCAAACATTTATACACAACTACAGTTTGTACGGAGTGTTCAGTCCAAACATTTACATACAACCACAGTTTATATCGTGTGCTCTGTCCTAATATTTATATGCAACCACATTATTTACCTGTGTTCCGTTCAATCATTAACTTAAATCAACAGTATATACCGTGTGCTTCCATTTAAACACTAACATACAACCCAAGTATATACCTTGTGATACGCCCACATATTTGCATACAACTGTTTATATATTATGCTCAATTCAAACATTTACATACATCCACTGTTAATTTATTGTGCGCCGCCCAAGCATTTACATACAACCACAGTTTAAACCGTGTGATCCGTCAAAACGTGTACATACAATGACAGTTTTTTACCAGGTGCTCCTTCCAAACATTTACATATAACCACTGTTCATATATTGTGCTCCGTCCAAACATTTACATACAACCGCTATTTATATATTGTGCTCCTTTCAACTATGTACATACAACCACAGTTGATATCTTGTTGTCCGTCCAAACATTTAATTTTTATCACAATCATTACAATACCAACTACAATTTTATATGGCATTCAGTCTATGTTTCGTATTTATTTACAACGATATCTTAGTTTCTATTCTTACTTATCTGTAAGAGAAACTGTCAACCATATTTTCGAAATTCTACGAATTATTTTAACCGTAACTCTAAATTTATATTTGTAGCATTGCTTTATCTCAATATATCATTCAAAAGCAAGACTATGTGCCACTTTGCTGCATTGTGGAATGGTCTGATTCTCCAAGACCGACAAAAACATTGTAACGCTTCTATTGCCCGGTGTTCTTGTATCACCATTAATCCCCAAAAGTTACATGCGGTTTCTCTATGTGAAATAGAATTGTCCTCTTCGATAACATGTCGAAATGTCTCAACAATTCTCCTTCTGTTGTCTGGTGCATTTGTAGTAAAACGGTCAATTTAACCATATATCGATCACGCGAGTAATGGTATAGTAGAACATATGAATGTGCCAATGTAGCCAATGTGACAATTATATCAAGATTTGGGAAACAACTGCAATAAGCAGTTACTGTAAATGAAACAGCATGTAAGTAAAGGGTTTTTGTAATATGACATTTTAAGCTATCTGCATATTTTCCAACCAATCAATATTGGTTGAGCAGATTGTACACGGTCACATATGGAACATTTCAAAAAACTTTTCTTGAAATCAGACAAGCAGAATCAGAGGAGAATAATTTAATAGTTATGTCATTTAACAACCTGTTCGATGCCTTCCAGCGGCCATAGTGTTTCATCCAATCAATTCGGATTGAGTAATGTAGACGGGTAAATAAATGCATGTAAAAAGTGTGTCTAAAACGAGTTTAGGGCACACACCTTGATATTCATATGTGGTAATTGTATTGCTGGTCCAAGAGAGGCAACTGTTATCAGAATATTGTTCCCTCACAAGAACTTCCGAAATGATAAAAAATCTGCTATTGTAACCCAAAGAATAGGTAGATACAGTTCACGTGATCTCACTTTCCATACAAGTGTCCCAGTTTGTTTGTCTTACATCCTCAGATGCCCCAACAGTATCAAGAACTGCACTAATGTCTGTATATATTGTATGGTGATAGTTATCCATCATATTTAATTAATCTGTAACAAAGAGGCATATCTGTATTTAACACTTAAGTAAATTTGTGAAATACTACACACCGCTTTCGTTAATCGGTATCACAGAGGCGTAGCTATACTACAAAACACTTTAGTTAATTTGTATCAAAGAGGCGTAGAAATTATAATACACACTTTAGGTACTCTGTAACAAAGAGGAGTAAAATTACTTCAAAACAACTTTAATCAATCTGTAATGAAGAGACGCGAATATACTTCTAAACGCTTTAGGTAATCCGTAACAAAGAAGCGTATAAATACTACAAACCCCTTATGTTACTCTGTAAACAAAGAATCGTAGAAATAGTACAAAAAGCGTGTTTTACTCTGTCATAAAGATAAATAGAAATACAAAACACTTTAGTTTATCTGTGAAAAAGATAAGTAGAAATACACCTTAACACTTTAATCAATATGTAAGATACTTCAGATCACTTTAGTTAATCTATAACTCAGTAACGTATAAATACTAAAAACCTTTTTAGTCGATCTATTATCAAACGGCTTAAAAATACCAAAACACATATTTGTTAATCTGTTACAAAGGAGCGTTAACATACTAAAAAACTTCTTCGATTCTCTGTAACAAAGAATCGTATACATACTGTAAAATACTTGTTCTACTCTGTCACAAAGAGATGTAAAATTACTACAAAACACTCTAGTGTATCAGTGACAAATAGACGTAGATTTACTTCGGAACACTTTTGTTAATTCATAACTCACTAAACGTATACATACTACAAACCACAATCTGTAATCAAGAGGCTTAGAAATACTACTAATCATTTCTGGTAAGCTTTAACAAAGATGCGTAGACATATTACATTACTTTAATTCTATAGAAGTTGCATTGTATAGCAAATAATCATGTAAGTTAGTCTTCATTAGCCATTTTAGCCATTGAAAAAAAAGCATGTGGCTAAAATCAAATTTCACTCCAAAGTTTCGCTGCAAAAAATCTCTGTGCCTAAGTTATTAGACAATGGTTTATTGCTTCGCTCGACGACGTTCATAGATACGATCAATATCTGAATGGCACTGGATGAAATTAAATCATAGCATTTGTGACAAGCTTAAATCAAGATCACCTTGTGCTTTCAGAAAATCTGATATGGTCTGCACTGTCCGAACGTGACAATAAATAAGTAGATTTAGAAAACATCCAGCGACCACTCGAACAAGTCGATAACTCGAAGCCATATATGGATCTACTGTCTGTTAAATCACTGGAACATTTACATAAATACAAACACTGTTTATACAGTGTGCTCCGTCCATGCATTGTTACCACAATCATCATATACAATATACACAATAATAAATCGCATTTAGACTACGTTTCTTCTTGGTTCTTTATAATAATATTTAAAAAATTATATTTCCACTTGTGAGAAGACATCTAAAACTCCATGATTATTTTAAAAACTTGCCTATTTTCTAATGACCACCGTTACTCGTAATAAATCACAAAGCAAACTGTTGCCTACTGAAAAATCATAACTTTTAAGATGGTCGCTCCATCAAGTAGAAGCTGCGCACGTGGTTCGAGCATTCCAAACAGATGATAACATGCTGCTATTGTACATACTCCTTAAGAGGTAGTTTGAGTGTTCCAATTTCATAATTGACTTCTATTCGATAATGTCAAAAGTATACCTTTTGTTGAGGTATTACATATTAGTTTGTGTGTATACCAATATTGTCGATGTCCAACGAAAAGAGAAATTCGATGCCAGTCGGACAAAATAGATACATTGTAACAGTGCAGAATTTACATTTTAGAGAATATGATTGTCTAATTTAACAAACATGTTTTCCTCTGGAATTACGTAATTTAGACAGTTTCTATTCTTTGACCAATTTAAAAGACATTCGAGACACATACACAATATGAATCCAAGTCACAGAGACAGAGACAGAGACAAAGAAGATTTAAAGTGGTTTGTAGTATGTTTCGCATGTTTGGTACCTATTTAATAAGGTGTTTTTAAGTATTTGTACGCCTCTTTAGTACCGATTAAATATAATGTTTTTAAAAATATGTCTACGCCACTTTTTATTACAGATTGACATAAGTGTTGTTTTGTATTTATAGGCCTCTTTGTACAATGTATAAATAAAAGAAACAGCCTATTTATCGCCATTAATGTGGAAATGTGACCGTAGGTATTGTTCACGAATAAAAATAAAATATGATATCCAAAGCCTATCAAATAAAATAAGATCTTAAACTAAAAACAAAAAAAGGGACCAATATCGATCACCCGAGTGATGGTATAGTAGAAAATCGGGAAACAAACTGCAATGTGCAGTTACTGTCATTAAAACAGCATGTACGTGAAGGATGTTTGTAATAAGACATTCTAAGAAAACTACTCATTTTCCAACCAATAGATATGGGTTGAGACAATTGTACACGGTTACATAGGGAGCATTTCTGGAAATTTATCTGGAAATCAGATCAGCAGACTCGGACGAGAATAATTTGATAGTTATGTCATTTAACATCATGTATGATGCCGTCCAGCGGCCATAGTGTTCACCCAACCAATACGGCTTGAGTAATATAGACGGGTATATAAATGCATGTACAAATTGTGTCCAAAACAGGTTTATGGCACACACATTGATATTCCTATGAGTTTACTGAATGAACAAAATCGAAACAAAAACTATTTCTGTTGTAAATGATCACATAAGATAAGAACTACTCTGCCAAGGAATGCAAACGGGGAATCTAATATGAGATAATGTGCGTGTATTTGTACTCGTGTTCTATTTCTAAAATGAGTGCAGGCATTACTGATACAGTTTCTCGACCTTTGGCCTTGTGTAACTGAAATATACTACAACAGAAACCTGTTTATGTCATACTATTTTAGCTAGGAAAGTTTTAATAAGCATTTGTACAGAATACACTAACACATTCCAGTACACTTTGAACATGTTGGAACTAACAAAAAAAATTCATGAACCCTTTACCTGATGTGATGTTTTTAGTTAGGACTATTTGAATGAACTCACTCATTGTATTTCCCTACTTTAGACTACAACAACAGCAACATGATGATGTCATACACTTCTTTTAGAGAAAACGTGTTAACATGCCTTTGTCCGGAATACCCTCGATGCGTTTTACAATAGACTTCAGTGGGGAAATGAGATAATCATTCATGAACAATTTACCCAATCAGATGGTTTTAGAAATATGAATGAAAATAATCATTGTTTATTTCCCACTGTCATAGACTACAACAACAAGCCGATGATATCAAACCATAAATTATATAGGAATATGCTAACATACTTATGTCCGGAACATCACAAATTATTCCACTGTAAGGCATGAACCGGTAGGAAGTTGTTTTTGTTTAACCGAAATAGGTAGCACCTTAGTCTATACTCAAACTAAAGAGGTTAACATAAGCGGAATTCGCAAACCAACTAAATCAAAACGTTAACACCTTATCTTACGGCACATGATATAAACTATAGACAAGAGAAAGTTGATGCAAGGCATCAATGTCGCCGGAAAAGACTGCATTGATTTATTTATGTATTCTTGACTTTCCTTAGTCTATTCAAACATTAGGAACGTAGTAATGAAAACATTTGGTTATAAATTTTATATACATACCTATACATTAGGGTATCTATAAAAAATTAACGAAATGTGTACACATTTATCTGGCTTAAATTTAATTTTGCTGTTGTTACTTATTTAAATAATAGTATTCATTCATATAATTTCAATGTTTGTCAATCTTATTCGAATCACAAGGTAAATATCCTGGTATTGCTTTAAAGGGAGGTAATTTGAAGAAAACAAAAGTCTTCAAAAGGAGAAATATATCAGCATTACCGTCTACAGTTTAAATTGTTCTATTGTTTGTGGATTTAAAAATGTTCTTTTTTTCTTATTTCTACATGTACAACGAAATATTGCGGCTTCTCTTTGACGCTTTGCGTCAAACATTCGTCTTGTAGTTGTCTAAAATAAAATAATATCACTCGCTTTTTCATATCGAAATGCGCATGCGCGAAAATCGATGTTAAAGGTCACGAAACTACACAACAGAATAGGGTCTATATTTAGCTTAGAAACAGTTCCTACTTTAGATATTCATGGATAACATTATTAAATGAATTCTACACAAATCAAGACATCTCTTTGAACATGAAAACAACATTTAGTAAGTTAAAATTGCTATTAAAAGGAGAATCCGAAATTGACCTCAATGATGACACATAAGAGTCTGCATTAGGGGGTGTTTGTTCACGTCTTGAAGGGACCACTTTTGTCTTCGTAAATAAGACAACAAACTTAAATGCGAGTGAAATTAAAATCAAAGCGCTGAAGGCACTGAATTTGTTTGGGTACATAAAACTGTTGAAACATTTGCCTTTGCATAGATGTGTGATTTATAAACTATGCATTGTTTATAAATATTACAACTTCGGGTAAAAGAATAAATGACGCATCCGTTAAAATTAAATGCCATTTTAGTTGTCTATAAAAATAAATCATGAGACATACATGTGAATATTATATTTAATGTCCAAGTTTCAAAAGACATGTAAAACAAATGGATAACCATTATGGCCCAGACTCACTCATCTAAGTATTTAATAATTTTTGTGACAAAAAAAATCACCATTGACCAAGGGTTTTCTAAAATCTTACTCAAAAGCTTCCTGCTTAACAAGAGATTTTTCAAGTTTTCACTATAGCCATATAAGGCCAAATAGCCCTGCCCCCCTGGCGGCCATGTTTTTCGACCAATCAACATGGCTTGGAGGAATCTGATAGATGGTCTCCCAATGAACATTTCTACAAAAAGAATTGAAAATTGGCCAAAAACTTTCGGATGAGAAGATTTTTCAAGTTTTTACTATAGCCATATTAGGCAAAAAAGCCCCGACCGCTGGCGGCCATGTTTTTCGACCAATCAACTTGGCTGGAAGGAATCTGATAGAGGGTCACCCTAGGAACATTTCTACAAAATTATTTGAAAATCGGCCTGACACTTTTGGAGGAGAAGTTTTTTTGAGTTTACACTATAGCCATATAAGGCAAAAAAGCCCCGCTCCCTGGCGGCCAAGGAACACTGTAGCAACGTTAAATGTCGCACCAACGCTAAATGTCACACTTGACGTTTTATGTCACAAGGCTGACGCTAAACGTCGCAACCAACGCTAAATGTCGCAAACCTTCTGACGTTATGTCGCATCTGTAACGCCAAATGTCGCAAAACAAGGTACTGCCGCTATATGTCGCAACATCAACGCTAAATGTCTCACTCCTTTATAAGCACTCTTTTGTAGTATTACTGTTTCACAATGTACAAATTACAATGTTTCATCTCACTCTGTCCCTTCTTTTTTTAGTTATAGCTCCTGAAGTAGTCATTTTTTTGCGACATTTAGCGTCAGCCTTGCGACATATAACGTCAAGTACGACATATATACAAGATATATATGCACTCTCGTACTATCGATATGGATTCGCACACTTACGATAAGGACTCTCACACAAGCGATATGCACTCTTGTACTAACGATATGGATTCGCTCACTAACGATATTGATTCATACACTTACGATATAGACTCTCACAAAAGCTGTATGCACTCTCGTACTAACGATAATGACTCGCACACTAACGATATGGACTCTAGTAATAGTGGTTCATCAGAATAACAGATTGCGCTTTGTGTTTATACATTCCTTGCGGGCCAATGACTGGCTCTTTCTGCGGATAGCCACATTTTGTGGCTGGTATACAATAGATGGAATATGGTATAAACGTCCAAGACATTTTTTTTGTAAACACATGTACACGGACATACACTGTGACATAACGTTATAACATGTACACTTTTCTTAAGTTTTTTAAAACTGTAAAATTAAAGAAAATTGTACATGTTATAACGTAATGTAACAGTGTATGTCCGTGTACATGTGTTTTCAAAATGTTAATGCGTTCTATGGATAGCCACATATTGTAACTGGTATACAATTGTCTCTCTTGTCACAAACTGTATAAGCTAATACTGGAATAAGAACTGACACGGAATAAGTAACATGCTTTTTGTTGCCATTCCTTAACCTACTTATATTTTTTTTTATAAATGTAGCACTTTAACATCCCGTAACTGATACCTTGAACGTTTATACCATATTCCATCTATTGTATACTAGCCACCAAATGTGGCTATCCGCAGATAGAGTAGAGCCAGGCATTGGCCCGCGAGGAATGTGTTAACACATCACGGATTGCCTGCACTAACCAACAGCCAGGTCCTGCTATTCATATAATTCTTCTAACACTAAAAGGCGACACAGATATATCACAGAACCGGCAAGGGTTGAGATACAACCGAGGCGGTTGTGTCTTGCTCACAATGTCTTTGAACAATCTATTCACCCGTTGAAGGGAGTATCGCGACGAAGGATTTTGTTTCGAACCAAGGTTAACAATAATATACCAAATCAACTGTGGTAGTTCTACATGGTGCTTTTGATGAACGTGTTTCGGTTTAAGAAATTGTTTAAATAAGCAAATTTTCCTTTTCCCACAATGTTTTCAATATATGTTGCTTTTTACTGTTTACACAGCAAGAAACAAACATTTAACTTATTTGTTATAGATTAGTATTATAGTTGCATATATATATAATTACTAGAAATAAATTAAGATTTAAAGTGTTGTATATATATATATACTTATTGTTTATTTGTTATTTAAATTATTCTGCCCCTTCCAAGTACCCTACAGAATAGAATGTTGCATGGATCATTTGCCTCGTAGTATGGCACATGGAAAACTGTTGAAAGTTACAAAGTAGAACATGAAGAGGCCCAACAATAACTAGAGCTCGTGACCCTTCAATCGAGTGTAAAGGAGAGGATATAATTGAAGCAAAACCTATGGCTAGTTACTAGCAACCTATTCTATTCTTGGAATGTTTTCAAATTTCGTCCGCTGCAGATGCGTCAAAAGACATTTACTTGTCGGAAAATCAATCCATCAATTCTCTTTATATCTATAGATTTGATATAAAGAGGAAAGTCGTTAAAACACTTCACAAAGAGATTCCATTTCAGCATGATCTCGATTTTTGGTTTATTCTATATCACTGATAAAAGCAATCAAACACATTATATATTTACAAAGAAAACCCCGGATATGATCATATGTAACAAATTATACACAGTTGCCCATCTTTAATTAAACATTTTTTACAACAAATCATAGCGTCCGCAGATTTGCTCTATATTCTATTGCGTCGGCATTTTCCCTCTATATTGCATTTGTCCGCATTTTCCCTCTATAATGTATTTGTCCGCAGATCGCGTCCGCACTTTAGACCCTCCCCCCATACCGTTGTATTTATAAATAGAATTCGACGATCACGATTTCTCTGCAAATGTGTTACTCTCATTTTAAATGCATTTTATGACGCACATATTTGTTTTTTTAATTCTTTATACTATATTTATATGGCCGACAAGGCACAAAGAAAATATTTTCAATTCTGTTTTTATCTACATTTTCAATGCGTGATTGAAAATTCAAATACCGTATCTGGAGCTTAAATCGGAAATAGTTCTCCCTGTAGCAGTTCACTCATTGAGATTTATAAATCTCTCCGCATTCATGTTTTAAAATACAATGTTTCATTTTATTTCGTAATTCTCTTTGAATATAAGAACCACATAAGAAAACAAAGACGATTTAAATATATCATTATTTCAAAAATCGTGATACATTTGAAAAGTAAGAGCAAGTATTGAGTACTACTTTCACGCGTATGAAATTCATGGAATTTTAAATAAGACGAACGGCTTCAGAATTGCAGCTACTAAATTTGTTTGTTCCAAACAAATAAAAACTGCAAACATTAAAAAATCGGAATATTTATTTCATTTTAGATGTGTCATTTATTAGTGTTCGTAAACAACCACAATTGTAATATGTTCAAATCATCTAGATTTGTTTCTTTCTAATAATAAGCCGCCCTCCCATGTGATTTCCGAAAATCTATTAAAAATAGAAGTCGCGGGCTTCTGCCCGGCGACTAATTAAACCGGTGTGGCTCTTTAAAAATATGATAGTTTAGTTCTTAAGTGCGCACGTACGCTAATAGGAAAGAAAACAAATCCATTTACCTGTGAACAGCAGGACAGTAATACCATTTATTTATTTATTCCTCTACCACAAGGATATATCGCTGTCGTGTAGCATATTCTATCATTGAATAATATATCTTCATAACATGTAAAATGTATCTACTTCCTGCCGTCGTGAAGTTAAATGTGTTCGGTAATAGCTGATAATACGAGTCTTGACCTAGTTGTTTTAAACGCTGTAACTAAGGTCCGTTGTTCAGATTTTAATGTAGGAAAATAAATAAACTATTTTCGGCTTATTTATATTACAGAGATATTAAGTGGAGGCTTGCTTACTTGTTATTTAATACAATTCGGTTTTACTTTTATATAAACGGAGCTGCATCAATCAAATGTGCTTTGCAAGAAAGTATATCATTTTATCACGTAAACTAATGTGTCGGTATTGTGTTGTACACTGTATTCTGTAAGAGTAGCAATTGCTCATAATGAGAACTTTCTCCCTTGTAGACTTCACTAAGATTGCTTTTAGTTAAAGGTACTGATTTTTTTCAAATCCGTTTGCTGTATATTTCTTGTATGTTGTAAAGTGTTTAAGTATGGGTACATTGCGATCACACCAGTAGTGCTATACTTGTACATTTTACCAGAAGATAAATATATAGTGGACTTGTAATAACTCGAACATATCGTTTAACTCGAACACATTCCAGAAACAAATCTGAGTTTTGAAATCAGCGTAGCAGCATCTCTTTTCCTAGACTTGCAATCAGAATTACTAATGCACTGTTTTCTTTACATATTAATTATTTAAGTGTAAATGAATAACGAAGCTGAACATTGATAACTGTATGGTTCCCTTTCGACTTCGACGGTGAAAGTTCTGTCAAACTATGCGTATAAACAGGCTCACACGATTGCTCGCTTATAGAGAGAGAGAGAGAGAGAGAGAGAGAGAGAGAGAGAGAGAGAGAGAGAGAGAGAGAGAGAGAGAGAGAGAGAGAGAGAGAGAGAGAGAGAGAGAGAGAGAGAGAGAGAGAGAGAGAGAGAGAGAGAGAGAGAGAGAGAGAGAGAGAGAGAGAGAGAGAGAGAGAGAGAGAGAGAGAGAGAGAGAGAGAGAGAGAGAGAGAGAGAGAGAGAGAGAGAGAGAGAGAGAGAGAGAGACCAATCATGAACAAGTTTTAACTATTCACTGACAAATTTACTACATGTAAGATTACATCTTTACCGTATATCGTTCAACCGGATTTGCTATCGTTATACACAGACAGATACATCACGATGTTAAGGGTTCGGTCTAAAGAACAGCCCAAAGTACTGTTTCATGTTGTGTCCGTTTATGTCTTTTGAACCCTTTTCAACTGGCAGAAGCATTTTGACGCACCTGCAGCAGCTGCATGAAAACATTGTTGCAAAGGGAGAAATTTATTATTTTGAGAAATTGCTCCTTTTGACACATTGTATTCATCCCTAAACAATACGTTAGGGTTTTCAGAGTAGTCAGTTAGAAATATGTTGTATGTTGGAAAGGGTAAAACAAACTATCATATCGATTAGGCAGTTGTATATGTCCGGGATGTTTAGATCCATTATTTGCTTAACGATAAAGTTTTAGAATTATTACGCCAGGCGAAAATGGGTTTTATTGTTCTTCATACCTCAGTTTTTAACCAGACTTTGTAGGGTTTTACTTGCCAGAAATAGATAGATAGGTTGTATTCAGGAAAAATGGCAACCTTATACCAGTTAATC